>VWZZ01000025.1:434098-473981 GCA_013399095.1 Psophia crepitans
CTATGGTTCTATGAAGATGTTTGGAGTGATGGTGTTTGTCTTACCAAGTAACCATTACGTGTGACGGAGCCCTGCTGTCCTGGGGATGGCTGAACCCCTGCCTACCACGGGGAGTGGGGAATGAATTCATGGTTTGCTTTGCTTGCTCACATGGCTTTTGCTTTACCTATTAAAATGTCTTTGTCTCAACCCACAAGTTTTCTCACTTTTATGCTTCTGATTCTCTCCCCCATCCTGCCAGGGGCGAGTGAGTGAGCAGCTGTGTGGGGCTTAGTTGCTGGCTTGGATTAAACCACAATGCTTAGTTAGGCAATTAGACAATTACTTAGACAATGTTGTGGATTTTGTCAGTGCATTAGTAATAGAAAAATCTGCCCCTATGTTATTGACACATCAGTAGTAAATCTGGCTTCCTTTACTCTTTTTCTCTCCATCTTAATTATTAAAAAAAGGATCATCAGCACTGTAAAAGCTCAAACCCCAGTGTAATCAGGCCACACAATTTGATTGCAGTGACCTTCACTCATTATTGGCCTCATTATTGAAATCTGCCCATTTGGTTTGACTTCTGTCAGAGGTCAGCTCCAGATTCCCACCTCGGTTATAGCCATAAACCCAATTATTTTCCTCAAACTAAGAGCACACAGAGATTGTGCAAGGTGCAGGAAGTGGCATCAGGCATTTTAAAAGTCATAATACATAAAATGTAATAGCGCATTAGCAGCTCATGAAACCAATTTATCACTAAATCACTCCAACTTTAAAGAAGTTATTTCACAGCTCACATCACTCCTGGTGATTGATGCCAGTAAAGACCCCGTCAACGCAGAAGTCTGGGTAATGCAGTTGGTGGCCCACCCTAATTCCAGCACCGTGAGGTAAGGCTTTTCTAACACTGCTGCTATTATTGCCATGTCTGCCTGCCTTATTAGAGCAGTCTGAGGTTTAATTTCTACTTGGAGTGCCTCAGACAAATCAGACATCACTAAATTGGAAGACTGCAAAATCCTTACTGGTAACACTCACAGCTGACCCAAGCCTCAGGAAATGGGTAAAAGAAGGAGGGACAACAGGCTGAGAGGCCCCAATTACCTCTGGCCATAGCCAAATTCTTGCTGAAGAGCAGGAGGTAGTGATTCATCTGGTGAGTCTGGTTATAGAGCATGGGGCTTCTCTCCTGCCTAAAGCATGTGGCTGTGGGGGGACCCAAAGGCAGCCCCAGTGCCTACAGGGAGGGCATGGGGGAGCTGGAGTCAGGCTCTGCACAGTGGTGCAGGGCAGGAAGATGAGAGGCAGTGGGCACAAAGTAAAATATGAGAGGTTTGGATGCTTTTTCCCCATGAGGACACCCACCCAGCCACCCAGAGAGGCTCTGCAGCCTCCCTCCTTGGAAGCTTTTAAGACCCAGCTGAGAGAAGCTGAGTGGCTGGGGCTGATCCTGGAGGCAAGCTGTGGAAAAGCCTAATGCTACCAGGGGAAATGCAGCCTGGCAGGAAAATACCAAGTAGGAGTAGATGAGTTATTGTACCTCCTCATTTGTCAGTGTTGTGATAATTCTTGAGTTGTGATTGTTTCACTAACCATTGAGCACTGGGACAGTATAGGGGTGAGTCACAGATTTAATGACGTACTGGGAAAAGCGCCTTTGTCGTGAGGGTCTTCATGAGCTCATCTTAGCAACGTGAAGATTGAGAGTCAGCTTTGGTACCTGTAGCTGTTTATTTGAGGAACAATTTTGGTTATGGACTTTCCAGTGTATTAGATAAAAAATCCAGTGGCTGAAGTCATTGTTAATCATTAATAAATCATTTTAATAAGAGATTTGATTTTTGGAAAAAAATTGCTGTGGATCATGATCAGTCTTCCACTTCCATCTTTAAATCATAGAATCACAGAATCACAGACTCATTAAGGTTGGAAGAGACCTCAAGGATCATCTAGTCCAACTGTCCCCCCACCACCTATTACCCACTAAACCATGTCCCTAAGTACCACATCCAACCTTTCTTTAAACACCCCCAGGGACAGTGACTCCACCACCTCCAAATATTTATGTGACAGATATGACCTACCTTAGAGGAGAACACGTTCAGGGGAATCCCGTGCCGCACAGGGTGCGAGCTGAGGTGGTTGAATGGGTGAACCTGAGCCTGTAGAGCTGGCCTCATCCCCTGGACCGGTGTGACCCAGGGAGGCACACGAAGCTGCGCTCTGGAGCCTGGCACAGAACTGCAGCTTTGTCTCTGGTGCTCTGTTTAGTCACTTGGACAGAGATTCAGCAAAATACTTGGCCTTGCTGTAAGGGCGTAAATACTTCCATCATCAAAAAACCAACTTAAATTACACTCAGTTCCCATGACTTGTCACATGGATGGTCTAGCTTTCCGTGTTTCACGTTCTATAATGGCACATACGGATAACGACTCACTAAAATGCAGCGTTTCATTATTCATTTCTAGAATTCACAAAACGCGAAGCACTTGCGATGAAACCCGCGTCGGACCATTACTGTGTTGCAACTAATTGACCGTCACAGGCTGAACCTGTATTTCCAATAACGCAAACTCAGTGTGAGCTCACAGTGGAAAAGGTACGCGCTTTGCCCTCTGTGTGTTTAACCAGCACTCACTTTATAGAGCAGTTTCCATCACGAGGTTTAAATACATTTAAATATTAACTAATTAACTGCCCAGCATTTTCATGAGAAGGATGAGCAATAGTAAGGTAACGGTTTGATTTTAAGAACATGTGCTGAGGACCAGCAGCACCCTGAGCAGAATTCCTGTTGCTGACACTGGTCTCTGCAGCCCTGGGCACTATCTTTACAAGCGGGTTTTTTTTTAATTTAGAAAAGTATATTTAAATTTTGATCAGCCTAAGGTTAGCTGTTTTCACAATAATTTTCAGCTAACAGTCATCAGGGTGCCACCAGCTGAGGTGTGAATGGGTAGGGAGAAGCACAGATGGATAAGCAGAGTCATGAAAAATTACTCATCTAGAAGCTGTGGGAGCCAGGAATAGAGCCCTGACCGGGAATCAGACCTCCCAGGCCACCTGCTCCGTGTGTTACCTGCCACCACCTCCCATACTGATGGAGAACCGTGAAGACATTTTCTTCTTTTAGTCAACAAAAAACTCCCATCGTTGTTGCTGAGCACAGAGAAGTGATTTCTGTTAAACTGAGGGCATCACCTTAAATGATGAGAACATCTTACATGTCATATGTAACAGTGGGTAATCTCACATGTGTCATAGACCCATTCTGTTCTTTATCCCGATAGTAAAATCAGCCAGAGACAGCCATGGGTGTTGAGGTTCCCCACCTGGTAAATGTCACCACAGGGACAGGTATCTCAGATGTCTTGTTTTCCTTTTCACACTCTAGGAGCCTGAGCAGGTTCAGTGCTTACCTGCTCTGTGAGATTTTGGTGGTTTTTTCCCAGAAAATATACATACAAAAACTTTAAAGTTTTAATGTTTCTGATTTCTGTAAGGAAATTGGATGTAGAGAGACACTGCCCAGATTTATATCAGTGGATGTCTTTCTCCTCCCAAGTCTAACAAACTGCTTAGCTGCGGAGCTGCATTCGCACTGAAGGGTCATAGTGTCACACACATCGAGTGCTCCTGTCCCTGCCCTTAGTGCCATGTTCCCCTCCCCATCTGCTGACACAGAGCTCAGATAACTACATGAGATGTGTGGTTACTGTAGTTTCCACTGTTAGACAGTGAAGATGGCCATGCCGCTCCAGGAACATAACCAGATCTGACAAGGACAGAGCTCATCTTCAGTGATGCTCCGCTCATGCAGTGACTGCATAGGGATCCTGGGAAAGGACAGGATCCCAGGACTTAGCTGCTTCAAGTGCGTCCTTAGGTGAGATAAATCTGAGCTTAAATTCACTTATATTTAGGAAATATAATACATGAAAGTATCTGGATATGAGTGCTTTTGTCTGCTCTGTTGTTCACAGCTGTGGTCTGCAAGCAGCCCCGAGAAGGACTTGGGGGTGCTGGTGGATGAAAAGGTCAATATAAGCTGGCAGTGTGTGCCTGCAGCCCAGAAAGCCAACCGTGTCCTGGGCTGCATCAGAAATAGTGTGGCCAGCAGGTCAAGGGAGGTGATTCTGTCCCTCTACTCCACTCTTGTGAGACCCCCCTGCAGTGCTGTGTCCAGCTCTGGGGTCCCCAGGACAGGAAAGACATGGAGCTGCTGGAGCAAGTCCAGAGGAGGCCACAAAGGTGATCAGAGGGCTGGAGCACCTCTCCTGTGAGGACAGGCTGAGGGAGTTGGGTTTGTTCAGCCTGGAGAAGAGAAGGCTCCGGGGAGACCTAATTGCAACTTTCCTGTACCTGAAGGGCCCACAGAAAATCTGGAGAGGGGCTGTTTACAAGGGTATGCAGTGTAGGACAAGGGGTAATGGCCTTTAGCTGCAGAAGGATAGATTTAGATTAGATATTAGGAAAGAAATTCTTCCCTGTGAGTGTGTTGAGGCACTGGCACAGGTTGCCCAGAGAAGCTGTGGATGCCCCATCCCTGGCAGTGTTCAAGGCCAGGCTGGATGGGGCTGTGGGCAACCTGGTCTAGTGGAAGGTGTCCCTGCCCATGGCAGGGGGGTTGGAACTAGGTGATCTTTGAGATCCCTTCCAACCCAAACCACTCTATGATTCTATGAAATGCATCCCTTGGTTCCTTGCACACACCCTGAATGGCAAGGAGAGATTTCCATCATGCTGAGCAAATGTTTGGCACCTGCGTACAGCCCAGAGTAGAGAGCCAAGCTGAGGGGGAGTAACGTTGTTCAGAGGGTATCTGCCATCACTCGGTGTTATGAGAAAACGTTCAATTCAAAACCAGGCCATATACCTGGACCAAATGAAGAAGGATATGACTATTTTTAGCCTTTCTTCATCTAATAAAACTTGCCTTGCCTGAAGTATTTTACAGAATTTCTCATATTTTTAAAATTACAGCTGTATATTAAAATTCCAATATGAAACTTGCTGACAGAGTCATTAGTTACATTGCAAAGGGCGCACAGCAATCCATGTTAACTTTTTTGTTGCTTTAAGATGATTGCAGTTCATTAAAAATAGAAGACATTGCATATAGACCAATTGCACAGGGTAATCTTAGATTTTAAAGGTAATTCCTAATACATGTCCCGCCTGGAAGAGAAAAATGTACCTGTAGAATTTGTTTTAAAGTCATTCGCGTAAATCTGATTCCCCAGTTTCTTACAGCAGTTCTGTGTGGCTGCCAACGCAATTTTAGACTGAAATGTAGAAATAACCTTAATGGCCAAGAACCTATATTAAATAGGCATTGCAACAGATAATATATTGTGAAATCATACATGGAAAAAGTCTGCATTTGGATATTTCATAACATTCAAAATCAGAAATGAAGGTGTCCTGGACAAGAAAGGCTTTCCTAGAATATGAACAAGATGGTTTAATGCTCAGGTGCATGAAATGCTCCTCCACCTCCTGCAGCATGGGTCCAGCGGGCACGAGCACTGCTGCCTGCTTAGAAGCTCCTTTCTGATTCCCAAGGGAACCTTGGACAAGCTCAGCAAGGTCCAACTTTCTCCATGTGGTTCCTGGTGAACAGAAGGGTACATTTGGGGTGGGAGGTGGGAGGCTCTGCCTGGGCTGGTGTTGGCCGCCGGGAAGCCTTTCCCTGACCAGAGCTGCCCAGGGGTCCTCAGGGGCATGGAGGGCATTGCCAGCACTGCGAAGTCTTCCCAGAAAGCTTGCAGCTGCTGGAAAACTGCTAAACATGCTTGTAGTCTGAACCTGTTGTTAGCTTGCCCGTGTCATGGCTTCTGACTATGAAGAGCATCTCTTGTAGTCGCAGGAGAGGAGCTAAGAGCTAATGTCTGCTCTTTCTGTGCCAGTGTTCAGGGAACACTGAAAGTCTCAGTGAGGACTGGCTGGAAGCATGGCTTTGGACCCTGGGCCGTCTGGGACCATTTCTTCTGGAACAAGACAGAGTCTGTAAAAACAATTATTTAAACTTATTTGCATATCTGCACACACACAGGCACTATGGTGAAAGGAAAAAAAGGACAGAGACTTAAACGCTTGGTCTCACTTGTCTTGAAAGATGACTAAGTGGAGAAGGCATCACAGCAGGCATCCCACCATGGCATCTCAATGCACACCACAGCAGACACCCCACCAGGTATCACTCCTGTAGGTAACACAGCAGGCATCACCGCAGGTATCCCACCAGTGCGTCTCAGCAGGCATGAGCTGATGTCTCACCAGACATCACATCATCTCACCGGCGCATCACAGCAGGAACCACAGCAGGGTGGCTCTTGCTGCCAGCCCTGCTTTTGAGCAGGGTGGAGGCAGACAGATGAGGAAGGCAGGGCCGTTGTGTGGGCAGAAGCGGGCGGCGCAGGTGGCATTACCCACAAAGTTAGTCTGAGTGGGACAAAGAAGGGCTCGGGAAGGGACAAGCAGCAGCCTCCAAGATCATCCAGTCGTGCTGGTGGAAAGAAGAGTCCTGAAGATGCCATACCTGCTCCTCAGCTGACTTTTAAGGAGCTTTATGCATGTTTATTCCAAAAATGGTAAGAAATGGGTTTTCGCCCACCAAGTGTGTATATATATTGTGTTCCCAAATATACAGTTTTCATAGTGAAATCAAGCCTCTGGCTGAACATGCAGAGTGTGACCTTGGGCGGCCCATGCCAACAGTGATGAGGAGAGCAATCCTGTGACAGCACTGTGTACTGGAATGGTATTTCCCTGGGGCTTCTCTCTTTCAGGAAAGAAAAGCAGCAGCAGTGATGCAGAGAAGAAGTGACCATTTACTTTCTTCAAATGCTTCTTTCAGAGTCTGGGTGGCCTGTGAGCACCCCGTCCCCACGGGGGGATGGAGCAGCCATGAGGAACCAAGCCTGGAGCTGCTCGACCAGCTTCTCTGTCTAGTGAAGGGAAAAACTTCATACCATAAAAATGATTTTCAGAAATCTCTCTGGAATCTCAAGGCTGCCAATACAGTCTTGCTCCAACTCTCTTTTGAGTTAGAGAGGGGAAAATATCTTGGTTTATATTTAAAATGAGGAATGATCTGTTCTCTGCATTAGGACGGCTGAGGACTTTGTGTACCTGGTGTAGCCCAGCATCAGGAAGTACGGCATTTAAATTCACATTCTGGTGTCCAGCAGCAAAACCCTCACTAATGCCCTAAGACGTGGGGCATAAATAAATCACACGCACATTTACCTTCTGGGTTCCTTTCAAGGCTGCTTCTCCATTTACAGGATTTTTTTACTGTCTGTTTACAAGAGATTTCAAATAGTTCTTTCAGAAATAAAGTTTCATCACATCCTAGGAGTATTTTTGCTACATAATACAAACGTTGAATTGCTAAAAATATATTACGCTGAACTTTTTTCTGAGCTCATTCTGTTGTTAATCTTGACACCAAGGTAATCTGGGTAGGAGAACAGGCATAGGCACAGATGGTTTGGAAAGTGAACCCTCCTGTCGATGCAGTGCAGCGTAGGAACAGATGAAGACATTAAAACACTCTGACACATGGGCTGGGAATGGACGAAATGCTCCAGGCCTTGCTCTGGGCTCAGCTTCTACAGCTCGAGAGAGTCATTATGTTCCTGGTGTCTCCCCACCACGGTTACTTGAAGGACAACTGTGCTCAGGCAGTGGCTGCAGTGCAAATTTGGCTCCCCAAAGACGTGATTTGTAATGATGAACTAGGACTAAGCCTTTTCTGTGGGGAGTTTATACATTTCCAGTCCAGCTTTGCTGGACACCAGTGAGTTTCTGTCCAAACTGTGTCCACATTGCATTGGAGGAAAGCACAGCATTTGGCCCTGCAAATACGGCGCTGAGTAACGCTCCCACTGTGGTTTGAATCTTGTGTAGTGCAAGCATTGCTATTCAGGTCCAAGGAGCTAAAAAGATCAGGTCACACCTTGCAAATGGCAGCATTTTGTGGATTTCCTGTTTATATTTCAAATATTAGGAGGCTAACAAGTTGGTCATTTCATTTGTAGATGGTTTGGCTGATGCTGGCGTCCAGTATTTGTCCACCCCTGCTGTCTTTGCAGTAGTTGTTTCCTGTATTTTACAGTCTCCCTGTTTTTTATCCACATGCTGGGCCAAGCTGTTCCCCAGCTCTTATCCACAAGGTGGTTATAGCAGAACTGAGCCACATGGCACGGTGAGTTTAAGTACTGGCACGTCCATGGCCAGCGTGCTCTTAAACAGTAAGAAAACTTTCTGGAAATTGTTTTTCAAGAAGGAGTGAGGGGAATACGATGGCATGAGTTTATTTGTTTGAGGGTGGGGAGAACTGTCAGGGCTAGAGAATACCTGTCTTTATTAATACATCAATCAGAGATCTCTCAATAGCCAAATTTATTTGAGTTCTTAGTGTCTTGCCATACCTGGTTGGATGAGTTGTTCTTTAAATCTACACGTATACTTAATGCAGAGGCGATACTTGTACTTGTGTGCTTTGTTTTAGAATTCTTTTCAAAAGAATTCCTTTCAAAATAAGCAAATTAATTTCAAAATAAGCAAATTAATTTCAAAATAGTGGTGGGAGTGAGTGGGAGTTTTAACAGGGTAAAACTGGATTTTACTCAATGTTTTCAGTCCCTGATAACATTGCAGCATAGTAATTTGTGGATCAAGGAAAGCTGTGTGATCTGCAAACATCAGTATGCAATACCTGACGGTTTTATTGGAAGAACCTGCTTTTACAGCAGACGGCGAACTCACTCAGCAGGGGCGGCGAGGACCAGGGCATGTCGCCTTGCAATACCCCGCCTTGTATTTTACCCACGGTCTGAAGGCCCACGCGTGGCTCTGGACTCTGCCCTGGCCGTCCCAGGACAAGAGCTGGGTGCAGCAGCACCGACTTCTGGGGACCCTCATTCTTGCCTGGATTGAGCCCCTCAGCATTTGCGGGGGAGCCGCATGCCTGCACAGGCACGGCAGCCACTCTGCTTCCGACAGCAGGCTTCCCCATGCAGCAAATTGGTTAATAACAGTAAAATTTCAGAAGCTTTTTTTTATTATTTATTTTTTTTAACCACAGAGAATAAATAAAGCCAAGAATCTGAATGTGAGGATGGTTTTATTCAGGACGGGTTTCAATCCAGCATCTAATTTAGCCAATATACTCTGAATTATATATAGATTTAACATTTACTCTTCAGAAGCTTAAGGTTCCGTAAAAGGTCGTATTTCATTTTGTATTAGAACATGCTGTGTTGGCTTTCTGCTCGTGGTTTTTTGCACGTATGAGCGCTTAAGGTAAAATGTTTTCTACTTCCAAAGGCAGCAAGTGTACAGACACTTAATAAAAAAAATGTTTTTCATACCCATTTCTGGTCAGTAGGAAATTTTCCTCTCTCTATCAGGCAGCAGAGTAGAGGAATTCAGGCTGATTTCTTCAGGTTTCCATCTCAGATTCTCCAGAGAGCAATGAATATCATAATAATACAAAATTATTCTTCATGTTCGGCACGATCCCCGAACGATTTGCCTGTCTAACTCATGACGCCGCTCTCAGCTGCCCCCTTTGTTTTTATGAGTTCTGGGAAATCAAAACACAAACGAATTTGCTTTAGCAATCGTAACTTCAACCAGACAAGAAACAAAGTGTGTGAGAGTCCTTCTCCATTACCCATCAGGTATAGAAGAAGCATGACTGAAGTTAATGGAGTAACATCTGTGTTATATTGACCGGAGCAGGACAGAAGAGAATGAGGCCCATGATACTTACTCAAAATTTTACAAGACTGATCTGGTTTTGACTCTGTTAAACTGAGTATGGGCCCAGTTATGTCATGTCAAAGGTTCAGAGCTGAACTGAAAGACGTATCTGCTTGAACCTGCAGCACTGCGCTGTTTGCATTGCACTGGTTTCATTAAACTGGCGCAACCCTGGTGCGCATACCTCTGGCAAGAGTAGCTGTAATGTGATTTGAGGGTCCACACCATTTTTTAGTTAATTCAGATTTAAATGGGTCAAACAGTAGAACTTTGCCAATCTGACCTCTTTTGGTTCAAATGGGCTGAGGGACATCTGCGTGCAGGTCCCAGCCAGAGATGGGCTGTGCTCCTCAAAGCAGACCACTCGCCCACACGGTCTCTCTGGAGGAGGTCATCTGTTTGCAGCTGAGCTACAAACCTTCAGCTCCTACATTTGGAGTAGCTCTTAATGAACCTCCGAAGTAAAGTGGCAGGAAAAAACGGTACGGTCCCTGAAGTCATGGAGCTACAACGAAAAATTCAACTCTGAAGCTGAGAAAATGTGAAGTGTCTGAACTGAAAGTGAAATCACTGTTCAATGACTTAACAATTGTGTAAAGTGATGTACAACCATGCAAGAAAAGGAACTGGACAATGGAGAAAGAGGACAAAATCTGTGTGTGTAAGAGAGAAACAGAGACACAGCCATGCTATGGAAGGAGACGATGTCTTTCACCCTATCTGTCAGCAGCAGATGACTTCAGGTTTATTAAAATAAATAGCACCTGCTGCTCATTGCAGTCCAGAGAATAGCCACAGTCTCCTACGTGCTTCTTTAGAGGTTTGTGGATAATTCAACTGAAACATGACATTTTTGTTTAATGTCAGACAAAAGAACATCATTTTTCTATCATACCAGGCTGTGGGGAAGCATTTAGAGCCGGCTGCTGCCTCGTGCAGATGCAGCTACTGCATCCCTCCGACATGCTCACTGATATCCTGAACACACCAGCAGGAAAAACAGACTGAGGAAGCACCCAAAGGGAAAACACAGAGCGTCTAAACTCCAAGAGAAAGTGAAATTTGCAGAATGCTGTCTCTTCCTGGGAAAACCCTCGTAGCTCATCGACACGCTTCAACTGGCAGGCATGGGAGAAACACACGCATGCCTAATTCAGCTTTGCAAGTATGTCAGAGGGCATGGGATGGAAATCCACCTAAAGTTTAAGAAGGTGAAAGGATTTAAAAGATCCTGTCTTTTAAACACAAGATATACAAACCAAAGCTGCCTGTAGGTGCCCCAGCTCCAGCCCTCCAGCTCCCGGAGCACAGGTACTGCAGGGAACTATGGCTCATCTAAACTGATCATCTCAGTGCTGGTGTCAGTGAAATGAGAGAGACGCAGCTTTGGAGGGTGAATCAGCCCATCCCAAGTCAGGAATTTGGCATGATTCATCTCATCCTGAAAGTAGGCACCTCCATTCACGTGGGATGAATTTTACAGCTTAAATCAGGTGAAGCTAATCCCATCCTTGTACCCCTTCTAGATTAGAAAGCTTTGAAAGTAGTCTGCAGTTGTAGATCCATTTGAGTGGGGGTCTTCTCCCCTGTTTAGGACATTCAGAAATCAGATATCCAAGTCTGAAGTGGTTGCTCTAGGTTTTCTTGGTCATCACTGGAAGAGAATGGGCACGTCTGGAGGGGGATTCATTGGTTTTAGGAGAGCTGGTAAGCTGGCTGGCTGAATCATCCTCTGGAAATGCTCACTGCCTTCTGTTAAGGCAGGTCACTGTTAACAAAAACTGCTTAAAAATGAGAAAAAAAGGCCTTTTAGGTGTACGGAAAATATATTATAAGCTAGAAATACAGGGGTTTGTTAGCAAGTGGAGAACCTGTGACTGATTCGGTAGCTGCAGGTGCACTGCTGAAAGCACGGGACAGAAACGAGTGGAGGGTAGCCCGAAGATAAGGTATGCACGTGCTGAACAAGTTAAAATCCACAAGGTCTCTCATCTAGAACAAAACCAACAGTGTGATTTGCAGAGTAGCCTCTGCGTATGGGACCTCAAACACTGTTGGATCAGGCTGTTTGTGTAGCGTTGGATGCAGCTTCACAGGGCTGATACCTCAGTCGAGATGTCTACCTGGGAGTTGGCGCTCTGGCTCTCTCTATGTGTGTATTTGTAGGTATATACGTAGACACAGAGAGAATTCAAATGGACCGGCATGAAAGGAACTGATGAAGCTCACTTTATGCTCCAGCTTACGGGTTAAAAGAGGAAGGAGCTCAGGACGGTTGCACACCACAAATTTTCTGCGCCGAAAGCACTGGGTTGGTTGACGGGCGGAGAAGCCGCCGTGCTGTGCCGTGTGTAATGCATATTGCCAGTTACTCCAGCCTGAGTCTGTGCTTGTGCACTCAGAGGTAGGAATTTTTGTTGGCAAAAAAAAAAGCGGTTTTATCTGAAACAGGTATTTCTGTATGGAAAGTTAATTGGCACATGGCACAACAATTTCATTCTGTGCCCAGGTACTGCGTAGGTGAAGCTGGTGGGAGGTGTTAGTTGCCCTGTCACTCAATAAATGCGTTTGGTAGCTACTAATGTAGTTAAAAACGGTGTATGCTCTAATTTAATTGATGATGTGGTGCTAACTTGGTGGAAGTTTTCTTAGCTCTTTATTATTAAATTGCATGCAAAATCCATGTATAGCAATCAGAAATGATCGGGAGCTGCATAGCGAGCCATAAAGTACTGTCATCGTTAAGGCTGCGTATCCTTTGCCCTCTTCTACATCTTGCTGGATGAAGGATTTTGCTGAATGAAGGGGTTTGGTTTTGCTTTTGTATTACTCCTAGCACAAGTTCATTGCGACAGCACTACAGCTTTAGAAATGCTTGTAACATCTTAAACCTAAGCAATTGTATTCATTTGCCATAGAGCTCTGTAATGTCATCATGAAAGAAGACAAATTAAAGGATATTTGTTTCTATTGACAGAAAATGCATATTATAATCTTTATGAAATTATAATCTTTATGAAAAGCAGCACAGACTTTTTAGATGCAGACTACACATAGATGCAGTTAATTACAAAGCCAGTTTTCCTGCAAAGTTATGCTTCATTTATTTCTGAGTAGTCCCTTTAATTTTAATAGGCCTACGTGTCAGAATAAAATCAAGGAGATGAATGTTTGCGTGTCACAGCCTTAGGGGCCGGTATATACCAGCCGAGATGTATAGTACAGCTCAGTGCTGTATCTATGGGTTGTGTCTGCTCTTCTAAAAATAGATTCCTGGGTTAGAAAAGGGGATGGGACAGAACTAGTTAAACTAAAAGAGAACATAGGCTTAAGAACAAATGGACATAAACTGCCCATGAAGGTATGTAGATTGGAAATGAGCTGAACGTTTTTAATCATCAGAAGGTGAGAACATCCTTCTAATAGGAAAAACAGACATAGAGGATGGAACTAGCTGTGAGATATATATTGGTTGGTCTAGCACATCTCATGATGTGATTGCCCTGTGGCAAACAGCAATGCAGTATGGTGACCCAGGAGCTCTGCTCCAGCTGTCTCCTGGTTCTAGTATAACAGAGTGAGTACTTTTTATGTAAATAACCTCCATGGCTCTTCACAACGAGGGCTTGAATCCACACTAATCACCATCGAACTCATTATGTTCAAGCACTTCAACATGAAAGCTGTGGGGTAGAATCAGGTCCTCTTCTGCAGAGGTAATTGGGCTGGTGGAGATGAGTGACAGCCTTCAGTGACTGCAGCAGGAGGTGGGAAGATGAAGGCTCTTGCAACATATCCGTGAGTGTGAGCATCATCAAAGAGAACACATAAATCAAAGGAGGAACAAAAGAGGGCAGAAGAATGAGTGATCTGAGAACACCCCGTCTCGCTCGTTAGCTGGAGAGTCAGACTGCAGCAAACATTCAAAGCAGTCACAGACTGAAAACCTGGGGGATGATGTGCAGTGAAAGGTGGTTGTGAAATAGGTAAATTGATGTCTAGATGCACAAATAGAAACATTGGAAAGAAAATTAAAGTGATGGTATCTGATCCTTGAAGATGTCAGGGGTTTGCACCCCAAGAGGGAAACATGAGCTTTTCTGTGGAAAGTATTTGAATTTTGCAATGTGAACTCTTCCAGAGCGTTGAGAAGCAGGCCACCCACTGATGTGGTGAGCATATTATTCACCTGTGCAGTGCGATAAGGACCCATCTGGGCTTGGCTGTGGGGGAATACACTGACCGTACGGAGCGCCTTCACAGGCTGAAGCTATGGTGATGATTTTCCTCAAGACAGAGAAATCTGGAAATGCGGCCAGCAGCCCTTCCACATATCCAATAAATTTGATTAAAATCTGAAAAACTTCCTTCTACTGATGATAATCTCTACAACTTGTCAGGCAGATTACATTAGCCTACTCTTAGGCATCATTAATGTCAAAAAACAAGAGGCTGGACTTGAGGACTGTCAGCCTTTTGGCATTAGCCTGGTCTGAGGACAAGTACAGAGAAAGCAATCAAGGATTATCTTGTTTCTTACAGCCTGGCTTGGAAGTAGTTTCTTCCCGCGGCTGACATTTCACTGGCTGCTTGGTGGCCGCGGAGCCATTCCTTCAGGAAAGCAGACAGATGGCTCTTTCTTCACACCCAAAATGCTCCAGTCTCTGTTATTCAGGTGCCACAGGGCTGCAGCAAAACAAGGCAGCTGCTCATGCAAGATGGTACGCTCAGAAACAGGGAGATACTGCTTCTGGTCATGTCAGACGTGAGTGTCCCATGATCTCCATACTGAAGGTATGTGAAACTTCAAGGGTCTTGCAATAGCTTCCAGGGATATTGTTCACACAAGGAATAGAGAGGGATTTGCAAGAATAAACAAGGAATTAAGAGAAAAAATGAAGTGTCCACAAAAGAGATGATAAAGTGTAGAAGCCATCTTCTGTGAGTACCCAGGTTGCCAAAACCAACCGGAATTGCAATTACACAACTACAGGTTCCACCCACCTCTACAGATAGCAGACAGACTTGGGATTCAGAGGTTCTTCTTGGACTTTAGAGTTTCCTTTTCATCTTTTTTGGGGAACTGCCCTTTTGTGACTGTTTCCCTTTCCTTTCCTTTGGAGGTATGCTTCTCTTGGGGCTGGGCTGGTCGCTGAGAACAGCAGCATCCCCTGGAGAAGGGACACAGTGGCTGCAGGAGGCTGTTGGGGCAGACTGTGGGCTGCGAGCTGCTCGGCATTACCTCCCTTCCCACATCACCACCACCTCTGTCCCCCCACAACCTTCCACCCTGACCAGAGGAGCAGGAACAACAGATCCATGGGGCTGTGTGATTTCAAGAGGCTTCCCCACGGGCAAGGCAGCTCCTCCCCAGGGAGGCTGCCTGCTTTTGTGCTGCAGAAAAGCATGGCGCCCATCACTGGGGGTTATTTTTGAAGGGGTGATGCAGTGGAGCAGCGGGGCTGGTGCAGGAACTCCTGGCTCCATCCCCTGCCTTATGTTTGGGGTGGGAGGTGGTGGCAGGGTGCTGTCTCTCTCCTGCCAGCCTGGCAGTAGCTTTCCTCCAGACCACTTTAGGACTGTGCTAATCCCCTAAATTTAACCAGTGATGTCAAAGGCTCACGTTAGCTCCCTGCGCTGAGTTCTGTGCCCACACACACTGTTGTGAGCCAGGAATAACTCCACCACCGTGAGGTTTGAATCCTGTCCCAAGCAATGCCGCCTGACGCCCGTTTTCACAGCACAGACCCCCGAGCCATCGCTGCGCAGGGGGAGCAGCACCAGAGCTGGGGGGAAGGAGATCCCGGGGCTGGGCAAACTCACCGCAGGAGAGCTGTATATGGCCGATGCGGTGAGGAGAGACCTCTGAAGGTAGGTTGGAGACGGAGCGGTGTTATTTATTGACCCAGCGGTGCCCAGCGAGCAGGCGTGGGGATGGTTGTGTTTGGGTTGGCTGCTGAACTGACAAACTGGAGGAGGAAAGGAAACCCACTCCAGTGTGGATTTAAATATATGTTACTTTTTGTTGTTGTTTTTGTCATTAAAACTGCAAAGGAAAGAAGAGAAAGTTCTGTTCAAAACAAGGTGTTGGATGGGGCTGGAGATGACTGTTTCCACTTCAGGTTCTGGTAAGGGAAAAAGAGGGAAACAAAGGGCTCATTTCACAGAAATGCTGGGAGGGTGACAGCCCCCCCCCAGCCAGCCTCCCCTCCACCCCCTGCCTTCCCTTCCTGCACCCGAGGGGCAGCAGTGCAGCGCCCCAGCAGTGTTCGGGACGTGGACAAGTTCCCACCCAGCTCCTCCCTGAGCTGCCCTGCGGGGTGGTGCCCAGAAAGGCTTTCCGAGCAAAAAGTGTCTGTTTTCAGACAGAATTTGCCAACCACAGTGGGTTTGTCATCCCTTTGTCATCCCCTTGGCTAGTCCGACCCTCTGTCTCTATTCACCCCGCTCCTTTGGGAGAGCACAGTGTTTGCAGCCGGGCAGATGTTTAGCAGAAGACAGGCCCCAGCGTGAAGACCTTTTCCCCATCAGTTCAGAAGAGCTGGTGAGCAGGACGAGCTGTGAGGAATGGGAATTTTGACGAGAAGGTGTTTGGGTGGGGGGTTGTCGTTTGCGGGGATGTACTTGTTTGGTGCTGTTAGGGAAAAGCTGGTCACGGCCACGCTGCTGTGTTGCTGCCTGGGCAGGACATGGGTGGGCAGAAGGCTTGAGCCGAGTTAGCACAGGACAACCATCACCTCCACACTTCAGTCTGGCCACAGGCTGTTAAACACCCACTGTAGCCCTTCTCGTCTCCTGGAGCCAAGTTGCAGGGAGCAGCCGCAGCATGGATGGTGCAAGCTTGGCTCAGGGCAGGCAGACATCATGGAAACGTGGAGAACATTCCCTGGGAGCAAAACAGCCTGAGCTATGGCTGGGAACAAACACTCTTCTAGCTTTATCCTTTTTCACCAACTTGTCAGGAGGACCAAATTTCATCTTTATATTTTTTGATTTATTGATTTTGTTGGGAAAAGAGTTAGAGGCCAAGATTGTAAACAAGGGGTTAAGGATGTGGGAAGCTCAGGTCTGAGGTCCGCACTTGAAACAGGCTATCTGAGGTCCCACCATTGCCCTGCCCTAACCGCTAGCTGCTGGCACCTCCCAGGTGGCTTTTCCACGTGTGGATGAAAAATTCCAGCCTGAGAAACTTTTCCTGGCAGAAGTTTTGTTGAAAGTGGTACATTCCCGAAAAGAAAGAAAAAAAAAAAGAATAAAAAGAATTTATATTTTCCAAGGAAATATCAATTTCCCTGGCAATTGGGAGGCAGCGGGGTGGGCACAGGGGTTGTGGGAGCTGCTGCTGACCCCCTTGCGTGCCAATGTTGGGTGGACGAGGCTGTGCCATGGGCAGGGAGCGGCCCTGGGGCCCCCCAGTGCCCCGGCCACTGCTGACACAAATGACAGCCCTTCAGAAAACTGCGGAGGCCGGTGTGCAGGCTCCAGTGCCTGGGAAAAAACCAGCAGTGGAAACCCCACCGGCACAGCCTGAGCCGCAGATGGCCGAGAATGAGCTGTTACAGCTTGCTCATGGGGAAAAGGAGGCAGATTTTTGTCTCCTTCAGTTCCCGTCCGGGGCACACATGGAAAGTTTCATTCCTCATGGAAAAGTCTTGGAGGACAAACCTAACTCTTGGCTTTTTAGATAACCCAAGCTGTACATCCCATGTGGTTCACTGTCCCCAGAGCAGAGCAGCTTTGCAGGGATGCCCTGCCTGCTCAGTGTGGAGAGGATGGACTGAGGTGTGGATGGAATGGTGGAGTGCCATCATTTTTTGAGGGGAGCTTGGGGTGAGTGGTTACTGGAAAGAGGGTAAAAGGCAGCCTCTGTCACACCAACTTTTGGGGAAGAGCCGTGATATTCCTACATGCCCTAGAAGAAGGTGCCTCCCATTTGCTCAGACCCACTGGGCATTATTCCAGTGCATGGGTCGCAGCGAGAACACAAAGTCTCAAAAGCAGTTGCTTTCTTTGGAGGCAAGGGAGTCAGGCAAAAATTAACGTATTTAATAGAATTGAAAGCTTATTCTTAATTTCCACGTGGTAGCAAAAAACCCACCCTAAACAACCCTCTGAGAAGAGTTCGTACCTATATCTCTGATGAGAGAATCATAGTGACCAACGTGGACAGGACTGACTGTTGTGATGAGCTGCCTGGTAAAGCCACAGGAAGGTTGTTTAGTTTATCAGCAGCATCACAAACACGTCAGTGTTAAAGGAGATGTTGCCTTGGCTGTGACGAAGCGTAGGTCCATTGCTGCGTATCGCACAGTAAAAAGCTACGGCTGTCCCCATACACTGACTGTGCTGTGACTGGGGGGCCTGGTCCATCATCTCTTGAAGTCAACAGGGAGAACACTGCTGGCCAGGAGGGCTCAATGTCCCACTCCTGGAGCCATTTCCATTTGACAAGTGCTACCCATTAACGTTGGATTGCTGATGAATTTTTCAGTAATGTGCATGTGAAAGTAATAATTGGCTGTGTCTTACCTCAAGGGGTGATTAAATCACCCGGTGTCTCAGTCTCCAGGATGCAGCTGGATGGATCCTGTTAGACACTGTTCGTCTGTAATTGACCTGAGCAGACTTTCTTTATGGTTGTTTCTCACCGATAGCTCACACCGGTTACACGGCATCGCTGTGTTCGTCAGTCTCCCATGAATCACCGGACCGTGGGGTGGATAATTGTTACTTTGGTTCCTTGCTGAGAGTTTCAATAACATGCACAAATCAAAAGCCCCTTATTGCTACAACGTGCAAGCCCAAAGAGTGCTCACGCAGTAACGTGAAAGGAGAAGAGGAGCTGGTGTGCTTCGCATTGCAGCTGAAACGAATGCCCCTGCAGTGCTGATATTTTTGTGGTGGAGGCAGATCTGTTATCTTAAGCAGCAATTAGACCTGGCTGGAAAATGGCATTTCTCTTTTATGAGATATTTAGAAGTTTCAGCATTTGGGTTTGTTCTGATATGGAGCAAACCCAAGGTCTTTGCTAGTTTTTCGAAAGAACTGCAGAGCTGGGACAGGGGTTTGGTAACAGGGACTCACTGTCCACCATGTCACATCTGAGACTGGTGGCCAAACCCTTGCTCGGTGTGATTAGTGGTGCGGGCTTATACTTGTGCCGTCCTCATGCCCAGAGAGAAGCCTCGGCTCCCACCGTGCCAGCGGGCAGAGGGGACCGTGCATCGGGGAGGCTGAGCCCTGGATGCACCCAAGTCCTCCTGCAATGCCGGGTGCTGGCTGAGCCGGGAGCGAGCGTGGGCTTGTCCTCGGGTGGTGAAATACAGGCCTGGGGGAGGTCAGAGCTGTGTGTGGGTGAGCTGCAGGGAGCAAAGGTGCTGGGTTAACCCTGAACTGGAGGAGGATGGATTAGGAGGCAGACCAGGCACGGGATGCCATATCCCCCATATGCAGCCAGATAAGGAGGGAGGGACGAGGCATCCTTCACACGGGCCACCGAGGTCTGGTTTTCCCATGTAACTCCTCCGACAGTCACCAACACCATCACCATTTTACCAACCCCTTTTCTGCTCTTGTCTGATCCTGGAGAAATCATTTGACAAGAGACAAGTTGGATTCCATCTTTATTTTTCCCTGCAGAGCTCTGATTTTGTTTAGCACAGAAAGACGTCCCCCAAACCAGCTTCCTCTGGAGAGAGAGCTGTAAATATTTTATGTCTAACTCAGTCTTCTGAAAAATACTGCGGCTTAAACAAAAAGCTGAAGTGTTTCCCATCTGCCAGCAGAGATCCTGCCTGAGCCTCAACTGCACTGAATGATGCGCTTGGGTTTGTGAGCAAAGAAGCTTCCTCAGCCTGCTCCTGTCCTTCACCAGCGAGAAAATTAAGGTGATTATGGCTGTGGTGTCCATTGGGGTGTTGCTGCCTGTCTCTGCCTGCCCCACAAGTAACGTGAGACTCCCTGTTGCCTGCGGCTAGTGTGGGACTCATCTCCTTCCTCCCACCAGCCACCCTTCCCTCCTCTCCCTCGCACGGGTAACCCAGCAGCGGTACTGAATGGGAAAGCATGGGGCAGTGACCAGGGCATGGGGACAGGGGACAAACCAGCCCTCAGCCATGAGGCTCCACTGCTGCTTGAGAGGCAGCAGTGCTTGGGACACGGATAAGTTCCCACCCAACCTCATGCCTGAGCTGCCCTGCAGGGGGGAGTGTGGGGTGGGGTGGGGAATGTGTGTGTGTGTGTGTGCCCAGAAAGGCTTTCTGAGCACAAAGTGTCTGTTCTCAAACAGAATTTTCCAGCCACAGTGGGATGGCCTTTCTCATCCCTTGGCTGGTGTGACCCTCTGTCTCCACTCACCCCACTCCTTTGGGGGAGTGCAGTGCTTGCAGCCGGGCTGATGTTTAGCAGAAGACAGGCCCCAGCGTGAAGACCTTTTCCCCATCAGTTCAGAAGAGCTGGTGAGCAGGACGAGCTGTGAGGGACAGGAGTTTTGACGTGGGTACCTGGGTGCAAGGCTTAGGCAATGTGGTTGGAGAAGTGACTGGAGGCTGGTGACATCCAGCACCACCCTCTGTCCCCAGCACGGGGTGGGAGGACAGGAGAGACACCCCCTTTGTGTGTAAACCTTCCTGCAGCAGATGTAACCCTGCAAGATGACTGCTCGTCACTGCCTCGCCCCGTCGCACCCAGGAGCTTGGCTTGGGCTGCAGCTCTCTGCTCCGTTTGTCCCTGGGGCAGGTCGGTGCCGCTGGCTCTAAATCTGCCAGGGAGCTCCTGACTCACAGTGTAAGAGCCGTGGAGCACCATGAATTACGTGGTGCTGGCTGCTCACCTTTCTGAAGGTGGTTTTGGCTCCCCGGGACGTTTGCGCAGGAGTGAATGAGCCTGTGCCCAGCGGGACAACCACAGCCCCGCACGGGCACGCTGGGAGGAGAGCAAGAGTGTGCCCCATGTCAGGAAGCCTGGAAAAGCCGTCAGGACTCAGTGTCACTGTAATTACAAGCCTGATATGTAGGTTTAAAAAAAAAAACAACAAACAAGCTTAATCCAAAGCCTCCAGTGCACATCGGTTGACTTCTGTCCAAGTGGAGTGGTTTCTCCAAGTGTGTCCCACTACAGAAGCAAAGCCTTGGGGCATCCCCATCCTCAGGGTGCATCCTGGGGCACCAGTGTCCTCACGGCTCGGTGGGAGAGCTTCAACACTGCCAGGGCCGCTCCTCCTGCTTTGCAGCTGTGGTGGGTGAATCTGGACTTGAGGGTGTCCTTGGGACACCCCATCACAGCCAGGGCTCCTCTCAGCTCCTCACCCGCACACAGGCAGTGGCACAGCCCGAATCTTTCACTGCCCCCCACACCGGCTGCCACTGCAGCCAGCACCAGCGGGCACCGTGCCGGCAGTCCCAAAAATGCCTCTTGGCAACAGCTCAGATGCTTTTTCCTTTGAGGTCAGAGCCGAGACATGCCTCTGGAGGAGGTGTGGAAATGTGGGGTCTTTTGAGGGTCCTTGCACCCTGGCTGATGTCTGCTGCTCCCAGACCTGCTGGCTTCCCAGACCTGACCTTCCTGGCACAGGCAGCCTGCAACCCCCCTCGTGCCTGGCAGCACCCCGACCTGCTCACGCCGTGCGAAGCTGCCAAGCACAGCCAGATGCTGTCAGAGGCATCAGGCAATGCTGGCCAAGGCTGGGATGGGGTGACAAAACCAAGACCCAGCTGGAAAGGCCGCCGATCAGAGTTGGCTCGAAGGCTGCACAGAATATTTCTCTTCGTCGTTCAGTGCACATGGGTGCTTGAAGCCCTCCTGGTCCTGGGAATGGGACCTCTTTGCCTCCCAGGTATGAGTTTTTCTATCTAACCCGGTGGCTGTAAGTCCTTCACAGCTGAGATCATAATTTTGAAATCTCCTCCTGAGTACCGTAAGCTGTCAGGAGAGATGATGGATGGAGCTGGTCCTTTGGGAGATGGAGCGAAAACCAAGCTCCACCCACATCTGTCCCAGGTGCGTGGACTGCCTACGCTCAAGGGAGCTTGCTGCTGCCGCGCATGAGTTGGAGCTTCACTTCTGAGGTGTCCTTATTATAAATCATCTGGGAAAACTGGCAGCTCTGACAAAACACTGCAGGGTGTGAACATCTGCTGGAGCCATTCACCCGATGGCAAGACCATATTCTTCCTTGCGAGAAGATGATGTAATTAAGGCCCCCTTCACTGCTCTCTGCTCTCAGCCTCCTCTCCTCCCTCATGCTTGGCACAAGGGGCTTCTCTGAGAAGCTCATCTATGTGATATCCCATTCTCTTGCGGTATCTATTCCTCTTCTGAGACTGCCTGAGGTGGCATTTGATCATGGCAGAAATCCCTTTCCTGGTGTCACCTTTCCCCAGGTGCTTCTGACTCAACGGAAAACCCAGGAAGTTATCCGCTGTCCTTATCAAGATGTAACTAGCCCAGGCACTGCTGCATCACATCATTTTTGCAGCCTGTATCACCAATGACTCACCCTCCATTTACAGCAGTCAGGGACTATTTCACCCCACTTTTCCTCCTGGCCAGTGGCCACCTCGTAACCTGTGCAACCCACCGAGCTTCGGATCAGCTCTTCCCGTGCTGTGGATGCTTTCGAGACCGTGCCACTCCTTCTCCTGGGCACTCCCAGCACGTGCTGCTGCAAACCTCTGGGAAAGGCAGGAACGAAAGTGGACAGCCCAGCATCCCCGTTAGCTTTGATGTTTGGGACTTATGAATTAGCAAAGCCTCTGAGGTGATCTCCTCGCAGGGCCACTGCCAGCCATCGAGGTATTTACATGGCTGGTTGGTGGTTTTTTTCCTCTCCTGTGTTCCACAGGTTACTTTCCCAAAGATAATTACGTGACTCAGGAAGACAAACGCATACCTTGCATACTTGTGGGAACCATAACGCCGATAGTTGGTGTGGGGCATTTTGAAGCTCTTTGAACACACAGGAGCAGCTGAATTCCCGTGACTTACCTACCCAAACCAAAGCAAGTCCAGGCAATGGCTGCATAGTTTTTGTTGAGCCCTTACCCAATAGAGGACAAACATTTCCCCAAGAAAGCTCTGGTTTTGCAGCACTGAGACACAGACGCTTTTCGTCACCAGAGAAATCACGGGTATTGTGTCAGGTAAGATTTACCATTTCTATTTTACCCTTTTTTGAAAGATCTTGTCCAAACTGAGTCTGAAACAGGAACATTTTCTACTATGAATGTAAAAAAAAGGCAGTCGTGTGCTTTCTGAGAGGTCACAGGAACAGCGCAGAGAAGTCATCCTCTCCCAGACAACAAGTGACTGTTACGTGCACAATTACCCGGCAGCTCAACGCCTGTGGAGATAACTGGCAAAAATGAGGGGCGGTGGCGTCTGGTGTCGCCAGTTTAGCACAGACGGCTCTGAGAACGACACAAAGGGAGACACAGCCTCTGCTTCAACACTTTAACGTTGGAATTGTCGAGCTGCTACTCAGTTTGCTACTTTTTGGAAGAAAAACAGAGAAGTAAGAAAGTGAAATTTTACTCCATGCAGTAATGTGGACCTTGCGGATCTTAAAACCACCCCAAACCAGGGTCGATGCGTGCAGCCAGCATCTCCTGTGCCTTGCCATCAGAGCAGTGGTCAGTGGCAGCAGCACTGTGAGGTGGCCTCTGGCATCTTGTGCCCGTGGGGTGGCTGCTCTGCGGGGCCTTTTTGGGGGGTACCTTTGCTCAAAGGGGAGCTTGACTGCCGTTACAGCTAGTATTTTTAAAGCTTTTCACGCTTTTGTTACGGTTTCTGACTGTCTGTGTAGATGTGTGCCCCTAGCCAGGGATGAGCTATTCAAATGAAACCATGAAGGTAAATAAGGATGTATGTGCTGATTTGCCTCCTACCTTTGTATCTAAATGGGTATAGAGGAGCTTCTAGTTCCTGTCCCCATCAGTGCAAGTGACTTGAAACTACCCACCTGCCAATATCTCCCCTGAGACCAGGTTGGGACGAGTCCTCTGGAAGGGCTTCGTCATACAGAAGGCTTATCTGAACGACCCTGGGGGCCCTGAGCAACGCTGGGAGCCTGCCTGCCACGGCCCCCGAGCCCCTTCCTGCTCAGGCCATCCTCACAGCCCCGAACCAAGGCAGCGGGACGGTGGCTGCGCTTTTGGGAGGGCTCCTTTTGGAGGAACCATGTGTTCCCTGGCTCCTGCAGGCTTTTGTTCATCAGGGTCAGGGGAGTGATACGACTTGCAGCTTGTCCTGACGTGTCTGCTGTGTGTAAACCCACAGCTTTTATAAAAAGGGCTCCTGTCCTGGGGACTGTGGAGCCTTCAAGTGCTTCTTGGCTCTGGGCTTCTCCTTTAGCTGTCGTAAGATCAGATTAATGATGTATTAGTTCGAGATAACTGCCATGAGATCATGGAATTACCTTGTGATCATGCTCTGTGCCAGTTGGCTGAAACTCGCCGCTTTTAAAAAAAAACCTGTTTCAGACCAGCAACAAATAGGGCTTTTTGAGTGATGGCATTAACAAATAGCTCATTAGTCACTTTTGGGGCTAATTAAGGGAGAGCACATCCAAGGCAGTAAAGAACCGCAGTTTGTGGCTAAAGGCAGCCGTCAGGCTGAGCTGTGCAGCGCAGGGGAAGCGGTTTATCGTTGTGCCCTTGGCTGCAGCCATCGTGCTCCCAGCTACACGGGTTCCTGATAGACCCCCACCAGCTCTGTGAGGGTCGGTCAGACCTTCTGGTTCCTACTCTGTTGCCCTTGGGCAGATGAATAGCTGCTGAGAGGCAGATGCAGACAGGCGATGCCTTCGCGGGGCAGCGATACCTGCCCCAGAGCAGCTGCTGCTTGCCCAAGCGGTGTGACTGTGCCTTGGCACTGCTCCCACGGTTGGCGCACGTGGCCTTTTTGACACACAAATTTTGCTCTGAGCAAAACCGAGGGTCAGGGGATGCTTTAACTCCTCTGGACTCATTGGGAGTGGGAAGAGTCTGGGTTACCGTGCAGGCACCGTGAGGATGTGTGTACCGTTTTGTGAGCGCGGGGCTGGACATTTCCAGCCCACGCCTGACAAGAGGAAGGCTGTGTAGCTATCCCAGTATTTTTTCATGGCTGGGAAGCAGCCCAGGGAAAGCGGTCTTTTCTCATAGCACTTAATCTCATGTGTAGCTTCTGCAAGACCGCTGCTCGAGACCTCCCACAGTCTGCCCAAGCTCTCTCCCTCTTGTCCAGCTGGACCAAGCTCCTTTCTTCAGTCACTGCTTCTTGCCTCAACCTCAGCCCTACCTCGGGTGCCCACCTCATTCCTGTCACATGGTAAATGTCTGTCCCAAACCCCACAGTTGCCTGCAGGTGCAGGTAAGGGTCTGCGTCCTCTCGTGCTGGAAAACACACTAGCAAGGGCCAGACCCTGATGCAGGGTTTGCAGCGTGAGCAGAAGCAGAGATTTCTCTCCCCCTTCCCACCCTTTCTTGCCAGATACCCAAACCCACTGTCCTTGGTGTCCTCCTTGGTGCCCCATCTACGAGTCCTCCCATGGCTGGTGTCCACCTCAGCTGTTGTGCAGCTCTTGCCCTGGTCCCTGCCGACGCTCACTCCCCCTTTGCACCTGCAACACACTCGTGGTGGCTTTGCAGTCACCTGCCCTGGCCTGATCACCAAGCCCCATGATGGCACAGTTTGGGGCTGCTCTGCTGCCCATGAACCAGCGGTGCACGTCCCACACTGCCCAACTGCCCCGGGCTGGATCCTGCTCAGTAGGGTTCATGCATGATCTCTTCTTAGGTGCTACAAAGTGTTGGAAATGTTGTTCATCCAAACAAACAAGACATTAGGCACAAAGTGCTCCTGTGTGTTGCTTTGGGGCCTCAGAACAGCTAGGTGGTGGGTGGTTATCACCAGTCCTAGGTGTTCTCCAGCCCTAGGCAGTCACCAGCCCTAGGTGGTCACCAGCCCCAGGTAGTCACCAGCCCCCACAATGCGCAAGGACACAATGCGTTAAGCATCTCATGAAACTGTGCCCTACCTTTATTCCTCATGGAGGAGCGGAGAAGTAGCTGAGTCTGAGTCTTCTGGAAGACGCCACTGATTTTTTCCCTCAGTCAAGTAGGTGGATGCAGCTAGAGCTCTGAAGTTGAACTGTATGCAAGGAGATGCTGTAGCTCAAAGAAATGGGAGATCTTTTGTACAGCACCTGCATCTCCACTCAGCAGTGCCTGGTTTTGGTGAGCCATGCGGACAGAGCCAATTTTGAGGGCAGTGCTTGGGCAAACGCTGCCAGCATCTTTTTGTCCTCCAGATCAAGCCCCTGCAGGCTGGATAGTTTAGGGTTTGACTCTTTAATCTTTTATCTGTCTGGATTAATCATAACTTTTATTTTCCTTCTGCTCTGGTCATGTGAATTCTGCAGTTTATGGTACTAAAACAAAATAAAATAAATCCCCACGCAGCTGCTGAGTGCCCCGAGAGGCTGCACGGCAGATTGTCTTAAACTGGAAATGATCCAGAAGAGGAGCTTAACTGGGGCTTGTCCTCTGACAGCCACTTCTTACAGATTACACGGGCTGTAAAACATTGCTGAAACGGTCATTTCAATGTTGTGATACTTTATTCTGCAGTTTAGAAGGGATTTTCAGGTTAGGCTGAAAATGGACAGTAGTCTGTGATCTGGGTGGGTGTTACTGAGGTATAGGGAGAGCTGTGAAGTTAAAGGAGTCTTAATTCACACCCTCCCATTATGTTTTTTCTTAGAGGAATGGTGGAAATTTCAGGTGTGTAAAATGAGCTCCCCCACCCTAAATTAGGACTGAACACAGCATCTAAGTGCAGACACTTTGGAAAAATCCGACATTTGATTTGTCTTCTTAAAAGATGGAAGTAATAGGCACTGACTATTGACTGCAACAAGGCTGGGTGCTTCACACAGCCTGAGCATAAATCCCAGCCCTCGTGAGACACCAGGCTGAGTGGCAGTGCCCCTTCTTCCAGGTCTGCATTGTGGCACGTAGAAGCCCACTGACACGAACGTGAGTGCAGCCAGCGGGCCCTGGTCTGTGTTTGAACCGTCCCTTTACCTCCCGTCCCGTCCTGCTGGTTGGCCGCTGTGGAGGGTGGGCGTGACGGATGCTCTGTGGTGAGACAGGGACCACAAATCCATCCTCATCCTCTGCTGGCTCCAAGCTCTGCTGTGCTCTCACGTGAGGGGATGGATGTCCCAAAGCCACAGCGATGACTGAGGTTTATGATCTTTTAGGTGTTTCTCATTGCCAATATTATTGTCCCTAACAAATTTTGGCTTTTGCCTTCTTTAACATCGGTTGGACCTTACGCGTCGGTAAAGTCAGGAGTTTTGCCTTGGCAATTAATCTTCTGTGTGACAGAAACTCGTGGCTATGTGATATCATGTCCATGTGATTCTGAACACAGGGGGACAGTGGGCAAAGAGCTGAGGTCCAGAGGTTTCCTTTCTTTTTTTTCTCTCAGAGAAGCGAGCCAATATGGCAAAGCCGGTTTGTTTTCTGTGTTACGTTGATAGACTGCCCTTTCATTCTTTCTCTCATGCTTTTATTGAACTCCCAGACAAACCTCTCCCTTGGCAGGTGGAAAAAATAAATTGCCAGCAGTATGCATTGACAAGATGCCTTTCAGTGGTGGAGCTGTACAAATAATAGGTTTTTCGTTTCAGTGGCTGAACAGAAAAATTGAAAATACTTTTAGTTTTGGGCCACCCCCTAAAGGAGAATGTTCCTTTTCTTCTTTGATTTCTTTTCATAAGCATTGCACGAGACATTCTGGTTGGAGATTATTCAGTACTTTTCATAACTTATAAAAGGAAGAACAAAGAAAAGAAAAAGCAAACTAGGTCACTTCAAACCAAAAATGTCATTCGAAAATACAACAAAAAGGTTCATTTTTAAAATGTCAAAATGGAGCTTTGCAGCTTTTCTCAGAACTTTTTTCCTTCTCTTTCAGCTAAAACTAATTATATATTCAACCCAAATTCACCCAGAGTCTTGGTACCTCTTAATGACGCTTTGGGTGAATTGCCTACATCAAAAATCGCCAGTCAAGCTCCGCCTGCATCTGGCAGTGACTGGTCCCATTTGCTACTCAGCAAACACATATGGACAAGTATTTAATTCTACTTAATTAAGGTATTGAGCAAGAGACTGGGTGAAATGACCTCTTGCAGCTCTGGCTGGCCAGGGAAGCACTGGCACAACCATGATTCACCCTGGTGAGACCTGGCAGAGCGCTGGGGCAGGAGTTTGAGTTGTGCCTTGCCAGGAGCCACTGGAGCTACACGCCAGTGTGGGGCTGCTGCCGCTCCAGCTCCAGCATCTCCCCCTCGAAGGGATGGTGGCTGGGAAGTACCAGTGCTTGGAAAGTGCAGAGGTATGGCTTGGCCATGCGTTGCTTCCCTGTGGAGATAGGGCTCATCCATCTCTTTCTTTTCCTGGTTTCCTAAGGTGATGTCCCTCCATCACTACCTGCCCACCCCTCCCAGGAGCGCTTTGTATTTGGGGTCCTGGCAGCATTACATTCCAACAAATTCCTACAAATTATGATGATGAAAATCAGGGGTTGAGCAGAGATGCATAGCTGCCAGTGTGGCGGGTCCCAGAGGCTTCACCCTGCATTGGTGCCATTTGGGGTCTGGGTTTGTCTTGGACAGTGTTAGGGAAAGTCCCTGTTGTCACCTCCTCTTCAGCATCTTCCCACAGAGGTGCAAAAGCTCTGCAGTACCTTTTTGTTGCATCCCAACACCGTTGTGTGCTTCCTTAATAAATGAGCAGTTGTTGATGCTGGAATGACCCCATTCCCTTCCAAATCCGTGTAATCCAGAAAACATAGGGATGGATGAAGTGCCGTTGTGTGCCTGCCCTGCCAGGGATGCACAGATCCAAGGGGAGGGAAGATGCCTCCATGTATTCCCATGGACTCCCAGCTGCAGCAAACCTGTAGGTAGCACCGAATGGCTGATAGACACGAAAACAATTCAATGTCTACACCAGAAAGGGAGTTTTTGGGGTTAGGAGCTCCAGCTTTAACTGCTCAGTAATCTCCGTCCTCCCCAGCAGCTCACAGCCACAGCTCCAAGGCCAGGGCAGCTGTGAGAACTGAGCAGCCGGTGGTGGCACCGGCTCGTAACGCACAACTGATAACTCCCAGCTTGTAACTCCTGTCCACGGAGGGGCTGGGATGCGGGAGCGAGGGCCAGCACCCTTGCCCGCTCCCCTTGCCAGCCAGGACCCTGGGGCACAGTCAGGCTGGGCACATGGAACCAGGAGGCACATCCTCGGTGGGGCCCTCATGGCACATTGCCCTGCTCAGAAATAAACCCCCATCCCTGCAAATGTCATGAGGGATTAGGAACTTCTCGGTGTTGGTCAGACTGACAACAGAAAATGGAAGAGGTCCAAGCTTCGGTGGTCTTTTGACACAGCGGGGACTCACTCATTGATGTGATGTCAAGGCTTGGCAGACTCAGGTCCTCCTTGGTCTGATAGTCTCCTGTAAGCCATGTGAACTTTTTCTCGAATTCTTTTTTTTCTTTTCTTTTTTCCTGAAATACGGACTAGGCAATTTCCTCTGCTGAGGGAAGCTTCTCAGCAGCTGGCCATGGTGTGGACCACAACAGGCACTCAGGGTATCTTCTGGTTATTCTCCAGAGAGAGCGGCAGGAGGCATTGAAAGCAGATCTTTGATGCTGCAGATCAGAGATGGACCCTGGTGAAAACTGGAAGCTGGATGAAACCAACTGGTTGTCTCATGGTGGGATTCATTCCTTTGCCAGTGTGAAAGGAGGTAGGACATGACTGCTGGTTTTTAATCCGCCCAGTGAACACACTGGGAACCTTCCTCACGTGCTGCTGCCCTTGCAGTGGTCCCAGGGGTTTTGCTGGGCTGTGTCCAGAGCAAGGCAGTGCTCAGGGTGAAGGTGGGAAAGGTCTGATCCAAGCCAGGAGCTGGCAGACTGACAGAGGCACTCAATTTTCATCTTGTTGTCCATCTCTGGAGTGGTCTTTTGCCAAAAAACAACCCCAAAACAACCCACCCCACTTTTAGCAAGTTAATATGCCATTTGTGCTGGATGGGACCACCCTCATTCTCCACAAGCAGGACTCTGCAGATGACAGCAGAGGAGGAATGGGGAGGAATGAGGAGGAGAGCTGGTAAAATATCTCCTCTCTTCAGTCATATTCACATGGGACAATTTAGGGTGGCTCCTGGGAGACACGCTGTCCCAGCATGACAGGAGGGCCGAGGGCTGCTCCGGCGGGGGCTCCCTGTGCAGGACCATTCAAGGTTTCAGCCCACTTTAGGGTGACCCCAAGGCTGGGGTCTGTCTCTCTCCAGAAATTGCCAGTCTCAGGAAAGCACTGAGCACGGATGCAGGGGGAAACAGCTGGCAGAGCCATTTCTTGTATCCAGTCATCTCACTTCCTTTCCAGCCAGCTGCTGGGACAAGCTCACCCTTGTCACTGGAGGTCCCCATCCCGCAGGCCAGCACAAGCTGCCCTTCCTTGGGCAAAGCTCCTTCTCTGGTCGGGACACGCCGTGCCCCAGACTGAAACCAAAACAAACCCACAGCCTTCCAGATGACAGCACCTTGGGAACGGAAACATTTTGCTTTGGTAAAATGCTTCCCTTATCTCCATCTGTTTCCCTCAGCTTCCTGCTGATAGCCCAGATGCCCGGGGCAGGGGAAAGGGACAGTCTGAGATGGGGCATCGCCTCCTTTTCCGTCAGAGCTGAATTGGATAAGGAGGTTTATGCTTTTGAACCCAGCAGCCCTGGGTTCAACCTCCCCAGCCAGGCACCACTGGGTGGCATCCTTATGACAGCACATCTGCTGCTTCAGCCCAGGGTGGCTCCAAGGGACCAGCACCGGGATGCTTGCTGCACTCCATCCTTTTTCCTCATTGGGACAACCTCTGTTTCTGTCATTTTTCTAAACCCTTCGCCATGTGCGTGGTCTGTGTTACTTTTTATAGGTTGGGTTTTGCTGTTGGGTTTGGGATCCCACTGTGCTTGAGCCCATAAAGCAGAGGAGGACAGGGTCACTGCTGTCAGCAGTTTACAAAAATCCAGACGTTAAGTGTGGACGTACATTGGCCTTTGGTTTTGTATGCAGCCCACTGCTATCCTAAATTAGTGGCTCACAGCCTTTTCTAACTAATGGGCTTAACAGCATTGTGTAATGAAAGGCGAGATCTCTCAGAAGTGCCACAGGCACGGATTACTGTGTGGTGCCACGCACGTGCCCTTCTTCAACATTCTCCCTGAAACCCCAGGGAACAGTCTGCAGATCCCAGACCAGAAGTGGTTTTTTAGCCTAATCCATGCATTTATTTTTTTTAATTGCATGAGTTTCTGCAATTTAGCAGCATTTTGACATTGAAATAAATGTTTGAAGATAAAGAAATCTCCACCAACTCCAAGAATCATAGAATCCCTAAGGTTGGAAAGGACCTCTGAGATCATCAAATCCCAGGCACAAATGGCATTTAACGTTCGGCTGCAGGTCCTCCTGGCAGTGAGGGGTCCCTGTGTGCTGTGCTCTGCAGCGGGCAGCAGCAGGGATGGGTGGGCTTGTTGTGGCATTGGGTTTGGGGTCCAAGACAATCCCCCACAAGCTTTTGGTGAGCGGTGCCACCAGTTCAGGGGTTCCCAGAGCCCATGATCCAACCTGTCACAGGCACTGCGTTACAGCAATATTATTATCAGATGACTCAAGGATTTGCTCAGCCTCTGAAAAACCCTGGCCAGAGCATTTTCCTGCTCCCGCTGGTTCAACCTACATCAGCTGCCACTGTCGGAGGAGACCGTGGCATGCAGGAAAGCTTTGCTGTGGGCAGGGTGCTCCTGGCTGTGCCCTGAGCATTGGGCGAGCTGGGGAAAGGGAGCGGAGAGCCACGGCACAGCCGGGAAGGGGAGCATGGCCGGGGACCCCAGCGTGGGCAGAGACGGGGCAGCAGAGCTCTTGCTCTTCAGCGGTGCTGGGCTGGGAAAAAGGGTTCCTCCTGCCAAGTCCCTGTCTTGAGCTAACTCCAAGGTTTTTCAGTAACAGCTGGATTAAAAGGAAACAAATGCGCAACACATATAAAAGCTGTCGGGGGTGAAGTGGAAGCAAGCGGAGCAGGGGCTTATCTGCAGTGTGATTAAAACTCTGTTGTCACCACAGTTCTCCACACCACCCTCTCCAGCTGACCATTCCAAGCATTTGTTCTTCTTCCCTCAGACACTGAGCTCTCCGAAGGTGCCCCAGCCCTGTTCGCTCCGGATCAGCTGGGTAAGTCCACGTGTGATACTTTTTCCTCTTCCTTTTTTCCTGTGTAGAGTAATTAGGAGATGGCTTAAAACACAGGGCAGCCGCTGCATGGTTTCTAGGGCATAAACTCATCATCACTGGTGCCTCCTTTCTATGTTGCTTTTGAATGCCATCCATCAGAGGGATGGGACAGCTTGACACTAGGTGTATTTAGTACCTTTCTGTATTAAATTGATGTGGATTCTTTTCCCCTGGGAAAGAAGCTGTCACCTTTCTGGTGCAGAGCACTCTCAGATGCTGCTGCTTCTTGCCTGGGGTTTGAGGTTTAGTCCACATCTGGCACTGGAGCTTCTGTGACTTTCTGGTGCCCTGCAACATGATCAGGGTTTGGTTTTTTCCCCTGGGAGGCAGAAGTAGAGATGTGTAAAGTGAGAGTGAAGAGTAAGACACCAAGGGAGAAAACAACCTCAAATGAGCACGTGAAACTGAAGCCTTCAGAGGCTGAATCCATGGGGGAGCCCTATCTGGCAGCGATCTCCCCTCAGTCCCAGGGCCAAGGCCAAAAAAGACATTGTGCTTAGGGGGAGTTAGAAGTGCTCAAGATAAGGTGGGATTGAGGACTTGAGCTGCAGGCTGAGAAGCTTCTGCTGGATGTCTGATGTGTGGGCAAGTGGGAAATCAAGCCCCCGACCCCTTCTGAGAAAATGGGGGAAGGCAGGAGATGGAGCATGTGGGAAAGTGTGAATTAGATGTGTTGGGAGAGACGCTGGGCTCAGGTCTGTACACAGAATCACAGAATCACAGAATCACAAGAGTTGGAAGGGACCTCGAAAGATCATCTAGTCCAACCCCCCCTGCCAAGGCAGGGCCACCTAGAGCACATCACTCAGGAAATAAATATAAATACACCCTGCCTTGCTCTTCGCATCGTGGTGGGACCACCCCAGCACACTGCAATGCCCGTCGCTTTTCAAGACCAAGCACCTGCCCTTCCTCTCCAAGAAAAGGCACCCTCCTCTTCACCTTCAGGGCAATGAATTCTCCATCCTTGGAGATATTCTGAAGCTGTCTGGACATGGTTTTGAGTGACCAGCTCTAGGTGGCCCTACTTGAGCAGGGGGGTTGGACGACATGACCTCCAGAGTTCCCTGCTAACCTCAACCAGTCTGCGACTTCCTCGCTGCTCTGGAAACCCACCTTGTCCCCAGTAAGGATGCTCCGTGTGTGCGCACCAGGCTGCTCACCTCAGCACTGGTGGAGACTTGGGGTAGGAGGGTAAAATCTGCAGGAACCCAAAACGGTGATTTTTATCATGTGTAACTGTCTCTGCTGTGAACCTCTGCTGCGAAGAGCTGGGATCTTGAAAAAAAATCCCTATAAATACAGAAATGCCTGTAAACTGTGTGCTGGCCCAGTGGTGCTGGAAGGGGCGGCTGGGCCAGCAGCTGCCCTCACGGGCAGTCTATAGGCTTGATCCCATTGTAAAGGAGTACTTGTGAGCTCTCTCCACTTGGTGTCAGGATGGAGACTGCTCTGACGTGCTCAGCCAGAGAAGTGTCTAACATGGAATGGGAATAAAGCCAAAAGCCTTCCCTTGGCTGCCTTATTCATTACCCGTTTGCTGTTTAAACAAGTCAAGTAACTTTAAAATACATTTTCTGTGACACAGCTTCCACCAGTTTCTCTTCTTCTTGATCTTCCTCATCTTAACCCTTGACTGGTGACATGCCCATTTCTCCTAACTTTGGCAAACCCTCCAAGTCTTAGCAAACTGAGTGACAAAGAACAAGCTCTCTCTCCCAAACAATGGAGACTTTTTTTTTGTTTCAGTTGGATAGCAAAGAAATGAGTTAGAAGCTGGACAGATGTTTTAGAGGTGTAAAATGAGGCTCGTGGTGACCCCTGGCCAAGGGGTAGAGATGAGGGCTGTAATGTGGGACAACTGGCTTCGTGGCGTCCTCCTTGTGTTGATGGGGAAACAGTCTGTGCCATCCAGTGTAGCCCATTGCCACTTGAGCTGGTGGCTGGCATCTCCCAGGGCTTCTGCACAGCTTTGCTCCCAGCTGAGGGGCAGCAGGAGCTGCTTGGACCCTGCTTTCCTCTGCAGCAGTATTAGAAATCCCTCAGTCTGGAAACAATTATTCAAACCAGTGCTTGTATCCCCTTACATTTCCACTCTGCCTTCCAAACACAGCACAAAACGTGATTGCTCCATCCAAGGTAGACAAGACAGACAAAGGATGTGACGTAGCAGAACAACTAACGGAAATCTGATCTCTGCTCCTGCCTCCCTCCTGGAGCCTTCAGCTGGATCAGGCTCCTGACCTGAGCCACGCGCAGCTGCGCGGTCTGCGGGCCAGGCGAGCGAGGGGGTAAGAGCAAGCGCATGTTGGAGGGGGACACAACAAGACCAGCCCAGCAGAAGCTCAGATTTATGCTGTGTTGAAGTGATCGTGTAACTGGGGCCTGAGAACAGCAGGAAAAAATACTCATCCCTGGTCAAACAAGCCACCCGAATGGCAGGAGTTATCAGGAGAGGAGCAGAGAATAAACCAGCAGTGTAATAACAACGTCCTGAGACAAAACATCAATATCATAACAAAGCATCACCACCATACAAACAGCAGACAGGCAGGTCTGAGCGGGACTTCAAGAGGTCAGCTGTGCCTCCCGCCTGCCTGAGGGCTGGGCTAGGTCCTCCTCTTCACCCATCACCCTGCACAGAGGACAAACCTGTCCTAGGAACATTCCCAGGCAATCCACCCCAGCGTTTCACCGCACTGGAAGGCTTTTTTTGGGTGTCTCATTAAATGTCTATAATTTAAGCCAATTATGCATTGCACTGCTGAAGGCAGACATAAGCAGGGAAAAGCCCTTCCGTGGGTCAGGCAGAGTTTCTCGTCCTCTCTGCAGGGGCTGGAGGAGGGTCCCGATGGAGGATCACTGAAATGCATCCTTTTTTTCCTCAATGTTTTGACCTCTAGTCCGGTGTCCAGCTTTCTGGCAGCTTGTCCCAGCCTGCTGTCAACTGCAGACATAAAAAGCTGTACTTGGATTTTGAGTTGTTCCTGGAAATGCTGATCAGTACCAGATTTACAAGAGTTGTTTTGCGTCACCTCATGCCATGAGTAACTAACCTCCAAGAACAGTTGTGACCAGTCATGCATCTGTCTTTTCATTCTTTCTTCTAGTCCAGGTGCCCCTCTCTTGGTTATAGTGATACCATATGACACAGCGTCACAAGCCTTACTTAGATGCCAACACATATGGCATCTGCACCTCCCCCCTCATCTACAAGGTTTATTACCTCATTGTGGAAGATTAGATGAGTCTGACCAGCTCTGTTCTTGCTGAATCTGCACTGGCTATTACTCATATCCTCCTTTTCTACTTGTTTGCAAAGCTTTTGGTCATTCCATTGCTTCCAAAGATGGAATTAACAATGACTGGGAAATCACTTCCTACTCTTCTTTCCCTCCTTGTCTTAAAGATTGGTGCTCTACTTGCTGTGCTCAATCTTTGGCAACCTCTCTGTGGTCTGTGCTGTGTAAGTCAGTGCATGGGTCACCTGTACCCTGAGCAGCGAGCACAGTTCTGAGGTTCCCCGGAGAAGTACCAGGCAAGGGAGGCAAAGGTGACCGAGAGACAGAACAGCTTCTGTGAGAGCAGACACTGAGTAAATTACAACTTGGCGATGTGGAAAAGAGATGTTTGAAGGAGGATACAGTAGAAGTACAAAAATTATGATGGCGTAGAAGTAAATAAGTGTAAGGGAGACATGGACATCCTGGAGAAAGTCCAGCAATGGGGCACAAGGATGGTGAAGGGACTGGAGCACCTCTCCTGTTAGAAAAGGCTCAGAGAGCTGGGTCTGTTCAGCCTGGAGAAGAGAAGGCTCAAGGGGATCTCATCAATGTCTATAAATACCTGTAGAGAAGTTGTAAAAAGGTCAGAATCAGGCTATTTTCAGTGGTGCCCAGTGACAGAACCAGAGGCAATGGGCACAAAATGGAATGCAGTAGGTTCCCTCTGAACATCAGGAAACACTTTCTTACTGTGAGGGTGATGGAGCACTGGCACACGTTGCCCAGGGAGGTTGCGGAGTGTCCCACCTTGGAGCTGTCTGGATGTGGTCTTGGGCAACTGGCTCTAGGTGGCCCTGCTTGAGCAGGGGGGCTGGACCAGATGATCTCCAGAGGCCCCTTCTGACCTCAGCCAATCTGAGATTCTGTGAAATACGGAAAGGCTTAAAACAACCCAAAGGTAGTATGTCTTCACACAGCACACAATGGCATTGTGCAACTCGCTGCCAAAGAATGTCCAGGGTGCCAAAAGTATGAATGGGCTCAAGAAGTGAATAGAAAACATCATGGAAGAAAGGTCTGTGAAGGGTTCTCCCATCTGATGATGCAGCCACAACCTTCGGCTCAGCAAACGGGATCACGTACTGAAGGAAACAGCATTTGTAGTTGTACTGTTCCTTGTACTTCCTCTGCAGTCATCTACCAGAGGGCACGTCAGAGAGAGGACTCCAGGGGCTCTTGGACTTTGCTATAATCCAGTGTGGTCCTTCTTGTATTTCCTTAGGTCCACAGTGACTAACCAGAAGAAAAAAACCAAACCAAACCCACACCTCCTCTTCCTTTCCTTTCTTCATCTGTCTCTCCTCTCCCACAGCTTTGGTTGCTGGATTTCAGCAGATATGAATCAGACGGTGACTGTTGTGTTCCTTTTGTTCTGTAAATTATTAAAACAGAACATTTCACACTTGCTCTGTGGCCCAGCAGAGGAATGCTGCATTGTCTTCTTGGCAAGTCCAGAGGTGGAATTTCTGGCTGTGGAGAAAGTGAGATCAGGGAGAGGAAAACTCTCCGAGGAGGGAACATGTGCAGACTGCTTTGCTGTCTCTCTCCTGTGCTTGCATGTCTTCGCCCTGTCTTCCATTCCCTCATCCCTCCCCTCTTTTCGACCTCCTTCCTGCTTCACTGGCAATTTTTCTGCTTGCTGCTTTTAAGATGATTTAGCTGAATATCGGAAAAAAAGAAAGACGCCTGATTGAAAAACGCAAGGTGAAAGTCCCCAGCCCAGCAAGCCTTGGGTAAACTAATGAGAATGTGATGAAAGGAAAAAATAATTTGGGAGTGTGGGGTGTGAACCCCATCTTGCCAAAATAAAGATGAAAATGCTCATGTAGGAGATGCAATATCTCAGCGGAAACCTGCAGGACCTGTGCCTCACATTTCCCGACAGCCGACCAGCGGAGGAATTAGCTGGCTGTGCTATTTATACCTGCACCCTGGGCACGGTCAGCCTGCTGAATGAGGCTCCCCACAACGGCGGCTTGCAGGAAGCACTGCTTTTGTGATACCGTCTGCCGGGGGAATAAATACGCCCAGGATTGAAATCCCATTGGATAAATAAAAAGGGAAGGAAAGAAAAAGCCCTGGTCCCTGCCCTGTTTGTTCCCACTGCTTCATTGCCATCCAGCTGTTTCTTTTTCTTTGTTGTCCTGACCTCATCCCGTACTGGAGTGAATCCAGAGAGCGAGCGCTCTGCTTAGCTGTCTCCTGCCAGAAACCAAACAGGTCAAGTTATTAGAGAAAAATGAAAGCTCTTTGGCAGAACTGGAAAAACAGATGTGTGGAGATATTTCTGCTGCCTCCAAACACAATGCTGCCTGTTAAGTCTGTATCAGAGGGGATCTGACAAATACGCACTGTTGTCATTGTGGAAATCTTAACAGTGGCTATTAATTTACCGGGATGGGTTTCTTCGGGGCTCCCCGAGCCCTGAGCTCACTGCCTGCCTTGAAGCAAGATTGCTCAAAACCCTTCTGCAGATGTGACTCAGAAAGTGCTGCTCCATGCAGCACTGCAAAAGGATTCGCCTCTTCTCAGTAGTTAGAGATGCTTCAGGGATGCTGAGGATGGGTAGCAGGGTCTCTGTGGGGCTGGTGGAGTCTGTGACCGTCAAGAAGAGGTGGGATTATCTCCACCTGAGATAGCGGTAAGGCCATATTTCACGTCAAAGGCCTTGTGGCTTTTGTTTGCTAACCTTACCTGGGTGAAGGTTTCTACACAGCGTATTCTGATTTATAGATTCAGCTCTTGCCGTGGTCTCAACATTGCATGGCGGTTATTCATGCCATCCCCAGTGCTGGTGGGCTCTGGTGTCACAGGCGGTGGCATTAACAGGGCTGTAACTCTCTGGCTGCCCATCAGCTGTCATCAAAAGCAGCAGCGACAGCAAGAAGTGGAACTGCATGCAGGCATTTGGGGTTGCCGCAGCGTCAGGCGGAGCAGGACAGTTATTTGTTTGCTCGCAGCGTTAGGAATCTGTGAGATTACACGCATGGGTGGGTGCTAAACACAACGAGTGTCAAAACCCGGGTGCGCTTGCAGATTGGGAAGGCTGCGTCCCTTCTGCACGGCCTCAGTGGTCCAGCCCTGGGTTTGGTGGTGGCAACCGCTCAGAGCTCCCCAGCTGCCAGGGATTCAGGATGCTGTAGGGATGCTGAGTGATCCAGGAGGCTGCTAATGGCTGAGCCAGGGAGGCACCTGGAAATGCTTCTCCCTTCCCACACAGCTTGCTGAAATACAGGGGAAATCCAGGAGAGGTGTTTATTTTCCATGGCATGGTGTAACAGACCTGTCCTTCCAGCTCCTGGATCATGTGCGTCTGCATGATTTGTAGTTACCAGGGAGAAGTTGGAAGGAGGTAGTGAAGCCAACTTCATCCACCGCTGTGAAAGGCACCCGACAAGCCGAAGGCAATATTTCACCTTCATTTACAGCTGAGCAGGTTCATGGTTCACCCGTGTCTATAAGTAAAGCCAACATTAATCTCCAGGGGAGGTAGGAGAGAGCAGCTATACAATCTGAAAAAACAAAGGCCGGTTCCTCCAGGGGACTGAAGTGCCTAACTCTATCGTCAAGGTTCCCCATGACTTTGCAGAGCATTTAGGCATTCAAAAACCTGAACTGGGGCTTAATTTGCTCTGAGATACTCAGGGCATCTGCAGGAGACAAGGGAAATTAACATCCCTCTCTTGACCATGCCTGGTGCCTCAGGCTTTTCCCCTGAGGAGGCCAATGGTTCCCTTGCCTCCCCCCGAAACAGCAGTGTGTTTGCAATTGTCTGCTCTCCTGCTTCAGCATAACCCCAGCCTGCATTAGGTGACCTCAGGGAGACACCTAATAGCTGCATCAGCTGCAAAGCTTCAGAGAGACACCAGCAGGGACTGTACCGACCGTCGCCTCAACTTGCATGCCAACCTGGAGGGAAGGGCACCTCTGAGGATGCTCAGTTCTGCAGCAACTGCTGCCGTGGGAGATGTGTGGATGTGGGAACCAAGGAACCCAAATCTAGATGGAGGCCTGTGACTAGTGGAGTCCCTCAGGGGTCAGTGCTGGGACCGGTACTATTCAATATCTTCATCAGCGACCTTGATGAGGGAACGGAGTGTACCCTCAGCAAGTTTGCTGATGACACTAAACTGGGAGGAGTGGCTGACACACCAGAGGGATGTGCTGCCATTCAGCGGGACCTGGATAGGCTGGAGAGCTGGGCGGGGAGGAACCTGATGAGATTCAATAAGGGCAAGTGTAGGGTCTTGCACCTGGGAAAGAAGAATCCCATGTGCCACTACAGGTTGGGGACTGACCTGCTGGAGAGCAGTGTAGGGGAAAGGGATCTGGGGGTCCTGGTGGATGGACGGATGACCATGAGCCAGCAATGTGCCCTGGTGGCCAGGAAAGCCAATGGCATCCTGGGGTGCATTAGAAGGGCTGTGGTCAGTAGGTCGAGGGAGGTCCTCCTCCCCCTCTATTCTGCATTGGTGAGGCCGCATCTGGA
>VWZZ01000026.1:0-17544 GCA_013399095.1 Psophia crepitans
ATGATCTAGTAGACATGGTGGTCCAACATGACAGTTGGACTTGATGATATTGGATTTCCTTTCCAACCTTAATGATTCTATGATTCTATGATTCTCTTTTCTCTTGTCTTTTCTTTCTTTTCGCCATTTAGATGTGAAACATTGCAGAGCAGAAATGTCTCACTGTGTGATGGAATGCTGTGCACTTGGGGAACAGACCAGTCACCACAGATGCAAGAAAAAACTGAATTTGCAAAATGGTTCATTTTTACAGTGCTTTGCTCTCCTTCTAGTTCAGTACAGCAGAAAGTAGCTACTGATTGGGCTGCTTATTGCACTGTCAGATTTAATCAAATTTTGCTATGAATTATTAACCACTAACTTTGTTGGATGCCTACCTAAAAATTGTTTCCTTCTAATGAAGAAAGATTCCACATGATTTCACATCAGGTCAATCAAAACAGTTCAAATTTTAAGGTAGCTGGTTCACAAAATAAACTTCTAAGTAAGCTACAGATCAAAAAGTTGTTTTTCTTGTCTTCATTACACTTCATAGCGGAATTTGCCCAAACTCTTCCTTTACAATTTTAACCATTGACTTTATGACATTAACCATTAATTTTGTGACTTATAACTCGCTGAAGGAACTGGGCTTGTTTAGTCTGGAGAAGAGGAGGCTCAGGGCAGACCTTATTGCCCTCTACAACTACCTGAAAGGGAGTTGCGGTGAGCTGGGGGTTGGCCTCTTCTCGCAGATAACTAGTGACAGGACAAGGGGAAATGGCTGCAAGTTGCGCCAGGGGAGGTTCAGGTTGGAGATGAGGAGAAAATTCTTCTCTGAAAGGGTGATCGGGCATTGGAACGGGTTGCCCAGGGAGGTGGTGGAGTCACCATCCCTGAGGGTGTTTAAGGAAAGGTTAGATATGGTACTTAGGGATGTGGCTTAGTGGGTAATAGGTGGTGGGGGGGATGGTTGGACTAGATGATCCTTGAGGTCACTTCCAACCTTAATGATTCTATTCTATTCTATTCTATTCTATTCTATTCTATTCTATTCTATTCTAATTCTCAGTTCATTCTGTTGTCTATTTACCTGGTAAGTTATTAAATCCTTGTTAACAGTGATGATTATTAGAAAAGCATGCATTGCTCTTGTATAGGACAAATTGTTACATTTCTACCAGAAGTGAGACTGTGTCTGCATTTTCTGTGTCTTCTCTGTTTTTAAATATCTAAATGTCTTTGTGGTATTTTGATGGTTCATTGCTAAAAAAAAAAAAGGTAATACTTAATTTCTTTTATACTAAATCCCTAAATTAATTGACTTTGTCACTGAACAGTTAATGGCATTCCTGGGAACTAAATGTATACTTGCTCTTTCCTGCTGGTGTTCTCGCAGTCTGGAGAAGGGTTTGTTCGCCATTTCTCCATCCAAAAATACTTGAAAATCCTTGAATTTTACCACAGCAGTTATATATCCACAGGTATCCAATAATAATGCAGTAGACTTATTTGAGAGGAAGATACAGTTTCAAATTAAACTGTAGTAGATATATGCATATATATGTGTGTACATATATATATGTATGTATGTATTAATACAATCAAGAAAAGCAATCTAAATGACAATTTTTTATTTCTTTAATTTAAAAAAAAAATCTTATATTTGTATTTAAATGTTTCCATTTTAAGTTTTTCATTCCTGAAATAACACCAATGCCAGAGCTGCCATATTTCATCAGGGTTGTTTTGCAGGTTGAAGACCCTGTTTCCAGTGGTGGTCAGCACTGATGGTATCAGAAGAATCTTTCTTTCTAAATAGAAGCATACGCTGGTTTTAAATGGAAATAAAATTTCCTTTTAATTTTGAAATTATTTTATATTTTAAAGGAAATTTTAATTAAATTAAAAATTTAAACTCCTTTTAAAGTTATGTTTCTTCTAATTTCATGGATGTGTGCACATTCAGTTTAGTGTAAGATGGTGATGTAATAGTATAATGTAAGAGTGAAAGGAATTCAGACTTTTTAATAAACCTCATTGCAGTAAGAGAATGAAGTGCTAATTACACTTAGCTTTCTGTCAAATTGTTATCTTGCACTTTTTTTTTGTTATCAGAAAGGGATAGATTTTCTCCCTGGCATGGGAAGTATTTCAGAAAGTCTCTTTGTTTGAAATGTGAGTACGGATGCTTCCACCAGATTTCATCACAAATAATTGTTTATTATTTGGAGTATGGCTGCACCCTGCCGTGAGTCCCTGGGTCCTGCTCTTGTCCTTTAAGCAAGAAGCTCCTGAAGTTCCCAATGTGGGAACATGTTTGTCTCATGCTCTCTGCTAAGTGCCTGACCAGCAATCGTTCCCCTGAGAAGCAGGTAAGAACAAAGAAAGCAGTTTTACTTGAAATCACAGCGCAAGCCCACAAAATAATCCACAGAGACCCAAGAGCTCTGTTACAAGGTAGAGAAACAACCACAGTAGCACTGGAAATTGAGATTTCATACAGGAATTTATTACTGGGATATGCACAAAGCCTAAGCATATTCTCTGCAAGCATTCCTGATGTAGATGATTGCTCAGAAAGTCTGTGGACAGCAGCTGCTGGCCCAGAAGAAAGAACATTTTTTTAATTTCTGTTTCTTCTGGTTTGTAAACAGCTATCGAATTATTATCAGTCATCAAAAAAAAAAAAAAGAAACTAAGGCTTGGATGATAGTTTTCCTTCCATTTCTATCTGTTAATGCTTTTCAGAAGAAAACATGTTAACTTACGCTGGACTTAAACTAGCCAGGACAAATATGTTGGATTGAGTTCCAAAAGGGTGATGCTTCCTTCTCTTTTCTTTATTTCCCCTTGTTTTCTTTGTTATGTCTGTATCTTAATTACAAATGTCTAATGATTCACCGCTTTCATATTAGTGGTGATAAAATTTCTATCTTTCGCTTCTTGCAGATGCCGCCTCTGAATGAGCTTGAATTTGTCTCTGTTTCTTACCACCCCACCAATGATTTAAAAATCATAATAGCATTAGTATTAACTGACTTTTTAAATTACATTAAAAACAAACTAAAATGCACTTGACAAACACAAATTAAGTCAAAGAGGACAGCCAGGCTGTCCTCTTACAATTTTTGGCATATAGAACTTCTGCTCTTCTTGAATTTCTGCTCATGTTTTAATGGGGAGAATTGAAGTTCTTCTCATCATACATTCTTTTGTTTTCCTGGCAAATTTGGTGACTGTGAGTGAAGCTAATTGCTGTTGACATTCGTTACTTGCCTGTGTTTGTACTGATGTCCTCCCAGATGTTCCTTTCAGCAGTGTTTTCCTAACACTGGGCATTTCCAGCAGAGCAGCAAAACTGTACTAGCAGTGAAGAAATCAACAAATACATGAAAAAAGAAATAACATCATCTATATTTTGTGCTTTGTGAGTCTCTTGTGGAGACAATGCATGACCTGTTTGTACCTAAAGGGAGAAAATCTGTGGGAAAAGCCTCATGCACTGCATGTTCTGCTATGTTTCTCAGAATGCACCACAAACCCTGCAAGCTGTTAACTCCATTTTTCCAGGTGACCTAAGACAGGATCCCCGAGCAAGGTAGCAAATCTGTGGCAGTACTTGTTGTGATAAGGGGATCAGAGGTTATATTTGCACCAGGTTCATTTCCAACCTAGTGGATTTGCCCATCGGAATGACTACGAGAAACAGCATTACTGTGTTCATGCCTGTAAAACACCCTGCAGGTAAAATGCCCTTCCCAAAGCTTCTTGAATCCCAGGCCCCCCAAGGCCGAAAGTTCAAGCACCCAGCCTTATCCTCGGGGCTGGTGGCTGCAAAACTCACTTCTGTTGGGGTGGCAGGGTGAGCTCTGGGCAGCAGGAGAGCACAGGCAAGTGTTGTCTTTCTGTGTTTGTCTCCCAGCCCAGGTGGTGCCTCTCCCCAGCACCCACCACAGCTCCTACCAGCAGTGACATGGGGATTTGGGTGGGACAACACCCACGGTCCCATGGGTTGGACACAATCTGGGCAAGGAAGAGATGCTGCATCTGTGGAATGCAGCTAACAATTATTTACTTTTACTTGGAAAACAATGATTTAGCCTGATATGTGCTTGGTTAAAAAAAATCATAAAATCCCCTGAAGGAACTTGCACTGACGCAAAAATGAGCATTTCTCTCAAGCTGTTTTGGGTACTCTTTTGTTCCCTGGATGGTTTCCAGGCTCAGAGTTTGCAATGAAATTCTGGCACGGCATGCTGTTAACTGTTCCACCTTACATATCCCTGGAAATACTGTATAGGAGAGCAAAGGTGCAATGCCCTCTGTGCTCAGAAAGGTTGGCTGAAAATGAGCCACTGTCCTGTCTTCAGCTGGGATAAACTTTTTTTTTAAAATTTTATACCTGCACATTGTAAAAATTTTGCTGTGGATGTCTTGTTTTCCTCTTCACTAGGCAGCTTTCTAGCTAGTGAATTGATGGTCTCTGGTCACTTCATGGCAACTAATTTGAGACAGAAGTGCCATTCAGGAGGAAACATTGCTTACAGTAGATTTTGTGCTTTAACAGAATGACAGATACATGAACTCCTGTCTCAAAACAATCAGACAAATTATCTCTTGCACTTGCAAAAAAAGAGAGAGAAATGCAATATACTGCAGAGGAACAGGACAATTATGCATCTTCACCAAGTAACAAAGTTCATCCGAATGGGAGCAAATAAACATTCAGTTAATACAACCTAGAGCTGTTAGGGAAAGCTCAAAGAGAGAGGTTTGTAGAAAGGAACTTAAACTTGACTTGACAACCTGTCTGGAAAACCTGCTCCAGTATTTGGCCACCCTCAAAGTAAAAGATTTTTTTCCTAATGTTTAAGTGGACTCTCCTGTATTTTCAGTTTATGCCCATTTGCCTCATGCCCCATCGCTGCGCACCACTGAGAAGAGCCTCTCCCATCAGTTATTCATACACAATTGTAAGATTCCCCTGAGCCCTCTCTTTTCCTCTTTTCCAGGTAGGACAAACCCAGTTCTCTCAGCCTCTCCTCATATGTCAGATGCTCTAGTTCCAACATCATTTCTGCAGACCTTCACTGGATGCACTCCAGTATGTCCATGTCTCTCTTGCACTGAGGTGCCCAGCGCTGGTGACAGTACTCAGCTGTATCTCACCAATGCTGAGCACAGGGGAAGGATCACCTCCCTTCACCTGCTGGCAATCTGTCTAGTGCAGACCAGGTGGCTGGTGGTCTTTACTGCAAAAGCTCATTGCTGCCTCCTGGTCAACTTGTTCACCAGGATCCACAGTGACTGATATCCGCAGGGCTGCTCTCCAGCAGGTCAACCCCCACCATGTACCAGTGTGTGGTGGTATTCATCCCCATGTAGACAGCCTGAGTTGAGTACCAGATTTCTTAGTCAATACATGAAAGAATTAAGAAACCTGCTACCTGGGATTCCCAAAAGTCAGACAGATCTGGTGGGGGAATGAGCCATCCTCAGTACTGGTGATAGACCATTTACTCAAGAAGTAAGACCTGCATTTAGCTTCAGTTTAGCCTAAATGGGAATTCAGCCTTTGAATGTATCCTGCTCCTCGGGAGAGTGACTTTCCTGTGCATTGCATGGAGGACAATCAGAGCAGACCAAGTACCTACACTCATCTTTTGAGGACGGGTCCAAGTGCAGTTGGCTGACATCACCAGAAAAGCAAGGCAGTACCTGTCAAGAAGGGAAATCAACTAAGCTGATTGTGGCCACCAAAGAACAAAGTAGCTTCTGGTCTCAGCCCCCACTCCCAAGGTGATTTTTTTCTCTCTTGTTGTTGTTGTTGGGTTTTTTTTGTTTGGTTTTGGTTTTGTTTAATGCTCTCTAATGCAAAATGCATAGGTAATCTTTGTAGCATGGACAAGGATTCACATGAAACTCTTCCCACTTAAGCACTGTAACTGCTAGACTACCAGCAAACTGCTCTTCCTTCAGGAAACAGAGCTTCCTTCTTAAGGGTGCTCATTCCCTACGGAGGACAAAGGGTCTTGTTGCATTATATGTTCATTGTCAAGGACAGCGAAGCTAAAAGCATATATTCAAGTGCTTGTTAAAAAGTTAAAGTTGCTGTATAATCATCTAGCTTGACATTTTATTAGAATAGCAACAATAATCCATCACAAATTAATCTCCACAGTGGCACATATCAGAGAATTACAAAATACTTCTTTTCAACAAAAACTTCTTCATTTTTAGGACTACATTTATCAGCAGTACCTTTCTCTGAACAATTTCACAATCATATCAATAAACAAATTTATAAACCACATGCAATGACAGACGGAGATCAGAATTACTCTGGGTAGGTTAAAAAGAGATTCCTTCTAAACCAACTGCTCTTGACTAGTTTGTGTGAATTCAAATTTCCAGAATTCAACCCCCAATTTAAGGAATTCTGGAGTCTCAGTCACTTCAGCTGAACCAATTCACTGGCGTTTGCTGTATGACTATATCCCAGTAGTAATGAAAGAAAGAGGAGAAAACAATCTCGTAGTGAAAAGAAAAAAACCAGCAAAGAAACAGTTCTGTCTGAAGAAGGCATAACAAAATACTGAAAGATAATTTTGAAATTTCACTGCAGTTTGTAACAAATAAAACAACTATATACAGTATAATTCATACAATAGTGAAGATATAAATAAGCACATGCGGTATTGGTGAAATAGCAATTTAGCTCTGTACACTCTTGAAATAATATGGTTTTTGTCCATGGTGCCAATGCTCAGATCTGGGTTGTTGGTCTTTTTTTTAGAACAGCTTAACCCCCGCCCCCATAAAAAACCCAACAAAAAACCAAACCAAACCAAACCAAAAAACCAGCCAAGAAATATTTATCTATTTGCAAAGACCAAGTGACTGATCTGATCATTCACTGTGTCATACAGAACTACAGCAGCACCTCCTAAAACAGAACCAGTCCTTCAGTCAGTTGTGCTGCATAACAGTTTTTTAAGGGACGTTAGTGAGGGCGTTATCATTTGCCTTGTGCCATTCGCTTCCACAGGAACATCATAAACCCCTTCACAGTACATTGGAGCTGCTTTGACCTCAACTCTGACCTCAGAGAGGTCGTGCACTAATTTGAACCATGGAGTGATTTAAATACACCTAACATAACATGGGAAGCAGTGTAGCTCCAAAAGCCAGATGCTATGACAACATCTCTTCTGTTACATGCTGAGTAAACTTACAAATAAAAATACAAGAAGAATACAGTCTCTTACACCAAAGCCTTTAAACGAGGATACAGATAGACATGGATTTCAATATTGCTGCCAAGCAATTCTTTGAAACTAAATGTTGCAAAGGAATTTCTTATCCACAAAATAAGTATATAAAGATAAATAGTTACATTACTGCAATCACTAGTTGACATCCAGTCACTTCCACTTCCAGCAAAAACGTTTGCTATATTATTAATAAATCTAAAATCACACTTTTTTTAAAAAAAAAACATGCTCTCATATCTAATCTACAACATCTAGGTACAAGAAAAAGGTTATTTGCTGCTACAAACCGAAGGGCAATCACAGAACTAGATCTAAAATCACATTAGTGTGATATCTAGCAAGGTTGCATAACGTTAGCTGTAGGAATCAGTACAAAATTAGCATGGATTTCATGAATAACATCTATAAAAAGATAGTCACAGAACACTAGAAGTTAAAATGACACCTAGAGTTAAATCTGCAATTTAAGATATTGTATTTGTGCACACAATTTTGCATGCATAATCATTTCTGTATGCACAAATAAATATCAGCATGAAATAATTCCTTCGCATTTGTTGTTCCAAGTGATGGTGCATTCAAAATCACCCACATAGATTTTAGCCCTTGATGAAACCTAACTAAGAATATGGGCTTCAATACATCACCTGAGCATCTGAGGAGAAAAAAAAAAGAAGAAGGATGAGGAGTTACCAGGCTGAGAAAGCAGAAAGTAACTTTTTGAGCAAAGAGGCAAATAAAGGAGAGAATTTATTTCTGGTATTGTCAGTCTGTAAGAGCTGTGGTTTGGTCTGTACTCTGAAAAGGGCCAAGATAAAAGTGTAAGTTTGTGTTTCTGTTATTACATGAATACTTGGCTCAGTTCTCAGCCCAGCAGCGGCTCTCCAAGCAGTAGAGCCAGGTTTCCATGGCATGCGGTCTCTTTGCCTGCTGCTTCTCCTAGAGTCCTGCTCACTTCTTAAGTAAGAAAAGGACCTAGCTCTGGCACCTCTTTATAAAGTCTGGGAGGTAGGAGCCTGTCTGAAATCACTGGATATATGTCAAACTGATAAAAGTATTTGAAGAGCAAAAGAATTTCCACATGGCAACTTCATGGCAGCTGCCTCCACTCTTCCTCCAGTATTGACCTGGGGATCCGCTCTGGTCGGCTGTGAGTGGGGCTGGGTGACTGCACGCAAGGACTTTGCTCAGTCAGATCCAGGAACGTAGTTACATTTTGAATGTGCCTCTTGCCCAAGTAAATATAAATGCATGTGTAAGTTATCCCAGATAATTCCATTTTACTGTGACAGCTGCTTTGGAGGAAATGTTATACAGGTTGTAGTATCTCTCCTTGACCTCCCGTTACAGTGGCAAACTGCAGCTTTAAGCAAGCATGAGCAGTAAGATGCCATAGAACTGTAATTTCACATCAAGCTCTACAAACGAAAAGTTTGTTCAAAGTGTGTGTCACTGCTACAGGATCTTATGAGATATAATTGCTAGGTACTTCCTCTGGAATAGCATTGGTATTCATAGAATCATAGAATGGTTTGGATTGGAAGGGACCTCAAAGACCATCTAGTTCCAACCCCCTGCCATCGTTAGGGACACCCTACCCTAGACCAGGTTGCCCAAAGCTCCATCCACCCTGGCCTGGAACACTGCCAGGGGTGGGGCATCCACAGCTTCTCTGGGCAACCTGTTCCACTGCCTCACTACCCTCACAGGGAAGAATTTCTTTCTAATATCTAATCTAAATCTCCCCTCCTTCAGCTTAAAGCCGTTACCCCATGTCCTATCACTCCATGACCATGTATACAGCCTCTCTCCAGCTTTCCTGTAGGCCTCTTCATATCCTGGAAGGCCGCTATAAGGCCTGCCTGGAGCTTTCTCTTCTCCAGGCTGAACAACCCCAACTCTCTCATCCTGTCTTCACAGGGGAGGTGCTCCAACCCTCTGGTCATCTCTGGTATTTTTCCTCTTTTGATTCAAGCCATGGTCAGCTTTGTCTGCTTGGCTGGCATGTGACTTACTTTGTCATTTTGGTTTTTTACCTTACTGTTTTAAAAGAGCAAACCCCTTCCAGTTTTGTGGGTCCCCACGCAGAGGATTTAGAAAATACTACAACACTGCCCTCACAGTTTCAGCTGCTGGCTCTGCTCCAGCAGAGCTCTGCCAGCTCCTGTGCCTCAGAGGAGAGGCTCCACCGTACAGCCTGCATTGGTACCGTGTTCTGCCTGGTTTTAACTCTTCTGCTTGCCAAAATGAAAGGCAAGCACTGATGGAAATAAAAGATAGAAAGCGCTTTTTGGAGTAAGTTTGCTGATTAAAAAACCTTCTGCTGCTGGTCCCTTCCATGCCCTGGCATCGCTCTGCACAGCTGGAAAGTACCTGGGGACTCTGCAAGGTTAAAAGGGATGTTAAAGCAGGGATGCAGATGGAGCAGGATAGAGACTGTTGCCTTCCTCATTGCCATCCAAAGAGCATCAAATAGAGGCTTTTGGATGCAGCAGAAATGGATTCACATTGAAATTTAAATCTAAGAGCTATTTGAGTATTTTTAATTCTGTCTAACTTTGCAGATATGGCTGAACGTGAGTGGAAGCGGTTTGCCTTGGGGAAGCGGCTGTATATGCAAAGAAGAACGGGATAGGAAAGCCTTACAGCGCTCGTGAGGCTGCCTCATTTATCCCACACTGGGTGGGTTTTTTACTAGAACAATTAGGGTTTTTTACAGCTTTTTAAATATCATGCATGAAAGCTGTGCAAAATGCTCGTAGCAAACAAGAACACGCAGGCATCTTCCCAAGTTTCTGTTACTGCTGCACAGGAATGGGAAAATATAATTGCAGCAAGAGCACGAGCTGCTCTGGGGCAATGTCAGTGATACGCCTGGTTCAGACCTCAGCTGGCAATCGGGGAGACTGTGGCCCCAGGCTGCTTGTCACCAGCCAGTGCTGCAAGAACATGCAAGTGTCTGTGCTGGCAAACGAGAAGCCAGGGTGACTTCTCACAGGGAACAGGGATGAACGGTGGGGATGGGTAACCTCAGCTGCGGCCAGAGCAAGTAGGGTGCGTACAGCCTAGGAAATGATTGTCTACAACATCATTTTTTATATCTGGCTCCACATTATCAAAACCTGTGCTAAAAGTCATCATGTAAAAGGAACTAGAAACATTAAGAACAGGTAGCAATGCTTTCACAATATTTTCTCTTTTGAGCCAAAATATACAGCCAATCAATCTTTCAAAACACTTTTTAATGTCCTAAAGTATTTGACTGGATAACTCTGTAAGAAAAAGAAAAAAGGTGACATTTTTCATCAAATTTTCCTCTTTTCCCTAAACATTATCTGTATGGAAGCTATAAATCCCCTGTAGCAGTCTGAAACACAAGTACTATTTAACCAAGATAAAATTAACTAATAAAAGCCTGTCCAATACTCTTCAATATCTATCAAGTGCAGACAGGGTTCAGTGTTAGCTGAGACTTACATTTAAAGTGGTACAGCTATAACCTAGCTTGCTGAGAAAAATAAGATTTTTTTAAAGCTTCCTACTGACTTTTTAATTTGTTTATTCCCTTTGAATTCATTGAATGGTGTTCCTGTTTCACACTGTAAGGTAAAAGAAAAAAAATGTTTTTGTGGTCTTTACCATCAGATGTTTACTTGTCAAAGTGTGCTATGATGGCTGCAATTAGATTTGCACTGCTGTGGAGGGATGAAGGAGTCAGCAGCGGATAATTCCTGTAGTTGGCAGTGGTTCTGGCTGCTGTTGGATGGGCCCCGCTGGTACCACCCAGGGCGGTGCGAGCACTCTCGGGACAGGCAGCAGCCATGCAGGAGGACAGCTCCTCTCCTCACCTGTCACCTTCACTGGGAACATCATCCACTGTCCTGCTTGGCATCTGTGGAGAGGTCCTGGGCAGCCTTGCTCTTTTGGAGAGTGCAGACCACACTTTGGCCAATACATGAGATGAAGAATTTGGGTATTCCACTGAAGCCAACTCACCCACTCAAAGTTATGTTAAGTTCTTCATTCAGTTAGACTCAGTAGTATATTCTTTTTGCTTCCCAGCAGGTTACTTTTCCTTGCAGGATGAAAACAGTTGTGTAGAGATATATGGTAACTCCTGCAGTTCTGTGAGCAGAAATGCCTTTTGATTTCGTACAGGTTGGTGGGAACAGAGCATCTAAAGGTTTTATATGACTTCATACTCAGAACAAGGTGGGATTCAGGCCTGAAAGTTAGGAGAGAAGACAAAAGAAATAATTTTCATTTTCATGTCATCTGCAAAAGGAAATGAAAAACTAAATCTCTCTCAGGACCATCTACATTGTAAGATACACAAGGTATGCAGGTTTATGAACATCATTTAGGTAGTACTGTGTAAAAAAGCATTGTGAAAACAGTAATGTGCACCGTCATGTAGAAGACAGCTGGGTTAGAAAGTTGTGCTACATACAGGGATGGTGCAGGTAGCAAGGAAATGGATGTGGCTTTCAGCACTCTCAGGACCACAGTGCTGCTCTGGGAGAGATCTGTGTCTTCTCTTCACTCCAGCCATGTGGTGTCAGTGGGCTAGCTAACCCCAAGCTGGAGCCAGGGGCGAGGCCCAAGAAAATGCCCTGTTGCCCTCCTGCTGGCAGCCAGAGCAGGCCCAGGAGCAATCACTGAGCTTAGACACCAATGCCCACCCTCCTGCCAAACACGTATGTAAGGCACTGGGCCCAAGCACCACTCTATCATGCTCCACCATTGCTCTCTACTCCTCAGGGAGTAAGGCTTGACCTACGTATTTCTCCCCATCCTTCCCCATACCCCTGGATCCTCCCAGTCACATCATGCTGGGCTTAAGGTACTTGGAGAGCATCACTTTCCAGAGCCCGGCAGTTCTTCCTTCCCACCATACAGTGACCTTGCCCTTTTTTGGTGGGGCACCATCTGTTACCGCCAGCTTCCCTGGTCCTTTGCTGCACTGCCCTAGCTGTAAGCTATCCTATCACAGCAGGAGAACATACCTTTGTCCATGAAAACTACACACCAAACATTAAAATGTATTAACTATTACCTCAGATGACAAACACCTATCACCAAGGGACAATTTTGCAGAGGAGAGATAGGTATTGGTGACGGTAATATCTTCTAGTTCGGTGCTGAAGTGATCGGACTCTTTGATGACGTTATAATTTAGAGCCACACTGTAGTTGGCCGGTTTCTTGTCCCGTTTCTGCTGGCAGTTGCAGAGTTTCCTGAAGGCTGCTCTGAATTTCTGGGACATGAGATTGTAAATTACAGGATTGATGGCACTATTTAAATAAATACAAATTCTGCAAAATAGCAGGAACCAGCTTTCTTGGAAGGGGCTGGAGAGAAAGGAATTCACCACCACCAGCGTGCGGTAGGGCATCCACAGAAATGCAAATAGGACTACCACCACGGCCAGCATCTTGGTAACCTGGGGGGTAGACAGAAGAGAGGCGTGAGGTTAGTACTCATCTTGGAAGGAATGTGCATTCCTACACCTCTATGGCCAAAGCAAATCTACAGGCAGGCTCTTCAGCTGGGAATTTCTGATCAATATTTGATTTGGAAAGGTTTTCTACAGTAAGAAGAACAAAAGAAACCTGGCCCTAAATTCCTCCTAGTTTTTGTTAAATAACTCTTTCTAGGTGACATCCCAGTAAGCTGGTTGCTATAGATCTGAGAATTTGCAGCTTCTCAAGTTGGAAGTAGATGTTGATTCAAATGAAGAAAAAAAGGTATCTAAAGCCATTTTTTCCAACCACATTAGATCTCCTCCTTTAGACTGGTATAGTTTGCAGAGTAATTGAATCTGAAGCCTACTTAGATTATCTGCTTTAACAGACACCCTGAAAGAACTTCCAAAAGCCAAAGATAAAGGAAAAAAAAATCAGATTTATTCCTGTTCCTCAAATTCTTAACATTTAATTAGATGTTCATTATTTGATGTTTACTCTGAAATGTCAATTAAAGTTTACAGAACCAGGGAGAAAAGGGATTATCAATGAAACTTGATTATTAGAAGAACTTTCATCTATTTTGTAAATTTGTTTCATATATTAAAAAAAACCAAAACACCTTTGGGGATACCCTGGATAGCAGAAATTAACAAGAAAGAATTAAAAAATTAGGGGGAAAAAACACTGTAAAAAGAGACTTCCTCTTATAAATAATTTAATTCTAGTATATATGCTATTCCCTATTCTCCACATTAAAGAACCTTTGAAAGGTATTCATAAACAAGGTAGAAAGTAGAGTGAGATGTGACAGTGGGACAATGTGGTGGCATGGCCTCATGTAAGTCAGGACATGGCTTGGTTAACTGTGTTCATGAACTGGAGAGCGTGGGCACTGATTTTGGTGAGCTACAACTGCTTCTTTTGATTCTGGGGTTTTTTTTGTTTGTTTTGGTTTTGTTTGGGTTTTGTTTTGTGGGGTGTTGTTTTTTTTATTATTATTTGCCTTCTTGCTGACATAAATCTGTTGTTACCTATTGACAGATTAGTTCAAAGAACTTCTTTTAACCTTTGCTTTAGTCCTTCTTTCTAGGTACATGAAGTTATACTTCAACGAAAGAGCAACTCCTGTAACCACAGGAAACTTTCTGACTCTCCGGGTTACCATTACGTTGCTTGCAGAAAGCATGGATGTAGACTGATCAGAGTTTCAAGGGGACAGGCAGATAACTCTACTAAAATCGCTCATAAATACATGATAGTTTTAGGTGTGTTTTAGTTTCAAGTTGTAAGAGAGTATATAATTCTCTGGTCTTCTGATCAGATAACTCATTATATAGCCATAATATAATGCAATCTCATTGCCTAAGGGATGTATTTTCTTCTAACTGTCTGGAAAGACACATACACATATAACCCAGTTTGGTTTGGTTTTTTTTTTAATAGGTATTATGATAAAGAATGGGATGAAGAACAAAGTTACTCTACAAATTGATGTATGTTTATCTCCAACTGTACATATTCGAAGGCTACAATTTTATCCTATAACTCTCCTCCCTTTAGCTTCTCTTTTGATTTCTTTACAGCTGTGTTCAGTAGAAGTGAGAAATGAGACAGAAATATTATCTCCTTTTTTGCCACTTGACTGATACATTTCCTTATGGCTTCTTCTTCTTTTGTTGTTTGCTGTGCACAGTCATCACAACAGAGCACAATGAAAATGAGGATGTCTCAGGTAGCTAAAAGGATGGTTTTTCCGTATCTGTGCTCCACTTCTATAAGGACCAGTCCTGTGAATGTGGCTGCAAAGAGCGACGTGACCCAGGACTGACCTGCTCTGGGACTCATGACTCGTCACCTGAGGAGTCCTCTCCTTGCTTCAGCTCCACTCCAGCCTGTGCCTCTGAGCTGAGCAAATCCATTCAACTGAGAATAATCATTCATCATGGCAAACAATCCACATTTAAAGGAAAAAAATAACCATTTGTGGAGCCTGGATTAACAATGGGACTGAGCCCAGCTGACAGATGTATTGCAGCAGCCCAGGCGTTCAGAGGGCGGGTGGATAAGAGTCTACACAGGCATCAAAGTACTTCACTGCCAGAAGCTCAGCAGGGGACTCTGTTATCAGACCTACTGATCACTGGCAATTTACATTTCTTCTGAGCATGCCTTTAACAAAGGGTTGCTCAGAGAATCACTTACCGTGCTGCAGCTGTCTGTTTGAATCCCGGGCTGAACTAGAAATACATTGATTTTACTGTCAGAAAGGGGATATTTTAGAGTCACACAATTAATACTTTACAGCAATGAAAAAAAGGCTGTTACTCTTCAAGTGATTGTGTCCTACATGTCTCAAAAACATATATGTATGTAGTGTGCAAACTGATAGCTGAATTTATATGTACTGGCAGCTTGATGTGCATTTTCTTTCTATCTAATCCCACCAGTTTGTACTGCCGGCATGCTCAGCTTACTGAGGCTGTGATTTCACAATGTATTAGAACTGGCTCTTAGCACCAGATAAAAAATAACATGGTCACAGCACAAAGTGCCCTGAGGTGAGATCAATTCAGTCTGCAGGTTTAAGTGTCTTTAAAAATGTTATTGCCCTCTACAACTACCTGAAAGGGAGTTGTGGTGAGCTGGGGGTCGGCCTCTTCTCACAGATAACTAGTGACAGGACAAGGGGGAACGGCTGCAAGTTGCGCCAGGGGAGGGTCAGGTTGGAGATGAAGAGAAATTTCTTCTCTGAAAGGGTGGTCGGGCATTGGAACGGGTTGCCCAGGGAGGTGGTGGAGGCACCGTCCCTGGGGGTGTTTAAAGAAAGGGTGGATGTGGTACTTAGGGACATGGTTTAGTGGGTAATAGGTGATGGGGGGACGGTTGGACTAGATGATCCTTGAGGTCTCTTCCAACCTTAACGATTCTATGGTTCTATGAAGGTGTAGGTCAGGTCAGACTACTGGTCCAACTGAAAACTAAGCACTTCTCTGTAGAGCTGGTTTTTATTTTTCTCAGGTCAATGATCAAACTCATGCACCCATACACTGACACAGAGTCCACAGTCAGTGCAAGAGAAGAGGTAGAAGCATGTGGCCATGGATGGCACCTCTTTGGTGGCACCTCTTGATGGTTCAGTCAGTGCAGGACAATGAGGAGAATTCATCATAATTTTAAACTGGCTGTAGTGCATGTCCTTCCAAAGCTGCCAAAAAGCACAAATGTGGCACCAGATCTCTATTATCAGACCCGTCAGTTGCCTGATCCATCTGACCAGTAGCGGTTGTGTCTCTGAAATCCACTGCAAGGCCTTGAGTTCAGAGTTACTTGCTTGTTGGTAAATCCTCCCTAAGCTGGCTCTGCAGGCAGCGGTTTTTCATGCTCAGCTACCTCAGAGCGTGACCTATGCGCAAATGACATCAGCTCCTGGAGGATGCTCTGGCACTGCTCACCTTGTCCCCAGAGTGGCCAGCGGGTTTGTCATCCCAGTGCGGACTGAGGCACCCCTCAGAACTTCTGACCCAAAGATGCTGCAAGCATGTTCTGGACATTTTTTGCACCTGAGTTTGCCTTTATAGATGAACCCAGCTTCTAAGCATATGATTTAGGCCAAAACTCCATTCTTATCAACACCAAAAATATTCATTGGCATGGATGGGGCTGCACAGAAATAGCTTAGAGGAAAGTTTGGTCCACTTTGCTTAAAGTGCCATATCCTTTTTCAAATCACTTCATATGAAACGCAACTAAACATCACGGAGAGGGCTAATTATTTGACGTCAGCGGAGTACTAAGAGGATGAACTTTTTTAAGAACCTGCTTTTTATTACCAAAGCTCCCTGAAAGCAGAGGCACTAGCATCTTCATTCATCACTCAGGTGAAGGCAAACATACAGGGACTGCTCTTTTCTTGTGAATGTGCACTGCATATCCTATACTCAAAGTACAAATTGTTCTTAGTTAAGGAGATTGAATACATGATTAAAAGGCTTTGAGCAAATCCATTTGAGTCCGAATTTCCAGTGTATTTTGAATGATAGCATAAGTGCTTGAGATTGAATATGTTCCTGGCTGCAGCTTGCTGGTATTCAGGCCCTATCTTTGCTTTCTGAGAATGTTCTGAAAAATATTTAAAATTATTTTTACTAAACAGATTCCCAATATTTTAATTCTGAACTAGTATTCTTCTTTTTCTCCCTGCTCCAAAACCTTACCATTCTAAGGAACTGCTTTTATGAGACATTTTCACTACCATGGTACTCACAGTCTGGCAGTTGCTTCCTTCTCCTTTGAATACTACTCTTTCTTAGATTGACAGGTAAAAGCAGTAGTCATACTTACTAAGTTACTGTGCCACAGAGTCACTCTGGTGTTTTAAAGGCACAGGTTCTTTCTCGTGATCGGTGGTGTCCATTGCAATGCACAGAGAATGTCTGTGGCAGTCTGTGATTTAGTAATCCAAAAGAAGTTGTACAATGAGAAGGAGGATTGAATAAATAAAAGGATTAAGGTCTTGATATAACAACGTCACATGGGAAACAATATGATTACAGATTTCATGTGAGCCATACAAAACTTATCTGGCACTGTAAGCTGCAATCTGCTTGCTGGGAGAGAACAGAGGGGTTTCTCGGGGCGGGGAAGGAGGGGGAAGGTCATCATGTACTGCATCAATGTCTAAGAAAGGACTTTCTCTAGGGGATAACCTACTTGTTTGAATCAACCATGGAGGAACCTTAAATGGTCTAAATGCTTTAATACCTTAAATGCCTCTATGCAGTCACATGTAACATGGGAAACAAACAAGAGGAGTTAGAGGT
>VWZZ01000027.1:2107-22148 GCA_013399095.1 Psophia crepitans
GGAGCCAGGGGTTGGGCTGATGGGCCTGGGGGGGCCCTGCCAGCTTGGGATATTCTGTGAAACTATGACCCCCCCACTCCCAAAGCTGCCTGCCAGTCTGTCACAGTCACACCCGCAGTACTGGATCTTGAAGTGCCCAGCAGCACTGAGATCCAGCCCTCGGCATCCACAGATGCCGGCATCTCCTACATATCCTGAATTCAGGCTCGGTTCAGGCTCCCTTCCAATCCTATCTGTCTTTGAAGAAAACAATGTCAGGGTTGTTCTAGGAAAGACACCAAGACAAGAAAGGAGAAAAAGAGAAAGAAAGGAGCCCAGAACAGCTCATAACTCTCTCCCTTTAAAGGCAGACAATACCTTGTCAGGCTAACTACGTACGTCTAAAGTCTCCCTTCACATACACTATCCGATCTACCTCCAGACACACCAAGGACATGCATCCAACTAAATCACAGGGACCAGCAGCTGTTTGGGCCTCAAGCCTGCTCTAGGAAGTGCTATATACAGATATGGCCATAGACACCTTGCTAGAGCAAGAAAAAACATAAAAGCACAAGCTGAAATTTAGGCCAGGATCTCCAGATTGCATAAAATATCCCCAAGTCAATGGCTTTCCACATGTATTACAGCCACAGAGATTAAAATAGTACAAAGAGATCTGCCCATGGCAGGAATTCCTTATTGAAGAGATCTGTTCAGATGTGATCAGCTGAATTTCTCAGAATGAACTAGAAATTACTCCTCAGTACTGAATAGAATGCCTCAGTAGAAATCAGTTTGTAGTTGTTCTTCAAGACAAAATGAAGCAGAGTGGGGCCAGCAGAAAACAATGAGTAATATAGGGATAAAAAATGCAAAATTCCTTACTTTTTAATCACAAACCGGATCCGCTCCTTTGCTAGAAGTATCCTCTCAAGACGAGGAATGCCGTACGTGGATGGTCGCCTGAAGGGAATTCCTTCTGGCAGCCCCTCCACATACAAATCTTCCACATGTGACTGGAAGAGCGGGTATGGGATAGACACTGGACCTTTTGCTTTTATAGCTTGAGCTTTAAGAAAAAAGAACAAAAACATTAGATTAGTGTGCGGCTCTACTCAAATTATGTGTTTAATATCGTTCTGAATTAAAATTAGCAGACAGGCAATAACCCCCTCAGCACATTTAAACATGCAAACATTCATATTTGTGGGGGTTTGGTTCTGTTTTATAGGAAAAATCACTCTAATTCACAGTAAACAAGCTGCAGACCTGCATACATACGCAGATTCTCCTCTTTTGCCTTTACTCTGTAAACATTTAATAACAGAGACTGCACCTGTTACAGTGAAGTTTCACAGTATTTTGGGGTTTTTTTAATAGTACATTTTGAAAGATGAAATTATCTAGACTTAATTATAAACCAAGCATGTTCCAGTTCATTAACGCTAATTATTAATATTTGTTACAACTATTGGGTTACAAGAGTCATCAATGCCTTAGAAGAGGGGCACACATCCCTTCTTTTCGAATGAATTCCTAAAGCTTCAGTATATTTGAGAAATCACTAATGAAACAAACAATATACTTCTAACACAGTCAGAAAAAAAAGCATGGCTCTGCTAATGAAATCTTTGAAGCAAATGAAAAGCAAATAACGGATTCACCCACAGCTGGAAAATAACCTCAATGTGTTTCTTTAAGTTATGAGGACCGTAATCGTACCGCTACACCTATCAGGCTGGCAAATACTAGAGAACGGCACGATGGCTTGCAAATACCAAGGGGGCTGATTTCTTTATACTCACAAGGGTACGTTAATTTTGTAGGCCATGCAACAAGAATTCTCTATTACCATCGGACTGAGCTGCAAATAGTTTGGTACAGCCTGTTGTTTTGCTATGGAAATCAGATGCAAAAAATTATTTGAGGAGAGAAAGGCCAAGCGGAGGCCAAATTAGAGTACAGTGATGCTGTGGCAGAGTTTCTGAAAGCAGAAGTACTCAGGGCACCTTTTCAAGTCACTTAACACGTTTCAGACATTGGTGTACACCAAATGCTTACATTAACTCACAAATTCTTAAAAGCAATAAAACAGTGTAGGTTTTACATGCATTTGGGTAACGTATTCTTTCAGCCACTTGGAAGCAGAACAGTTCTAGGTATGTTTATCACAAAACAGAGGAGCTTCGAAAAATACTCTGTATATCTTAGTCTCATATTCTGATAAGCACACAATATAAAAGTTTTTGAAAACTGCAAGAAGAACTGTGTTTCACCTAAACTTGGTTTCAACTGCCAAATAGAAGATGGCCAAAACTAGAGACAGAGAATAGATACGTACAGAGAGTGACATGAACCTGAAGATGACTCTTAGCAAACAGACTGAAGAAACCCTATTCCAACCTGCGTCAAAGGAGCTGCAGGACAATCACCAAAAGAGCTGTTGTGCATCATACCAGTCCTTCACTCAAGTTGTTTTTTATTGCAGTTGAGATCACTACACAACATCAAGTAAGAACAGTTTTTGAGTAATAGAAATCCTGTTTGTTTAAATAACTAAGGACAGGTAAGTTTTTACAAGTGAGAGTCTTTATTTCTCTTAAATCAGCAAATGTTTTAGCAAATACTCTTCAGACAGCCTAAGAACATGATCAGCATCACAGTCTGCAGTAAGGTTTCTTAAATTTGGAACCTTACACCTTTTTGCATAGAAATCTTATTGAATATAGGTTTCATTTTTATAAATTGATCTGTATTTGTGAGCCACTGCCTTGTACTTACACTAAAAAGTAATCCCATTTAGTAAGTGCCTGAACACAAACTTAAATACAGTTTCAGGCATGTCAGTTGTAATGGATGACAATGACTGACATCGCTAAAACTCTGGAGCTCCAGAAGCCGATGAAGCTGAGGAGCACTCTGGGAATTCTGGACATCCTCAACTCACTTCAGTAAATGGGAAACTGTGTGCCCAGACAGGCAGAAAGAATTGGAGAATTGGAATCTGATATGGAATTGGTTTGTGAAGCAATGGAATGTTGTCATCCACAGGGAAAAAGGGGATAGTTTAATACCATCTGGCCTGCTATGGAAAGTCAGGAATAGCTCTGGATCCAACAGACTCCACAGGAGATTTTTAGCTTGGCTATGTGCAAACAGCAGAACAAAAACTAAACCAATTCACCAAGAACAATGCTCCTTTCAGAGCAATTAAAATACCGTGAATCAGATTGGGAACTGTTTTAACTTGGTGTGAGTTGCTTTCAGTGGGCTGGTTAAATGTCAGATGATAGTCACACCCAAAGCATGCAGTAACTCCAACATCACAAGGTCCATTCTGAAAGCACTTCCACTTCTCACTGCAGAGGAGCACTACCATATATTTTGAAATTTTTGCTGATTTAGTCTGAGATATGTGGACACAAAATACGTCTAGGCGCAACATCTTGAGACAAATTCCAAAGTCTAACGCATATGCTTCTTTTTCTCTCCAAGAGCCAGTAACATACAATTGCTGCTTCACTGCAAATCAGCCCTAATCAGAAAGGAACAATCAGTCAGTGGTAACCTCCCCCCAGAACCATTTAAAAAAGTTTATTTCACTTAAGGACTGAGTGTAATTACAGAAAAAAGGCCAGCTCACTTTAATGTGTGTGCCTAAGACACAAGCACACCAGAGCTCCAGGAAACCAAGTGCAACTGAAAAATAAAATCAAGTTTCACACTTAGGTGCCGAACAGGCACCCAATTTTGAAATTACTCTGCTCATTAAAAAAGCCACTTTCCCCAGTTTTTTAACAACATTTAACCCCTTGGTGCTGTCCATACTAGCGTGCTTCTGAGCCAAGACGACGACGCAGGCCACAGAGCTGTGATTTACAGTGTCAAAGGACTAGCAGCAATTGTTGGGACAGGAGTGTAACACATACCGTATTTCTTTTCAAACAGCTCTTCAACTTGCTTTCTCAAGTCCGTAATTCGTGCGTTCCATTTCTCTGCAAAGAAAAGAGAAGGACACGTCAGAGTAAAAACGAAACTGAGAATCTCTTGTAAAATCTGTGCTACCACTACCTGAAATATGCAGTGTGCTCTTACTTTTCACTTGCATACAAGTGCCTGTGGAGTAAGAAATAGGCTATACCTTAAAATATATGGGCACATTCAGAAAGAAAAAGAATAGAATAAAATGTTTAGGAACACCTCCAAAACTTGTGCAGATGTTAAATCAAGTTTAAAAAAAAAAAAAAAAAACAAAAACAAAACCAAACAGGCTAAAGGCACTTCCAAAAATGGTTCCTCTTTGACAGCTCGGTCAGCAGCTCTCACTGCCATCAGGGGTAAAGTCAGTTTGCAGCCGCTGTTGGTAGTTATCTAAATCTGGGCACCGAAAAGCTTAATTAGTGAAGCTTGATAAAGCTTACAGCGAGTACATGAAGTTGTTTTGGCATTAATCTGTACAACTATCTGGGTCAGGAGGCATCGTGCCATCTTCTACTTTAATCCAGTATTTCTCCGAGTCCTGATGTTGCAAAACATCCCCACAAATCCTATTTCTGAAAGAAGATACAGGCTGCAAGACAGAAGTTATCCAAATCCAATCGTGTGTTCCATGGAGAGCTGGATTAAACGACAGAATTTTAACATCTAATTTTCTGCCTGTGACAGAGCACGCACATTTTCAGTGTGTTGTACTATCTCAACGCTTTTAGGAAAATGCCACAAACTCTTTTGCAGATGGTACCAGATGCTGGCCGGCCTTTTAAGAACAAGTTAATAAGCAAGTGTACTTACAGCTTATTTCTTACACCAAAGACTTGAATCTAGTAGCTACAGAGGTCAAAAAATGAGGCTGTTCAAGCTATTGCACTTCCAGTTGTCAAAAAATTCTTAGATCAGACAAGGCAGAGGACTGAATTTTGAGTCCGTATCGAAAGGGGTTTAAAATTCATTCTCAGACCAATGTACATAACTTTGGTGGCAATGTTTAAGATTATAGTTTTTAAATGTAATTTCATGGATATCAAGAGAACAGCATGCTTTAGATGTGGGCAAGAATAAAACACTGTTTAGGGTGTTTTGGCACACTGCCTTGCATCCACACAAACTCTCTGTTCTAGTTACCTGGCGTATCACCCACACCAATTGACCTGTTTACATTTTGAAACAACATCCTTGTGGATAAATCTATATAAACTGCTTCTGCCACCCTTTTTACTGCTATCCTGTAGCACACAGCTTCTTAGCTGATAAACATGTCTTGACCTCAATGTTTTCTATTCCTGTGTCACTTCAACCTTGCAATACTTCCCCCTTTAAATGCAGATGTATAGCCAGAGGAAGCTCTTGTGATTCTAGCTCAGCCACCGACTGCAACCTATTGAACAATGGATTAACAGCAGCTTTACCAGTAAGAGTCAGGAAAAATACAACTCAGAATTTACTGGCCCAAAGGGGAAACCCTGCTTTACTCAACTGAGCTGGTGAACACATGTGGACAGTCAAGGAACAAGGGCTTTGAAAGGCACCAGTGTGACTCCAGACTAACTCAGAGGGAACTGTCACAGAGTTGAGATCCCTGCAGTTCATCAAGCGCCAAGGCAGACTCAGCAAACAACCTCCTCTAAAACTCAGGCTAGTTTTTGTCAGAAGGAGAACAGCCAGAGAAAACACCATACCATACTACAAAGCAGCCATATAAAAGTATATAAATACTACTGTTCTGAATATTGGTTGTTGCTGCAATTTTTGGAGAAGCTGCCCCTACCCAGCCTGGTCTTCCCTGGTCACCAGCATGCTCACAAAAGTGTTCCTTCATGGGCCACTAAGTTGTCAAGGCTTCATTTTTCTCAGTTGACAAACCCCAAAATAACTGGCCAAATGATCCCATGTGGATCTTTTCCAGCAACCACTTCTGTGCCTCTTTCCCTCCAAGGGAAACACTACAGGGATTAATAATCAAATACACCACAACGCAGGCACGTTTATTTGGAATGATGGATATACAGAGAACAGGCATTTGGAAAAAAATCATAGACTGGCTCACATTTTGATCAGCATACTCTTTTGGGGTTTTTTTTTTTAGCCACTTTTGTACTTTATGAGGAAATTGCCAAGTTGGGCTACAGTGGTAGTTATAGAATCATAAAATGGTTTGGGTTGGAAGGCACTTCAAAGATCATCTAGTTCCAGCCCCGCTGCCATGGGCAGGGAACTTATCAGGTAACTGGCATGGTTTTTAATCAGATTGTCAGCATTATTAACCCCTTGGATTCAGGCCAATTACTGTAAAAACATTCTTTTGTCACACATTTTGTGCTCAGTAGCGAAGTTGAAGACATAGCATAAAGCTGAGCTGACATTCTGTTTTAGTAATCACTCTCTGCAAAGCAATTTAGTTTTCCCGTAGGCACCAAGATAAGTGGTGTTTTCCCCTATTCTTGTATATAAACCTTCCGATACAGGGGAAACATCCTTTCAATTAATTAACAATCCTGGAAACTTCCCTAGCCTGTGCATAGCCTCTTCGGTTTACCCCATTCTCTGCTCCAGTAACATCCACTACAGCAGGGGCAACCTGCACAGCGCACACAAGGTGATGCTCACGAGCACGTTCCTCTTCCCATCAAGGTGCCACACAGTATTCAGTGGGGAAATACAATGGAAAACAGGCAGCAACTCTCAGCATGCTTCGGGCTGGCAAAACCTGCGTTCAACAGCGTGTCAAAAACTATACACGCTTTCCATCACTGTCACAGTGAGACAACAGCTAAGGGGACTTTTTTCCACTAAAACAGTATGACACAACTGCAAGACACAACTCGAAGCTTCTGAGCTTTTGATAAAATCTCTAAGAAAGCAAAAAAACGCTGTGGGAAGAGATTTTTACTGACAATGTCAGTTCCTTTCAGCAAAAATATTCTTAACCTTAAATAGTTAGTTCAGAAATACTTTCTAAATCCAACCTCCCTTCCCAGAGATTTTTAACCTTTATCAAGCATTTTACCAGACACGCTTGATCCCTCACCCTAGTTACAATTATTTGGTTTTTCACTTTGTTTTCCTGTTTGCACAAAACTAAGAGCACAGCACATTCTTCACCCTGTTTCTCGGGCCACTTGGGGTACCTGATCGCTGACTTAATCAAGATATACAGGAAGTCTCTCCAACTCACAGCTCTCAAACATCTGGATCGCATCAGTGTTACGTAAAATACTGAAAGTCCTTATCAGATGAGACAAGCATCTATACCTCCGTTTCAGTCTTCTGAGTGCATGTGCTTTAGTTAATCTGCAGCTACTCATGTCAGAATCAAACACCTCCTTTCTCCTGTCCAATTATTTAATAATAGACTTCATTAGACAAAGGTGCAAAGTCTTCTGAAATGTCCAAACAGCAGCACTGCAGCTACCAAGAGTTGCTCTTTTTTTATTACAGCAAATGAAGACTATTTCTCTAAAGTTTCTCACATTCACTGTGTGGTTTAACTTGACCTTGTAATACTGTACAGAAATACTGCTTTCTGTAGGAGAACTCCAAAAGTGAGTATGAGGGACAATAACCTCAATACAATTTAGGAAGCCCAGGAATAAACACCTCTGAATAACGCGTGAGCTGCAAAATACTGTATTCTAACTGCACGCCGGGTGGTTAAGTGCAGAGATAATCCACCAAGTCACCTGTGTGCCGTCGCTTCTGAGTTAAGCTGCGAGATGTTCTTTAACTGGTGTTTTGACATTGCAAGCTCAACTCAAACTTTTATCATCCTCACATTTTATTACCTTTGCTCTCTGTGTCTAATCAACCTCACTGTTTATTCCCTTCAAACACTGCTGGCCTGCCAAGCTCAGATGCTGTTTTCTACGGAAGGAATATATTCTTGCAAAAGCTTCTGCAGCATTAACGGCTCAATCTTCCCCTCTACTAGCGTTACCATTATGCCTCCTGACCCAACCAAAACTAACTACATGTGGAACTGCCTATTAGTGTTAATGATCTTTTGAGATTAGAACTCTCAACAATGTTTGATTCATTTTCATTGAAATTAGCATGAAATAACATGTTTCAGGCAAAACAGATGTCAGAAGAGGTTCCATGGGGATTTTTCAATTGACCTCAAATGCCAGGATTCCCAATAAACGTCTCAAATGCTGTGCCAAAGGACATATTCCTGCTTGCACAGAACGTTATAGAAGTACACAGCTTCATGGGATATCTGTCCAGAAGCTAAACCAAAACAAGAAATAAAGGAGATGTATGGGGCTGTGACAAATCACACATGGAATTTCTTTAACCAGAATAACTACAGGGTGTGGACACACTTCTGAGAACTCTAGATAAGGTATCACAAAGGAACACTGCCAAACAGACCCCAACTTTCTGTGCGTCCACAGGGATCAAGATAGGTTACTCGGCACAACAGAGTCATTGCTTTCATCTTCCCCTCAGCACATCTTCAGGTCACAGCACGTACCAAGACAGACCAGCTAGACAGGCTCCTGACCTCCAGTTTGCCACAATTCAGTACCCTAGTGAATTCAGTCTTATCCTCTTGTCTAAGAAATCAGCTGAAAAAATTCTAGACTTCTTTTTATTTTAATAAATTACTTGCAGTGTTTATTTAGATGGTCACTTTGAACAGTGAGAAACAACAGACGTAGCCTGTGATGATGATTATACTGCTGCAATACACCTACAAAGAGCCCTGGGCTCTTAAATGAGTACTCGCACTGATGCGTCTCACTCCCCGAGTGTGAAGTTATCCAATACCTTTCTATAAAACAAGGCAGAGACACAAAATAATCTTTCATTTTTCTCTTACCAAAATTGAACTCTCTCACTTTTCTTCTCCCGGTATTGGCAGCTTCATTAGCTGACTCTGTGTTCTTCGGTCTCTTGTTAGGGGGCAAGTAGTCGTCATCATCTTAAAGAGACATAAAAACACCAGTGTTTTAATGTTCAGAGAACTCAGCGCAATGCTGGAACTGCCTGAAATTTCAAAGCTTTAATGCAAGTATTGAACTGTGCTTTATCAGGGCATCACATTTTGCAACGAATTACTTATCTGAGTAGGAACTGTGTGGGAACAATCTGCAGAAGAGAGCCAGCACAAGGCATAAGGTAGCAAAAAGCAAAGCTGCTTCTGTACTTCCTAAGGAAAGCAATATTGTGTTCTGAAACATGCCTGGGCATCTCACAATCATAAAATGACCACTCAACAGCAAAAGAAATCAGGAAATAAACGGTGCAGGTGTAGACTACATTTTTTATCTACTTTAACCTTCCACTAACAAGTCTTGAAACACAGTACTTAAGTTTGATGTTGAGGAGCTCAAAGGTGCTAAAACCAGTTTCAAACCAATGTGAAACTGATGGATGTAGCCAAAATTCATTTAACAGGTCAGCTCTACCTCAAACACACACCCAGAGGGGGAAAACTGCAAACCCCCAGTACCTTTCAGTGAGCTGCTACTTAACCAGTCACTTCCCAATCCAAAACACACTCTTCCCTATCAGTTAATGAGTTTTTAAGACTGTCCAATTACCAATACCTCCAACGTTAGTGAAAAGAAATGGTTAAAGCAGACAAAGAAAATTCATTTTACATCTGCCCAGCTCACCAAGGGCACGGTTTACTTAGGAAGAATAGTATTACCCACTGACATCTCTTGCACCTATGCAGCTGTATTATAGCTTGTTAGAGAAAACCTGTTCAGAGCATTTTTACTTTTGCGGTAAAAGCCTTTATATATACACAGAACTTAATGACTATTCTCTTACTACCTTTTCTGTTCTGGTAATGTGAGAATTATTTTACTGCTGGATTATAAAAAGATGAAAGTAATGCCAGAAGTTCCAACTGTGTCCTACAAGGCATTGCCTAATTCCTAAATTGCTAATTCGGTGGTCTTAATCTTACCCATTCCAGCAGCAAGTATTGCAAAAGCCAATCTCAGAAGTGTTTTAAAGCAGTTACAGGACACGTAATTCACAAATACAAGAAATACAGCTGACTTCCAACCAACATCCTAGCATGAAAACAACATGGATACTGGTTAGTGGCTTTAATGCCATTTAGATGAGAAAGGGAGGTGGGAAGTATATGGGGTTTTATCTCATATGCATTGATATTAGACAAATAAATTGAAGCTTCACTTACACCACCTGTAATACATCATTTCTGTTACGGAACAATTCTTCCCAGAAGCTAGAGTTAACTAGAAATTTTATCTAACTACAGCATACTTATAAAACAATGGGTTATTCAGAATGAATGGTGTAAAATCTTTCTAAGATCTAAATTCATGGCTGTTAAATAATGAGTATTCTTCATTACCAGTGCTTGACAAGATGTGTGAAAGATGCAAATCTCTGTCACGCATCATTTCAAAACCAGCCCAGTAAGTCCAATACACTTCTGTACACTCTGGTTTCATAAAACTTTCGGACTAGATACGTTTACCAACCAGTGCACGATCCAAACTGCAGTCAACACTGGCACATAATCCTATTTATTCAGTGCCAAGCAATGCAAGCATTGTAAAACATTTTTTTTGGACCTAAAAATTCCCAGTAGACTGCAATCAGCAAACTGGAGAACGAACCTTCGATGGTGACCTCGACCTCTGGATCCTCACTCGTTTCCGAAGGGGCGTGCTGGGAGGAGTCTGAAGGGGGAAACACGGGACTACTGAATGACAGACACAGGAAAGGTTTCTAACCAAACACTCTGTGTTTTTCTATTTAAACTAACACTTGTCAAAGAAGCCCCCCGGCTCACGGAAATGTTTTGCATTCACAGCGTGCAACAAAAACAGAAGCAAAGATATTTTACCATAAGCCTTTAAGCAATTCTAGACAAGGGTATGGAGGTGGGGATTATACTTGCTAAACTGCCTGTGCAGCAGCGCAGAGTTGGTGTTAATGACAGTAAGAAATTCCTTATTCTTTGGCTAATAGGATTAATACAATCATAAATATTTTCTCCTTTGTTATCAAGGATTACTGAAAACATAAACAAAGGCTGAGTGCCCCTACCGATGATATATTTCGTTACCATTTACACAGACTCCTAGTTGTTGCACTATAATGATTTCCATAACAGGCTGCAAGGCCAACAGTGAAGAATGAGAAGGAAATTCATAATCACAATGCTTTCGTTGGGGCAGTCTGCACCAGTGTAATGAATAGGATTAGGCCTATCAATATTCAGTGGGAGAAAGAGCAATTTGCATTTAACTGCGGTAAAGTTAAAAAAAAAAAAGTTAATTATATTGGAAACGATTTCAAAACTAAGTAGCAGTGCATGAAGGAATATATTTCAATTATTCTGGCAGAGTAATGCTGCGCTTGTGCATTCTGAAGAGTATCTTCTTTCAGATCTCTGTAACCTGGAAGTATGACATCACTTTGGGAGCAAGTCTGACGGAATCTGTTTCAAAGGCTCTGCATGCGGTGTCGTGTACGGCAGAGATCCAGCAGCATCTACTGAGGCACCTTAACTGGAGTATATTCAAACTACATCAAATGTACCATCTAGTTCATAGAAAACATAGTGTGATGCTTTAATCTAATTCAGAGTCAGTGCTGGATAAATAACAGCAAATGCAAAGCACAACAAAAGGAAAGAATTAAGAGGTAATGGGCTTTTAGAGGATGTGAACATAAGGTATGCTCATAAAATAACTATCACATCAACTGATCGCTTAGAACCTTTTCTGAGAGCACCAGAAAAGTTTAAAGAAAAAAATAAACTGCAATTTTTGGGAACTTAAGAACTTAAGACTGGCAAATAGTCCATCTAGTTCAGTACCAAATCCCTGAGAAATAGTCATAATTAGGAGAAACATACAAAAATGTCAAAGCAGATGGTAACAAAGTTCTAGAAGAAAACTCTCCAGATGGGACATTTCTTCTTAAGTCATATTAAACCAACTGGTTTAAACACTAAGGTAATTTTTTTACCGAGTATTATCATCACTAGGTATTTCTTGGTCTTAGGTCAATACACACAGCTCCTAAGCAGCAGCCTTTACAGTTTGAACCGTCATCATTCATTGGCACCATCTCCAGTTTCTCAAACGTGATTTCATTCCGTTTAAAACGATTTCTGTTGATGCACATAACCTTAGCTTTCTGATGGCTGAACTTCAATCACGCCGTGCTCCCCACCCACCCAGTCTCACTAAGACCTCAGCCACCTTTCTCATCTCAGCTAAGCTGGGGGATTCCAGGCACACATTAGTTGTGCCACTTCCTTTTTCACCGTCTTTTCAAGGTTACTGGAGGGGAAAACCAGTGAAAACCCCCAGTGATACACACCAAAAGATACGTTTGTACATCCCTCCAATGTTTTTATTTGCAGGAAACAAGAATTTCTGCAAATCTTCTGCATCACAGGCTGCAGCTTTCAGACAAACTTTCGGAAGAACTTTAAATGCCTATTAGATGTATTTCTTTCATGACAGTTAGAAAGACATAGTTCAAAAACTTCACAAAATCCAAACACTGTCACCGATTTTTCTTTCATACTCATTTCTGTGAGGAACAGCAATAATAAGAAATTTTATTCTACAGAATCCAGACAAGAGTTCCTACACTGTAGGCCTATTTAAACAACAAATGAAATGTAAGTTAGACTGTTACCTGCAATTTTTAATCACTGCCTGTAGACTTTTTCATAAATACGAACCCTCACTAACAACAGGTTTATTCTATCCAGCAAAGTCAGGCTGCAACTCGCAGCGTATCTCGTAAAGAAACCTGGAGCACAGAATTGAGAAGCGGGTGTGTAACAAAACCATGTTCTGACACAAAGGGCCACACTCAGCACCTGTGGCTATAAAATTCCACACAGTCAAAACCAAAGCAAAGTCAGAGTCTCGGTCATTTCGTATCACACCGCCCTTTCTTCAGGCTCTCTCTACACGGTCAGGCATAAAGCTCATGGCATTATGCTTAGGAAAACAAAGTACCTAGATTATTTCTTCTCAAATAAGTAGAGTTAATAGCGCAGTCAGCAAGAGCAAAGAACTTTATTCTCCTTTATCAAGGGAAATGCTTTTCAATTTCATGTAATGGTACCCTTAACTACGGTGATATTTACCTTCAAAGCAAAACTAATGGGATTTGCAAGAACGAGCGTTGCTGCTAGCATAACTTGGCCTTAACAACCAAAAAATACTCACAGCTCGGGTTTGAGAGGTGCTTGAATGAAGCTAGCGGCAGAACGATGCACTTTTAACATCACGTCAAAACATTACATGTTGGGTGACAAGCACCTTACAAATGCAACTTTGCAACTTACAACTTGCTTACAGTAAGCCAAAGTGGCATGATTTGGGAGATTAAAAGCAAAACAAAAGCAAAAAAAAAAAAAACAACAAAAACCAAACCAAAAGCCAACCTTGTGGAAATGTGGAAAGAGAATGGTTGGAGATGATGTACAACTTTAATTAAGGTGTCATCTTTTCAACTATTTCTGTAAAAAAATATCCAATGATGTTAAATTATTCTCATGAAAAACAGTTCATATCTCTAACCTTCCACTGGTATTTCCACATCTGTTCCTTCACTGCAGTCGGAACCCTGGTGGCTTCCTTTAGACAAATATAAAGTAAAAAAAAACATACCATAATAAAAATACAAAAGGAACTTTTAACATTGACTATTCAAAGCAAGGTTTTTTGTAAGTGAAAAATCCGGAACTATAATGTTCACACGAACAACATACAGAAGGCTCAATTTCTGCATCTTAAATTCATGACAGCAGGGGCACTCTGACAATGTAAAGAAATCCATGGGTTGAAATGCAGATTAGTATTTTCTAGTGTTTGCAAATGGCCAAACTGGTATTTTTAATACAGACTGCAAGAAGCTGAAAAAAATATACAATTTTGGAGCAAATTTGGAGGAACTCCTTCCACTGAACAGAGACTTTCCATATACCTTGTTCTCTATATACCCATTCACCTCACACACAGCTGGAAGAAAAAAATTACTAAGTTGTACTTGTAATACTTAAGCTGAAGTTTATCAAGCTTTATAACCAATTATGAAACAGACTGAATTTCATGAGAAACACATCGACTTGCACAAATTACTGGTGCTTTAGTGATCAACCTGATGTTCCTTTTTGAATTTAGAAAAGGAAGAACGAGATTCCCTTCTATATGTCTCTCTACTTGGACACCTGAAAATTAAGGCAACTGATATTTTCGTTTCTGTTGAAGCTTAAGTTCCGATACTCTAAACTCTTACTTCAAATCAAAGAAGCAGAGCCTGGAAAAGAAAAACTCACACATTCAATTTCCAAAACAGATGTGAGAAAAAAAATACAAACTAAAAGATGTACCTGTGTAACTTTTTGCAAGAGCAATTTTTTCATCCATCTCTGATGTTTCGGAAGGGCCTGCTTGGGAACAAAGAGAATGGCTTTGAAATTGTGTCTCACAACAAACACATTTTCCCAGTCCATAGAGGAATTTGCCAAATTAAGCTCATGTATCATACACTCATTTCATCCTTTCTGTAATGGTGAACTTTGGAAAGACCACATGAAGTATTAAGATATAAATCCTTACTCATGCAGTTCAACAGAAAAGTGCTGAAGGGCTAATGGCAGGGGGGTGCGTTCCGTGGACGACTGAACAGTCAGACTCATGCAGAACAGCAAGTTTTCAAACTAATTTTAAAATATGAAATGTTGATGGTTCTGCTTTTTTCAATGAATTTTTAATCAGCTAAATCTTTTTCCTGCTTGTTAAAATCTGTATTCCTAGAGAGTCCTTTTTGACTTTAAAATTTCCACTTACATTAAACAGACAGATTCAGAGAGATTAAAATCATTTACGCCACTTCAAAGTTGTTTGCTTTTCATCACAACAGCTCTTTTGATGGCTATATATGGACCGCGTTAAAAAGGCTGTTGCAGGAAGCGGCACACAAACCACACTTAAAAGATTAAATTAACACCCCTAAAATCCTACTGCTTAATGCTTTGGCACTCCTGCAGTTACACTGAAAAGAGTGAACTGCTTACAGCACAAATGGCTTCACACTGAGCAAGAGCTCATTCTATACCACAAAAACAACAGAGGTATGTAAAACTAGCGTACGTGTGCCATACAGGAGTGTACAGGACTAACTGGAACTGAACCGGACTAATTGTTTTGCATAAATAGAATCATTTGTAAACGTGATCTGCCAGAAGATTGTGCACGTCCCCCAAAATGATGGCTGTTCAGAGGTAGCTTTAAAAGTGTATTCAGCAATGAATATTAATAGCTTCACAACAGAAAAAGCCACTGCTAACTAATGAGGCAAGTGAAATATTTTGAAGTCATTATTTTAAACATACTGTAAGAAAAGATAGAAGAGACTGCTGTCACAGTTGGAATTAACGAGTATTTCAGTTAACTGGAAGTACATATATGGTACCAAATCCTATGAGTTACTCAAGAAAATTAATATTTAGGGATTCAATTTTTAAAAGAAAAACATGATTATGAGGTGGTTACAATAATGTTCAGTTGAGACAGCTCTGCCTAATTTGATTGCTCAGATTTTCAAAGAGATTTTAAATCAAAAGATTCCAAGTGAGGAGCCCAGACAAGGTTCTTTGTTTCACACGCATTTCTTCCGGTAACGCTGCTTTGACCCCCTCCTGCCACTTTTCCTTTGCTGGGGCGTGTTTTGGGTTTGTTCCGATTTGCCTCTAACTCAGGGCAGCTCCCCTACGTGGCTGGAGGCACGGCTGCAGAAAGAGTGGTACTGGCACAGCCGGGACCACAGTCCCAAGACGGGAAAAAGCAGGGGGAGGAAAGGGAGCAAGGCAGAAGCCAGAGACACTGGTGGTGCTCTGGGCCACACCAGCAGAAAGCCTCACACTGGGATTTGCAACTGAGTGGGAATAGAACGCAGCCGCCCTGGGCGTGCTGGGAAACGTCTCCGAGGACTAAATTTGCTTTTATTTTAATAAGTATATTCAGTGTACGCAGCCAGACAGGAGTGTCATTTCCTAAGAACTTTTCAGAACATGCAATTACCATAACGCACTGCGACGCAGAAGCATGCACCCCATTATGAGCAAACGTCTTATGAAAAGCAGATATTTTCGCGTTTATTCCTTAATTCAGAAATCCTGACAGGATTGTTTTACCTACATATTCTGCAATAGTCTGCAATAGATATTGCATTACCTTCGTGCCAAATACGTGCTGTGACACAAAAAAAGAGGAAAAATGGGAAGTCTTTGATACATTCAAACTTGAAGGAAGATTTCTTTAGTTAAAAAGATACACTTACGAGGCTTACAGGCCCTGGGATTAAGCATTCAGTCCCCTCAGCTTTAATGTTAATAAAAACTGCAGTACATAAAGTAAACCCATCACACTTTTTAAAGTGACTCACACAGATTATTTTACAAAACTTGAAGCTTTTATCTTAATATTATGAAACTTCGGCAGATGAAAAAACCCGCATTAAAAACCGCTTCAGAAATTTCAAAGTATAAACCAATATACGCTGCTAGCTTAATTAAAAGACTAGAAAATGAAAATTAGAAGAATTTTGAAAGGTCTAGCACCAGTAGTTATTAACAAAAGCACACACATTTCTACTTTACTACATTCATGCATACAACAGGCAGACACATACACATCGCGTTACTAAGAAAAACCAAAACCAAGCACGGTGGTAACCAGATCAAAAAAAAGTTCCATCTAGAAATAAAAGTGTGATAAAAATACACACATAAAAAACCAAACAAACAAACCAAGAAAAAAACAACAAGTAGGAAAAAACAAGATGAAAACTCAAGAGGTAAGAATTTAATTCCACTCCAGGAGGTATAGCAGAGGAAGCATAGTCACAAAGATGAGATTTAATTACTAAAACCACAGGACACACTAGAAGTGAAAACTTGCAATATGGTTATGTCTTGGAGTCTAAACTAAGATTTGTAGGCAGAGCTAAGCACTATCATCGTGTGTCAGAAAAAGCACCAAGTACACTCCTCAGGTGACGGCCAACTCTGCTACGCAATGCAGACTCTCCGAAATTCTATAATGCTCTGACTAAAACTTGGTCTTTTGCGAGCCGATAAAGATCTAACAGCCCCTTCTGCCTCAATCACCCCATGGGCTGGGATTCTGCACTGAAGTGAAACCTGCGTAGAAAATGGCTATTGCCATAAATCACAAACTTCCGAGACGTCTGTTACAAATACGTCATTTTTCACATCCTACCAATTCCTTTAGACACAGGAGTAGATGCCATTCCCTCCCCCCCACCCACAAACCATTTACGTACCCGAGTTTAAATCTCTCGGCCTCAGTTTCTAATGGATCGTGTCCTAATACTACACAGCCAAATCTGGGCCACTTGGCAGAAGCAACAGCTTGATCACCTCATCACTTCTTCTGATCTTTCTTTCCCTGCTGCACAGATGGCAGCAACACGAGCAATATGCAATAACCAGGGTAACACCGGAATGCCTTTAGGAAGCACCTTTGTGCTTTCTTGTTTTCTCAATATATTCTCTGGAATTTCTTGGTTTAAGATAGAATCTAGACACTGAGTCTCCTATTGTGGTGGTTAGAGTACTGCCAGGCGAGCTTTAAATTTAACTTAATTTACAGTTTTAACCCCATTAAAATGGACATTATGTCTAGTATTCTCGAGTGCTGGGGGCAGGTTTGGGCGCCACAGGACAAAAAGGACATAAAGTTATTAGGGAGTGTCCAGAGGAGGGCAACAAAGGTGGGGAAGGGTCTCTAGGGGAAGAAGGATGAGGAGAGGTTGAAGGCCCTGGGCTTGTTCAGCCTGGAGAAGAGGAGGCTGAGGGCAGAGCTCATGGCGGCCTACAGCTTCCTCCTGAGGGGGAGCCAAGGGGCAGGCGCTGATCTCCTCCCTCTGGGGCCCAGAGACAGAACCCCAGGAAACAGCATGGAGCTGCCCCAGGGGAGGGTTAGGGTGGGGATCAGGAGAAGGTTCTTCCCCCAGAGGGTGGTGGGGCCCTGGAACAGGCTCCCCAGGGCAGTGGTCACCGCCCCGAGCTGGGCTGAGTTCAAGCAGCGTCTGGCCAACGCTCTCAGTCATCTGCTCTGATGGGGCTGGTCCTGTGTGGAGCCAGGAGTTGGACTGATGGGCCTTATGGGTCCCTTTCAGCTCGGGATATTCTGTGATTCTATGAGATGTCCAAAGGAGAAATGTTTTGTTGTTAGACACACATCAAAAGATGTTCACAACTCTCAATATTCCAGAGTGAGAACAACAGTATTTAGGGCTTTTTTTCTAGCAGAAGATATTTTCAGTCTCATTTGGATTTGGATCAATGTCCTATATTTTAATTGCCTCACTCTAACATTTCCTAAATTCCAAACCTGATAGAACTGTTCAAGCAGATGGTGAAGAGTGCAAGAGAAAAGATGTCAGGCAGTTGTTTACTCACTTCCAAGCAGTTTATAAGCTAAACCAGTCAGTTCGTTAGGCAGCAGTTTATGAGCTGAACCAGCCAATTCACAGGACACCCTTTACAGTCCGTTTTTTCTGCTGCCAGTTCTCTTGGTTTAACCTCAAGGTATCAGCGGTAACTGAAGACACACGCCCACAAGATTGACAGGATAACGTGCCTCTTTCAGGAAATGTTTGGTCCTTAGTCAGCAAATTACTCAGTTCTGCATGGGCTATGTCTCCAAACAGCCTTGCTTTACTCTGTGCTGCTGGAGAGGATTGAAGATGGAATGCGTTCTTGAGGAATTTTCTTAATGTATTCCTGCTTCTTTGGAAATTGGGAAAAAAACAAATATGCATAGCTCTTAATTCTGTTGATTCAGAGTTGTTCTGGCACTGATGGTATTTTGACCTCTTTTTTTTTTTTTTTTTCCATTAAAAGTCTTTAAGATAGCATAAGTCTTGGGGACAGCCTTCTATGTAGAAGCCAAAATGTGCATCTGTTACTGCCCAATACATTTACACATCAGTTAAACAGTCCTCTGACTGCGAGGAAGCTACTACAGAAACAAGGAGGATTTCCAGGCACGAAGATGGATTTCTATTAACACAGTACAGAACCCACGTCCGGCTGCTTGGGCTTTAGGATCAGGCCTTGCACGTGCCCAGCTGCTCCGAAGCTCGGACTGAAACAAACGCTGGTCCCCCCGCAACAGCCACAGAGATAGATCTATTCCCCAGCATTGCAGTGTGCTTAATCTAAGAGTACAAACCACATTTCAACTACTAAAGTAAGAAACAGGGTTTTACTGACATTGCTTTTCATAAGAGCCATAATAATTGGTACTTACAGATAAGGTACGCGCAGGAATATGAACTATGATAGCTGGAATGCATTATTTAGTCCTGCGGATCTCTGCTCTGCCCTTTTCGTTTAGTCAACAGTCAAAATCTGGGTCTTTCTTTCAGAACAGGTTATCTTTGGTGTCACCCAAAGCACTTAACTCTGCAGCAACCTTCATGTTTGTCCAGGATACTGAAAAAAACCCCAAACACTCACTGCCATACTGCTCGTGTCCACTTACGGAAAATTACCCCTAATGCTCTGTCAAAACACCCACATGAAGTTTGTGATGGCTAAAGTCTCTATTTCTCAGTCGTCTTACTCCGTACTGCTAAAACGTTTCTAAATTTAGTGATTCAGAATTAACTCATGGCAACATCCAAATGCTGCTACCTACTACGAGATAAGAACAGATTAAAAGAACATTCACCTACAGGTCTAATTTTCCCCCTGTTTGATTAATGGGAGAACTTTGTGTACCACCAAGGCATGTGGCGCTTTGGTCAGCATTACAGATTTGTAAGAGGAAGTATCCCCCAGGCAGCGCTACAGGCTGGGAGCGGGGTGGCTGGAAAGCTGTGTAGAGGAAAAGGACCTGGGGGTGTTGATTGATGCTCGCCTGGACATGAGCCGGCAGTGTGCCCAGGTGGCCAAGAAGGCCAACGGCATCCTGGCCTGTATCAGGAATAGTGTGGCCAGCAGGAACAGGGAGGTGATCGTCCCCCTGTACTCAGCCCTGGTGAGGCCGCACCTCGAGTGCTGTGT
>VWZZ01000027.1:22363-54043 GCA_013399095.1 Psophia crepitans
GGTTGGACTAGGTGATCCTGGAGGTCTCTTCCAACCTTAATGATTCTATTCTATTCTATTCTAAATGATCAGAGGAAAAAACTGGAACAACCATGAAATTTCACCGGTAAATCATTTTCTCCAGGAAGCCCCAAGCAGATTGCTGTTCTCTACCAGTTAAGTTGTTTCTTCTCATGAATTGATAAGCCCGGCTTTTGCTGCAGAATATTTTTAGTCAGAACTACGACCCTAGCCATTTTCTTTATTTTGCAGCATGTCTCTACAAAGGCAACGCTTGGGCAGACTTGCGTCATTCCTCAGGAACACATCTCAGGATAACTGCTTTTTTTCTAAGGTTCACTTCTCTGCACAGCACCATCACGCACACACAAACCAACCCCTATATGCCTTGAATTTATAGCTGTCCACGCTTTGTACCACCTTTGGCTTGATCTGAGTGGTACCAACTCGAAGAAACAAAGGGGAAGCTGCTTTACTGCAAGGAAGGCGACATGACTTGACACGGTAACATCTCTTTGGAGCTCACAGCACCCCACCCCTTCTACCAATATACTCAGTTTTGTCTTGTTTAAAATGCAAGTTTGGAGAACTACACTGGGGAAAGGGAGAGTTATTAATCAAGCACCACTTTATCCTACAAAGATACCACATTGCTCTTCACCCATCAGATGATTAAAATTCAGAATTCTGTAGAGGACAACAGAAATTCCCTCCTCCCCCTCTCAAATCCACATTGCTTAGACTTCACTATGGAAGCATATTGCATAAATGGGATTTTTTAGCTCAGACAAACATGCTGCAGTACAATGAGTTACTATTTTGTAAAGAAGAGATTGCAGTACAGACTCTCTTCAAACAGCACGGATTACACTTCAGGCTGTTGGCCAAATTCTGACATTGTCTTTATGCAGGAAATGGAAAGCCACAAGGGGCTGAAAAGCAAAAAGATGACAGCACTTGGATTACACTGTCTCCAAAGACGTATCTATTTTTACTACATTCTATCGTGCCTGTAAGCCCCTCCATCCCCTGAGGCTAGGCCATGTACGAATACGAAGAGGAGATAATCCTAACACCAGAGAATTCACCTTTCCAATTCCGAACTCAAGTGGTGACATTCTGCTACGCGGCGTGGTTAAGATCTCTCTGAACAGCGCTCGTACCGTACATGAGACATGTCAGTACGAGAATACTGATTCTACAATCCTGCAGCTAGTTATTAAAGCACATTAGAAAATAATCCCAAGAATCTTTGTGTCTAAACACGCACAAAAGTGTTATCTCAAGAATATATAATATTACAGAATGAAAGGATGCGCTGGTTCGCACTGCGCTGTTGAACATGCGGCTGTCCTTCAGAGCTGTGTGGCAGCTTGCCTGTGTTCCTTCGTATTGCTCAATTAACCTAATGACAAATGCAAACAGGCTGGAGTAATAAACATAGGGTTCTAGTTACTTTATATTGCCATTTATAATCACAACTTCTTAATTACCATTCATTTCAACCTACAGAAATAATGATTTCTTTTTTCCACTCCCAGTTGAGGTTAACATCCAGTATTAACCGGGTACGTAGAGATGAGGCAAAGCAGCTGAGTGATACCTTAAAATACGCACAGAGCCCGAGTCACGGACCTCACCATGTTATGCTTTGCCTATATAAATAAACCTTTCAGTATGATTTTGGCACATATTGGCCATTCCATACAAGAAAAGAGATTGATACACTGTAAAAGTTACTGAAACTTTAAAGAAATGATTCAAGCAGTGCTCTAGGCAGCATCATTATTATGCTATACTCGCAGTTAAGAGGTCAGTGGAATTAGAATCTGCATACTAGACCCTCAGGGAAAAACAAAAAACCCCAACCAAAAAAAACCCCAAAACCCCAAACCACACAAAACAAGCAGTTCAAAAGACTCCTGGAATTTCTCCTTCAGCCCAAACACACACATATGGGTATGGCGGAGCTGTACTTCAGCTCTTTTGGGATTCTTCAGAATAACTTGTGATAGCCAGCACAGAAATGTTGTATCCTAACAGAGCTAAGTAACTGCACATTTCATGAACAAGAGTAAATAGAGAGAGGCACAGAGAGCAGCACGCTTAAGCAATCAACCCTTTCATGAGATAAACATATATGAAAGTTAGTATCATTACCTGGAATATTATACTGATAGTAGTCAGGATCATCTGATTCCTCCTTCACTGTTACTGTTGCCATTTTCAAAGGAATTCCTGTAGAAACAACAAAGGAATCAAATGTGGAAACTAATAACCAGATTCTTAAAAAAAAACCAAACAAAAAAAACCAAACAAAAAAAACCAAACAAAAAACCCACCAAGATCCTTGCTGGTCTCTATTTAAAAAAATAGGGAAAAAAAAGAAAAATGCTTTTCAGGTGCTGAGACACTAACCAATTGTGGAAGTAAACCAACAGTAACAGAGTGCCTTGCTGGTTTCTTATGTTTCAGTTCGGTCACTGTCAGGAGGGATTCAGGATTGAATGCTTCCCTACAAACTGGGTGTCCTTGCAAACGCTATCTTGGATCTGAAGAGTCAGAAAGAATGCTCTCCTTCCTTTGTTGCCCACTACCACAGCCAAAAGAAGGAAACAGATGTATTTTAACACTTGTGCTGAAAATACTTCTAGATCTACTCCTGCTGAGTCCTCTGTACAGCCAAGTTCAGATACAGTTTGCATCAAACTGTGCTGCTGATGGAGGAACACCAAAGGTCCTCAGCTGCTCTTGGCTTCCTTCAAGTGAAATATCCCCTCCACAAGCCTTCACAGCATTCCCTTAAGTGCTTTCAAAACATTCCGACAAAAGAAGAATTCCTTAAAACGCCTAGAAAGCATCAGCAAAATCCCAAGCTAGCTCGTCGAGTACGTTAAGATAAACGTTAACCGTGAAGGGTTTCCAAACCACAAGGCTAAAGTTGTAAAGCACAAAGAACTAGAGGAAAAACTGGACTAAACATAAAAACTTAATTCTTATACAAAATGCCAAGCAGCATAACTCAACCCAACAACAAGGAAAGTCACCAGTTTCTCTCTAGGCACACCTGCCATCTCACTGGTTTTAATGGGATTATTCACATTTTTATCTCCAAGCATACACCTCAGCATCGCTCTGTGTGGATCACAGCGCCTGGCAGGATCATGTCCTACCTGCAGTGGAACTTAGCAATGCTTGGTCATTTTTTTAACAATCAGTAACACCTTTTGCTATTTATTTCCGTTTTAGCTAGAAAATGGATATTCTGTCATTTTCAACATTTTAGTAATATTAACAAATAAATCAAGTTTTTCTCTCCCCAAGAGGGATAAAGTGATCTTGAATTAGAATAGAATAAAATAAATAAAAAAAAACCACCACACCAGGATTTTCTCCTTCTCCGTTTTAATCCATTTACAAAGATTAATTATTTTAGTCTAGAAAATTTTACAAATTTTCTCCTCTTAAAATGGAAACATTTGGCTAAATACTTGGTGAAAAGGCCAACTGAAAAGTGGGCATTTTTAAGGAAAGAAAAGTTGTTCTTTCTCACAAAGAATGTCTTTTTGCTGCTTTTTTCTTGGAGCTTCCTACCTTTGCTTAAATTCAGCTTTCTGAACAGAAACGGATTGTTTGTTTGTTTGGGGTTTGGTTGTGTTTTTTTTTTCAAATAAGGGCGAACTTTTGAACATACCAGAATCCTCGTTTGGTTCCGTCTTCACCTGAACAGGAGGACAACTACAAAGATAAACACATCATGCTCATTGACATTATCAAAACCAAGCACCACCAAGCACCACATCTGGTTTGGGTTCCTCAAGCTTTACAGGTTCTCAAGTAAAATCAATCTCCCAGTATTGTTTTTTTCAATTAGGAACACAAAAGTAAAAAAACAGTGCATCGTAGCTTATCTGATTTATTTCAAGGGAATTGCCAGGAATCTCCCATCCCTGAATTTTCAGGACGTACACAATATTCAAGGCATGTTTACCATTTAATGAGAAGCAAACTCAGAAGCACAGAAACACTTGCCATTTTGCTCCCTGTTTTCACATTACGCCTTTTTTTTTTTATTTATTCCACATATAATCCCTTCATTCACTAAAAATAAAAATGTATTTTAATTTTTTTTTAATTGAGGAGGGGGAAGGAAGCAACATTATATCTGTTCCCCATCACTTCCATATCATAAAACATGACAAACTTATCCCTGACTGACAGACTGTGAATTAAAACACTCACTGGGCTAATGAAAGCGAGGGGAAACATCACCATCTGTTTAATTCCTAACAGTTTCCTCATAAATAATGGTCAAAAGAAAGAAAATTCAACTTCATGCTTTTTATGATTCCAGGCAAGCAAAAGTTATCCAAAGGTCAGCTGGACAGAAAAAGCACATTAAGAGAAAGACAAACTATATGAAAAGACGTAGTTGATAAGGAAAAAACCACATTATTTTAAATTTACCTTCCACCTGGAGGTATAATTGAATGTGAAGGATCTGTCATATGAGCTCCTGAAAGTTAAAAGACAATCTTTGAATTTCCTGTACTCCAGTTACCTTAAATACAAATTGAAAACGTAACATTGATTTCATGAAGCAAAAACCTGTTCACATTTTACAAGTGTATCTGCATATTTTCTACATTCACAGATAGAATCACAGAATCCCAGACTGGTTTGGATGGGAAGAGACCTCACAGCCCACCCAGCCCCACCCCCCGCCATGGGCAGGGACATCCCCCACCAGCCCAGGCTGCCCAAAGCCCCATCCAACCTGGCCTGGATGGAGCTCAGCTCCAGCTCCCCTTTTTTAGTTTAAACCCATTCCCCTCGTCCTGTCCCTCCCTGCCCTGGAACGATTCCCTCTCCAGCTTTCCTGCAGCCCCTGCAGGCACTGGGAGGCCCCAGTTAGATCTCCCTGGAACCTTCTCTTCTCCAGGCTGGACAAGCCCAAATCTCTCAACCTGGCCTTGTAGCAGAGGGGCTGCAGAAGGCGAGATTTCTCGTTAAATTACTTTATTAATCTATAAAGCAGCACCAATGTAAAATTACTTCAAATGTGCACATCAGCATGTTTTCACTGCTGTTTTTCACGACACTTAAGTGAAAGTCTTGGGAAAGCAAAGTTAAACAGATCTTCCACCAAAACTCTGCTAGAAGGAAACGGATCGTTTTAGAGGGATTCCAGCTTAGTCCTAAATCACAACTAGACACAAACGGACTATGTTTATAGAAAGCCATTAAACACACAGAAAACCTGCCTTGCTTTTTCAATAGACATCTATTATTAGCAAAGTCTCTGTAATTTCCCACTTTCCAGTCTTCTTACTGGGCACTGGTAACACATTTCTCGTTTTACTAATCCGGCATCACTTTCTGTCTGTTTCACCTCAGAAAGTGAAATTTTTCTTTATTGATTACATTCCTATAGAGATTGCTTCATCCTCTTCATAAAACAAATCCTCACATATACGGATTTTGCAAGTAAAGGAACGTGATCCCATGAAAGGAACAGGAGAAGGGATTTCTTCTAGGCTAGAAGAAAATCTTTGCAGATTTACTCAATTTAGCTCAGATTTTTTTCTTATATAGAGGCTTTCATTGGAAGTACAACACGTAACCACTTCAGAAGATCAGATCAATTTTTAAAATGAGACTTAAGTGTCAGAATCAGCTATGTATTGAAACATGGAACACTGCAAAGTCTTGAGATCTTCTGAAAATGCAACGCACAGTCCTTCATCGGTTCACTTCTCCTTTCCCTAGGATATTATCCAATTCACGTGAAATTTAAATTCAGTAAAAGGATGAAGAATGCAATAGGACAAATTTTATCTCTATTTAGTTGCTCCTAGCAGAACACACAAAGGCTATAGTTCCATAAGTAAGGCAACTCAGTCTAGGAATTCCTGCACAGTTTGCCACTTTATTCACATGATCAAATCTTTTATCTATATTGCTATCGACTCTAAAAATCTGATCTGTTTCTGTTCAGTCCGAGTAAGCAGTAACTTACCTAGGTGTTTCTTTGGCTCTAGGAAAGGCCTGTGTGGAAATATGAAAAGAAAAACCCAAAGCTTTAAGCAAAGACATCATTACTTACTCAGTAGCATAACATTAAAGAGCGCACTCCTGTTTAAGAGAAACAGGCTGCAGTGAATATAATTAAAGATTAAAATTAATTGGATGTAATGTAAGTACAAAACCAAAGTGGACAGACCAGCATGAGAGAGAGCAAATAACCTTTTGATGATAAACGAGATCCCCGACTTGTTTTCCAAAATCCATTTCAGGGTTGAAATATCGTAATTTGCCGGGTGTTTAAATGCAAGTCCCTCGGGCAGGCCCTGCACCACCACCGCAGACTGGTCCCTCTGAATCTTCTCATACGGCACAGGTACCACTGTTGATTTTCCTAAAGCTTTACCTAGGAAAAAAAACAAACAGCAAAACAAGGAGATAGTTACAAGGTCAAGAGCGTGCAAGTTAGCAAAAGGACCAATCCCTCACAAATCCTGTGGAGATGACTGGAGCACAAGCAAGGTGCAGATGTAAGTCTCTACGGGAAGCCAAGTACTGCTTGCACGAAAATGCACTGGAACCCACTGCGATGCAGAGGCTTTCTTGAAAGCAAACCAAACAGGCTGTGCTGTGCCATAATCTCAAATCACATCCCACAAAACACACCAAGAAGAAAACTATCCAATGTATGTGTAAATTTAGGCATCGGCTACTAGAAAAGTTAAATTTATCACCTTAGCAGCGGCACATTTGGAAGACCAAAATCACGCAGTACTTTCCTCCCAACTGGAATAAAACTTCAGAAATCCAGAACAGCTATTTTAAAGACTTCAAAGCACCCACCATAGCAAAAGCAGAAGAAGTCCTCCACAGACTTTCTGAGAGCTTCCAGTTCCATGATATCCACTGTCAGTCTGCTTGCAGCTGGTACAGTCTTTGTTTTCTGCAGTTCTGCAGCCCTCTCCTCTTCCATAACACCTGGCAGTTATTTATAAAAATAAGACAAAAATAAAATAACAAGTTATTAAAACCTCTAGTACCTAGTCCCTCCAGTTTACAGTACTGACACTTGAGAGGCATTCCTGCTAGCAAGTCATAAGAACTTATTCGCCTTAGAGAGAAAGGCACTTATCTATGCACATGGACAACACATAAACTTAAATTTACACCAAAACTATTATATTCTCCTTACAACCTTGTAAATATCACAGCTCTAAGAACGATGAATTACACATCCAAGCAGGTTTGGGTTTTTTTTTGCATGAAGAGGTAGAAAATGCTCTTAATCCCAGGAGAGGGTAATAGAGTAGAAATAAAATGCAAAACTGCCAAGAAAAGGAGGATTGAGACAGTCACCAGGGAAAAGTGAAAACGCCGGTGCGGAGGGTCCCACAGCTCTCTGGTGCTACGCACGACGTCTTATTCGCAGTTACGTGATATCTGGGTTTGGTTATGCTTTATGTGCTCGGCTGTACTCTTTGGGATTTGACTTTTGCCACAACAGCCCCTATGGAGCACAGCTCTTTTGAAAGGTGAAAGACATTTTCAGTATGTGCCTCTTATTGCCAATTGGGACGAGCTGCAAAGATCATGCAGAACAGCAAAGATTTCAGCCCTACACCTGGTTCTAGTCTCTGGGCAAAAATCGTTGCAAAAGGAGCAAGGGAATAACAACGCTTTCAATATTAAAAAGCAAATGGAAGGGATTGTTTCAGGTTAGCAGCCTTCCCTTCTTACCATTCAGTTCTTGCAAAGATTTGCTGAGAATCACCCAGCAAAAATAGGGGAAAACAACAGAGGTTCTGCATATGAAAGGAAAAGCAAGCGAGATCTGTGTTCCTGTGTGCAAGAGAAAGATCAGTGCTGAAGCTGTGTCATGACTTCCCCCAAGCGAGCACCGCGGTAGTTCTGAAACGCTGCGACGTGCGTTACCAGTACTGCTGGTGTCATAATTCTAGGCTAACATAAGAAAACAAACATCCGTTTGAACAACTGATTACAAATGGGTTGTGAAATGAGCTGAAGAAGCAATACCAGTAAAAGCATATTTATCATCTTAAATCTCATATTTTCATTTAAAAGAGACTCTCTTCCTTCCTCTACAGACCACACATCTGCTTTGTGCCCTGGAAATCCACCTCCACACCACATTTAGCTCTCCAGGTCTGCAACTTTTCCTTTCTCTGCAATATAATGGGGCCTACCATAACACAAAAAACAATGCAAAAGTGAAATATTACTATTTACCCATAACACCAGGGCTTAGTTAATGACTTATACAGTTTGCCTGAAGACTGGAGGGTAAGAGATACCAGCTTCCATTTGTAGCTACATGCAGTGTCAGTGTTGCTTTTTGAGTGTTTTTGGTTTTTTTTTTTTCCACGAGAGACTGATTCACTGAAAACGCCTTTACTGCCAGTAGCTTCTCAAAGCGTACCCACACTTTCTAAAAACAATAAGCAAAATAAGATGACAACATTGCTTACTTCCCTTTAAAATGAACAGCAGACACAGATACAAAAATTTCCTCCCTACACTAGAAGAAACCCTTATCTTTGGTTTTTATTACACGATTTTCATCCATTTTATTGCACTCAAGTTATGCATATGCCTCCCTAATCTCTCCCACATTTGTTGGCCAATTTCAATCAAGTCTGACAAACAAGATCAAGTCACAAAGGCAGTACAGTTGATAAGAGCTGTGCCCAACCGATCAGACCTAGCAGCCATTCATCTCCTCCTGGCAGCGCTGATGGACACATCTCCGCTTGCTGGAGGTTAGACAAGTTACAGGCGCTGTCAAAGCTCTCACCACCATTACTATGGCATCACGCAGGACTCAGGCTATGTCTGGGAGAGGAGATGCCTGGGACACGTGCAACATGGGGTGTATGTACAGGGTAAGTGGCTCAGGAAGGGCGAGTTGTGGTTATATGGTAAAAGAATTGCATTCTACGCAGCTGGGACTCTACTCAGGGTTGGTCCAGTTACTCTGCAAAAGCTATTCGAGCTTCAGCAGGACTACATGACCCCACAGTCCTCATTTTTCACTGAGTCTCTCTTATCTTCTTGTACTATCCAGGTGTTTTGGTTATTCAGAACAACCCTCCCTCTCACGTATCCCGATCAGCAGCAGACTGGGTTTGACACTCCAGCCTACCACTTGGCTGGAAAAGGATTCTCCCAGCTGTCACCACCCTTACAAAATGAATACACTACAAAACGAATAGGCTGCTTAGTAAAAACAAAGCCCTCTTACAAAAAAAATTCTGCGACTGCACAAAAAAATGCAGTACTTGAAGCAATCAAATTTTAATTTGGCAATTTTTTCTTGTTGCACGGCAGCTATTAGATAGCTACACCCCGACCACTGTATAGACAGACTCGCCAGCATCCTGCCTTAAAAAGATGCTGGTATGCTTCTGAATTGCTGAAGAGAGCTACAGCTCAGCAGGGTTACACAACACCTATTCTGAAGGTCCACCGAAGCACAGTCTGAATGCAGCAGACTAAAATAGGCCATAAAGCGTGGCCATCTTCAGAGCACCTGACTCAGAGGTAGGGGGAAAGCTGCCGTGCGGAGGAGGCACGCTGCAGGTCTGCTGCGGAGCGGAGCACGCCCCGCTGGGTCATGCTGCAGACAAGTGACGCAATCAGCACTGTCCGCATCTCACCGGAGTGTAAGAAACCAAAAAAAACCACAAAACAAAAACACACCACCAAAACAAGACCAAAAAAAAGTCAAGTCATAGTAGAAAAACAATTTACTTAACTGAAATTTCCTCAGGAATGTGACCCGATGATGAGATGCTACACAAACAACAGAGAAAATCTGGTAGGATTTACGATTCAGTATCTGAAGCTGATGGAGCTCAGCACTCCTCTAGCAAAAGAGCTGTTGGTCCCGTGGTAGGTTAAGGCATCTTGCAACATCAGAAGGTCTTTAATCAGGTGGTTTTTATTTGTTTTTGTACAGAAAGCCAAGAAGCGATTGTAAGAGTACAAATGTCACCCCGCGCAGACACTCTGAGAGGCAACTTCAGGGCAACAATTATTTTGTGACAACACTCACGTACATACACTTTCATCATTTGTGCTTAAGGAAAATTATTCTCTGAGAATAATTATGAGCAATGGAAGAGGGAAAGTAAATGCGTGCGTGGCTAAAAGCCTCTTGCTTTGTTTTATAATGCATCCACCCAGTTCATCTGTGAGCTTTTTAAGGCCATCCAGTTTTACAGTTCAGGAAATTGAACAATAACATTAAATTAGAGAAAAATAATTTTATGATTATCAAAGGATCACTGAAACCACAAGAAAAGCAAAACACCCGAGGCAGAATTTAGGATCCAGGGAATTTCAAAAATATCAGGTATCTACAGTAATTTTCTGTTTGTTTGCAACTCTAAGGGAACGAGCTGGGTGGTCTGTGCTGAAACGTGCCTGAATTTTCTTAGCAGGCTTTTTTAAACTAGTTGTTAGCTTCATACGCCTTAACTGGCTAGGCAGAGACAGAAGTGTGAAAGGTTCCTGACAATCAAGTCAGGCAACCTAGCTCTAATAAGGCCGCAAAAGAGGCCAGTTACCCAAAAATCTGAAATAAGCCCAGAAAAATAGCACAGAGCTCTGAGCTAGGCAGGGCATGGCAAAGATAAAGGCGCTGGAAAAAGAAAAGGGATCTGGAGCAGCACACAACCTGCAAGAGCCTCTGTTCCCAACAAATCCAAAGAGCCAGAGAGGCAGAGACGGAAGCAAAGGAAGCACTCCGAGGAAGGTGGGCAGAAAGTGATCTTTGAAAATTCTTTAAAAATAATTTGTGGAATCTTATCTTTAAACTAATCCCTATGCATATGAATTATTAGGAAAAAACTGTTCAAGTCTCTAACGGTAGATGCTTGAAGTCATAGCTACATTCTGCAAGTACAAAGTAGAGAGTGATTGAAACTTAAGATATAAGGCAAAAAAAATTCTTTGGGATTCCAAGAATGAACACCGTTCAGTTAATTTGTCAAACAGCTACAACAGCAACAGAAAAACTCCCCCATAAACTAGGGATGGGGCCGAAATAGATGCAAAATATGAACTAGTGCTTCCGATAGAGTATGAGGTACATACTTTAAGAGACTGGGAAAGCAGAAGCCCAGCATGCTGGAGGCAGTCACAATGTAAATAGCAAAGCGTCCTAGCTTTTTGGCAGGAACATCTGAAGCCCTACATTTTTTATTAAATAAGCAAAGATACCCCTTGAGCTTTAGCAATCAGGGCACTCCAGACATCTTTGTAGCATTCGAGGGAGACGGGGACCCCCAGCCCCAATTCACAGTGCTGCAGCTTTCCAGCCACACAGAGGCCTGGGCACAAATGCAAAGACCATCTTGCACAGAGAGCTGCAGGAGATACACAAGAGGAAGCCAGCAATTACCATGGCCACAATTCTCCCAGGCAAAAAGGATTTTGAAACAGTTCCCTACCTAACTCCAGGTTAGTATTAACACATCACTGAAGAGGCATGATGCAGCCTGGCTTACACAGTACAAAACACAAGGAACATTGAGGGATCCCTTCCACTAGCAGAGATGCAAGGTCTTAATTCCCAAGTGATGGACATGGTACGAGTAAATACAGTATCTTTGCGAAATGGTGACGGGCTACATTTGGCGTGGCCAGGAACAGCTGTCCATCTCTTCTGGTCTCACAATTTGCAAATTATTCCAAGTCACCTGCTGCAAAAAGGAACACAACCAAGAGCCACAGCTGAGTAAGCTCCTGGGTAGAAGTACACCGGGAAGAGCCTGATCCAACAGATACTCGAACAGAAGCAGCATTTAGCAGAGGCTGGTTTAGAGAGGCCACTCCCAAATAGCTGGAAGGAAATCTGGCATGAAAAAAGAGGTTGAAAGTTAGAGGTGTAAAACCAGCTCTGGCTTGGCAATAGAAAAACATCCTGACAGTCACAGCTTTAAAAAGCAACTATTCCAACATCCTTTCTTCTCGCTACACATTCTGTAAAGTGTACCCATTTTGATGTGCACTGGAAGACCAAAGCTAAAGTGAGAATCATAGACACAGCCCCTCATTTGTATTTAAAATAGGTAACAGATTAGCAATGGCATGCATGCAACTCCATGAGTGTTCTGTCAGGATTAATCCTCTGCCTGACTCTTATTGTTTTCCTTTCATTTACTATTTATGTCTGCGGTGTAATGACTCCTTTCTCTTGCAAAATACTCTGTAGCTTCAGGAGCAGCAAAAGCCACAGAAGTCTCAGCTGGCCACAGAATAGTTTAGGGTCAAAGAAAATGACTGTGGGAAACCAGTTTCCACACTGGCACAGCATCGTCAGAAAGAACTGGTATTTTTAAACTAGCTGCATTAGTGTCAAGGGATTAGTCTCCGAGCAACATGAAAAGATGTCAGCTAGTTACAGAATGGTATTTTCACTGTAATACACTAGCACATAATCAGAGACAAAGATGATGATGAAGATTGTCCTTTAGATATTATAACGAGGACAAACAAACACAGTCAATAGCAGTCAGACCCAGTAACAACCTCTGTTATGAGAGTAATACTGAAAGGGTATTAGGCTGCTTCCATTCGGGTCAGGGGATTCAGGTTGTACTCAATTTCAAGCCTGAGACATTCCGCTTTAGAGCTGAAAAGCTAGATGCCCCATTTAGAGGCTGCTTCCAAATTACTACAGGCATGATGAGTAAGATATACAGAATATAATCAGAGGTAATCACAATAGTAAGGAAGAAGCAAATCAACTGTATTAATACTTTATTTACATCATTACTGGAGCATGCAAATAAAGCAGCAGAAAAGGACTACATCCAGACCAGCAGTGCAGTACACATGAACCAGCAAGCTGCAGCGTCAGCGGCTACCTCAGCAGATTTAATCAAAGACATTTTTAAGCACAAGTCTAGAATTAAACCAGAGTTACTGAGTTAATAAAAATATTCACACTACTGTAGCTTGACTCCCACCTATCATCATCTAAACACGAGATCTGTGCATGATGCTCTCAGGCCTGCAATATCACAGCCTGCTCAGCATCGCTTACAGCTAAAGCACGTAGACGATACGCAGATGGGATCAACGTGTCAATAGCTCCATCCATTAAAAAAATGAAAGAAAGCAGCAAGACTTGCCACTCAGAGCTTCAGCACATCAAAACTCTATTTATACCAATATGTTATACACTTTAATGAGCTTTGGCTAAAAAATACTGAAGTCATGTACTTCTAAACCATGCTTTTCGGGTATCATCACCTACAAACAGAATACAGCTCAAGACAAAACTACTGATTTATAAGCTACTTAGATGCCAAAAGGTAGATGTCTCGGAGACTTTCAGAAGCTTTGCTCTTGATTTTTAGGCACATAAGTTGCTTCGTAGATCTGGCCCTATTGCTAGCATCGCTTTTATTATTACCAGTATTTGAACTAATTGCACCTGTGGTGGTGCAATGGAGAATAATAACGTTTCTAAACCTCAGTCGCAAGAGAAGTATTGGCTATTTCATTCCACCAAATACTTATAGTTTGAAAAAAACTTACTAGGCCATGTGGAGTGCACGTACCTCTTGTCAGTAAGAAATAAAGTATGACAGATAGTGACAGGCAAACAAACAAAGGAAGCTGCTGCCTTCAAACAGCTGGACTTTAGGGCTGCAGCGTCCATATGCACTTGTCCATGGGGGATGACTCCAGTCAGTGCCACAAATTCCTCTGTAGGAAAATCCTCATGCAGGCAGCAACCAGAGCTTGTATTCACTGCTGGTGAGATGTCTTGAGGTGAGCAAAGCCTTCACTTTCGATGAAAGCATATTCAGAGCGTTCAGACTGCCTTCCAGCTGTCCAGGATCTCAGCATGGTGCATGTGGTACCACCAAACAGCCCCAAGCCCCGGTGGAGCACATTATGTTCACTGACAGTACTTTTGCTGTGCAGCAGTGTCACAGCTAGGGACACAAGATAGACACTTGGAACATCTGCACGGCTTTGTTCTGTGCAGTCATAGTTTAAACATTAACATTTAATGTAAGGACAAACTATTTCTGCCACTCGGAGAACAGCAAGAGTAAGATTTCCTACGGAAAATCACCAGAAACAGATCAGGAAAGCAAGCAAATAGGGGAAAGCTGAGACAGTCGTGACACTTTCCATCTCTGGTGTCCCGCACAGACAGCACCTAGCCTAGCAAAGTTCTGCCTCTGAAGGGAACACAGAAAGCAAAGACAGGAGAAGTCAGGCATACCTCTTTGGCACAGCCAGAAAGATGCTGGCTGGAAAACAAGGTCTAGGCAGTACAAGTTTTGCTTTAAACCCACACAGACATTCTCCAGCCTGTAGGGATGAAGTACACTGATGCTCTCCAGTGTAGGTGCGATGTACAGTCTGACTACTCACAATCCCATCTACACATCCTTTAAAGACCAAAGGATTACTCTTGTCTTTTGGGGCATTTGAAACCTTTTTAGATGTTAAGCTAAAGAGCTCATTCTCCACAGAGAAGAGATCCTGCACAGTGAACAGCAGCTTCTGTGGAAGCCAAAACCTGAAGTGAGGACAGCCACTGCATAGCTATAATTACAGCTATGAAGCAGGAAGCCAGCATCTGCCATTGCAAGACCCTGGACATGGTATAACTTCATCAAGAGATGATTAATTCTCTCTTGACTATAGGGACAAGCTACCACAAGACCAGAAATGCCAATTTCAGGTATTCAGTCCAAGAACTGCCAATCCAGTTAGAGACTTGCCAGTTTCAAGTTTGGTTTTGTTTGTTTTGTTTTTGTTTTTTTTAAGCCAGTAACATCTAGCCTTTCAGGTTTCTGTTTTCTTCTGCTTATTACATCCCTCTCTACTGCAGAGTCAAAGAGATAAGGGAGCACAATGTCAGAAGAATAATTCCCCAGAAAATGCAATACTTCTGTTGGCTCAAAGGCCAGAAGGATTCAATGAGACAGAAGCCTAGCTGCAGATCTTCAAGTGAGTTCACAGTAGCCTAGTTTATGGGAAGAGTTATTTTACTTGCCTGCAGATGATGGCAGATATCCAAAAGGGAACAGTAATCCACATACCAAAGATACTGAGGAGCCAGAGCTGAGCAATCTTTCCCATGAGGTCTGTGGAGCATCGTGTGCCATTCTTTCATCGTGAGCAGGAGGAACGGCTGTGCCCAGTAAAAACACTTGGATTCTGAGCATTCTTGAAGCTACAAGGAGCTCTTGCAACCTGTGGCTGGATGGACATGGAGGGACAGGTAAGAAGAGTGAAAGACGCTGGGTCAAAGTTGCTAGCAGGACTTGAAGCGAAACTCTGGCCCATACCAGATGCATTGTTGAGATCAGTGTGGAAACCTGAGGCCACCAGAAGGGAAATGAAGGCTCCTAAAAATAAAGGACCTATCATCCAAGCTGAGCAATCTACAGATGTAAGACAGCCTCACCTCAGGCAAGGGAGCCCAGCGCCCTGGCACCAAAGAAGAAAAAAGCAGCATGACAGAGAGCTGACAGAAAGTTGCAGAACTAGCAGGATTACGCTTCAGTGCAACCTACATACCGATGGTGCAATAGCCGGTACCAGTGTAAGTGCGAGCAGAGGCAACTGGGATTCTTGGAGAACAACCAGCTCCTTGGCAGACGGGGTAGGATTCATAGTGCCGGGTAAATCTCTTTCAAAGTCCAGAGCAGATGACCAAAAAGGTGTTTCTGAGTCAGGAAGCTCTTCTGAAAGTTCACTTCTGACAGGCAAATACAACCTGGGGATGATGAGCCTCTTCTGTTTTGTTTGTTTGTTTTAAACCACCTCCAGCTCTGTTCAAATGAGAATGAATTCCACAGAGCTGATACCAAACCTTGACAAAACCTCAGGTGAAACTGCCAAGACGACAAGATGAGTATGTGAAGGGAACAGCATTCCTGAGACACCCCAGGCATAAGTCCCCTGTTCAGGATGGCTGATAACCCACAACAAATGTGAGAGTGAGGGGGCACTTCATCTTGCCAAGGCTGTTCAGGAGGAGCCAAGGACCACGCAATACATTTCAGCCTGGAACAGCAACTGAAAGAATGAGACACTGGTAGGACGTATATGACCTTGATGGCTTACAGTGCACAAGTACCCAATGCTTGTCCATATCTGGCATACGAGCAGGCACGCAGAGAATACTCATTTTATGTACAATACCAGCTTACACAGGCTTAGAGCGACTGACACTGCAGGTTACCGAAGTTATAACCTGTTATGTGTTCAAGCACATGCAATTCTACATTGACTAAAACAAACTGTAAGATAGGGCTTACAGCCATCTTAACTAAGCACAGTATCCTCTGACCCAATTTTAAGTAATTAATGCCTGTTGCCTGGTTCTTCAACACTCAGTACACAGCACATACTAACATTAAAAAAGGCATTGCTCTAATTTGTTTCTAACACATTTTCTTAGGGTAACAAGGTACACTAGATATGCACAGGACTGCTCCTTCCCCTGCAGCTAGGCGTTAGGGAACCCATGTGGGTTGAAGTCAGTATGAATGAAAGCCACAGAAACCAAACTCCAGTGCCGCTTTCACTGACCGCTGTTATTTTTATCGGTCCTGTACTTCTAGAAAGCATACAGGCTACTTCCTTCATAAACCTCATGTATACATTTCATCAATTTAGCCCACAGAGTTATACTCATTACTAGAAATAAGCAGCAAGCTTGAAGGCTGATCTCCCCAAATTCTGAAAACTCTTCATATTTACTCAACCTATACACAGGAGTTGTGGGAAAAGTGGAAGTAAGGACTGCAGACACATGCTGGCTTGCCACAACAGAGTCAGATATAACCAGAGGAACACTCAGTAACTACACTTCTGTTTCCATACTTAAAGAAAAATGAAGAGACCCACGCAAACGGAGAGGTAATCCTCAATATTGCAGCAGCACGCTTTACAGAGATTGACGTCACAGCTGAATTTTTAAAGGTTTAATTCTAACAGCAATGTAAGAATCTCTTGGCAGCCTTTATTAATCATACAGGAACAAAAAGGGCCCAAGTCTAACTCGCTAAAAACATACAGAACTGTGACCTTCCTAGGTTTTTTCAAAACACTTATTAAAATTGCACTAACTCGGCCTATTGCTAGCTCTATCACTAGCTTTCATATTTAACTGAAGAAACACAGTGAGAGGGGAAAGGAACTGTTGCCTCCACAGTTCTATGTTTTAGATCAAAAGATATTACACTATAAACTTCATCAAGACCTCAATGTTGTCAAAGTCAGTGATGGAATCAGCATCATCAGGAACACATAACGCTATTATTCCTAAAAATGGATGTTCTGAAGTCAAATTGTCTGGAATTATCAATGTCTTTGTCAGCAATAAAACCTGCATCAGAACTCCCCGGAAAGTACGGGGGATACGCACTTTGTGAAACCACAGAAGCAATGACTGAGGTTAGCTGGCTTTAATCACACACATCTACACCACGATGTTCTACATGAAGCATGATGAAAACGCTGTTTTGAAAGGGGATATTGTTTAATCTTATCTGCCTGACAGTATAAAAATACTGCCCAAGAACAAGTATCCTATAACTGGAATACAGGAGAGTATCACTTTGTGTCCAGTTCTGGGCTCCCCAGTTCAAGATAGACTGGGAATTGCTGCAGAGAGTCCAGTGGAGGGCTACCAAGATGATGAGGGGACTGGAACATCTCTCATATGAGGAAAGGCTGAGAGAGTTGGGGCTGTTCAGTCTGGAGAAGAGAAGGCTGAGAAGGGATCTGATCAATGCTTATCAATATCTAAAGGGTAGGTGTCTAGAGGAAGGGGCCAGACTCTTCTCAGTGGTGCCCAGTGACAGCACAAGGGGCAGGGGGCACAAACTGGAACACAGGAAGTTCCATTGGAAAATGAGGAAAAACTTTTTTACCCTGAGGGTGACAGAGCACTGGGACAGGCTGCCCAGAGCGGGTGAGGAGTCTCCTTCTCTGGGGAGATTCAAAACCCGCCTGGATGTGACCCTGTGAAACCTGTACTGGGTGATCCTGCTCTAGCAGGGGGTTGGACTACCTCTGGAGGTCCCTTACAACCTCTACCAGTCTGTGAATCAGGATTATCAGAACTAATGTAAGATTTAAACATATGCACATATCTACCAAAACCAGTCTGATGCAGCCAAGCACAAGCACGGACGAGAAGCCAGTGCTTCTCACGGTACAGAACCAGAAACACAGATCTAGCCACGGAGATCAAAGATCAAACTCCAGTTATTTCAGACTGCCTACCAATAGAAGTGCCCAGTATACAAGTCTCCAGTATATCAGGTCCCAGAATACCACTATAAGGGCAATAAAACAAAGTATCTAGGACCTCAGGGAAGCCCTTTAAGGAAAAAAACAAACAAACAAAAGAAAATCAGGTGAAAAACTGAACTCCCTTCTATTATTCAGCTAACAGTTTTCATAAATACCAGTATCAGAAGACTGGCCCTGTAAAAAAATATACAAGGAATTGGTTCAGCTTATATTTGATTCCTCAGTGAGGTCATAATTCTGCAGTTTGATATCAGTTAGTTGTTACAAGGCAACATTGTGGTGACTCTCCTGAAAGTAAATACACTTATGCACGCAGAAAGTCAGTGTCCAAGTGGGTATGACTGGCAAAAATCCAGAGCCCCAACACAATCGAATGAACTCAAGACAAAACCTTCATGACAATTTTAGCTAACAGCAAAAGCATTTTTAGGAGCAAATGTTTCTGTTACAGATAAAACATAGTTGGTTTCCAAGCAGTACTTAATTAGCCAACTCAGAACATTTTACAGCTGCTGCTTTTAAACTCCCCCCACCAGACTGATTCTTCTTTCATATATAGATAAATGTTTCTGCCTACTAAATAACAGTGATATAAAAAAAGCTACATAAGAAACAGTATCTTGTCAAAAATGTACATCTGTTTTAATAAGGCATGAAGTGATGTGAAGAACCAGGACCAGCTGACCTGACAGTAGTCCACTACCTGGTCAATGTCCCGCCCACCCTTCAACAAGTGGAAAAGAGACTTGGAGGAGGGGATACAAAGAAAAATTAACATGCACGAGAAAATGCAGGACACGCTGTGAGCATGGACAGTCTAATACTTCTTACGGTACTAGTTTGTCATGTTATCTAAGAAAAAAACACCGAACATTTCCAAGCACAGTTGAAATAACACTCCAAACAAGACCACTGTTACTGATTTTTTGTGTCCTTAAACAGTTGGTTTTGCCATAGCCAACATAATTAGCGCATGTAGCCACAATATACAGAACTTTGCTCCTCAAAGTTATTAGTATTATTCAATACACATTAAGCAGCTTGTGAAATACAAAAATAACATTCAAACTTACAGTATTTAACAAAATCCTTCTGAAAATCTTTCCTAGAATTGACAAAGGCTCTTCCTCTCTCAGTTCCAACTACAAACACATCTGTTTCATATACAGCAATACAGGCAACTTCTGCCTTGGACTTGGCAAGTTCTTTGCACTATAAAAAGAAAAACAAAAAGCTTTTATTACCATAGTTAAGAGTACAGTTAATAGAAACGTATGTGGTATCATGTAAAACAGTTATTCTGCTGCCAGCATCCACCCTTCAGAAGGTACTGCAAGTAACACAACATCAGCCATTAGCAAAGGACAATTTAAACATCTAGAGTGCTTTTCATCAGGAATCTTAAAAGCATTGTAGATGCATTAGTGAAATTAAGGCCTCATCTGGACCCAGAGATTGCACTGTTTTTAATTAAAATGACTTATGAAATCAATCCAAGCGAAATCATCACTTCCCTGTTAGATAATCATATTGACTGTCTTACACTTCCACAGAGGGAAAGTGAGTTTTGTTCACTCACAGCACACTAATCACACATCACACTCTGATCAGAAAGGTGTGGCTGCAAGCAGGAAGGCTGCCTGCAGTCTGCCTTGTCCTGCCTGCTGTGCTCAGGCTCAAGTGAATTCCTCTGGAGGAAGGGAAGGATCGCACCTTCCCTCTGAACACCTACGTGCATGCTGCTGGGAGAAATTTCTGGCAAAGCAGGCAGGCAGCCTGCAGCACAAGGAGAGGGTAAAGATCCTAAGAAAATTAGTGATGATATGAAGTGATCACAAGTCAACTTCTCATAGGAGCTCAGAAGATGACAGTTTGCTGCAACCTAGAAAGACACCAACAACTGTGACATGAGAGTAGAAAGCGACACAAAGCCTTTAGGAACTGCATACACCCACTGGGGAAAAAAGGCTTTGCCACCAATTCTCTTATAACCATCCCACTCAAAGTTTCACTGCTAAAAAGAAAAGTTTTGTTCTTGCTTTGCATTTAAGAAATCAACTTTAAAGAACCAAACCTTTCACAGTGCCTCAACTTTAAGGTACTAGGACAGGCATTTTCACTCACACCCCTGGCCAGCCTTAAACCCCACCACACAATGAATAACCTCTACAAAACAGGTGATATACCAACTTTTAAAAAGGGAAAATAAAGTATTTTCTGAACAAGTATTTGCTGAATTGGTATAGCAGCTGAGGACAAGGCATTAGACCATTTATTCAGTCATTATTACAGATGACACCGACCAGAACATACTCTTGCCTTTCAATTACGCTCTACCTGAACAATAAAGAAATATTTCCTCTTTGTTTATTTGATAATGTAATTTTTAGAACAACCACACCACAACAGGAAACAAGATGACTGTTAAGAAGATGGTTAGCATGATTTTCCACAAGCCAAGAGACAGAATTACAGCTGGTTGGACAGCACACAGTAAGATGTAGGTACAACATTACACCTTTCCTGCTCCCCAGCGGGAGGCAAGGTGCTGGTGTAATCCCGCACGTGCCAAGACAGTTATGACGCAGCTGCTTATCTACTCTACTAACCATTGACTCAAGTGCTGACATGAGGAATGTAACCACCATTCTGCTTTCAGAGGAGTCCTCATCACGGATGGATGTTGCTGGTATGGTAGCTTGAGCCATTTTCTTCCTATAAAATGAAATAAACAAAAAAATTCCGCTCAGAAACACACAACGGTGCAAGAAAATGGAAACCTCTCTTATGCAAGCAAAGAAACAAAGAACCAGCTATTCAAAAACCCAGAACACACCCCACCACACACACACACAAGCAACTATACAGGTAAATGAGCAACATGAAGTGCTCAGCTCCTATCATCTGTTTCCCGCTATTACATACAAAGCTGGAGCTAAACATTCAAAAGTGAAAATGTTGTGTCGTGACTAGACCACAAACCCTCTGTGCCTGGAAAGATGCATAAAAATTGATTAGCTAAATTTACATTGATTTTTCTTTCTAAGCATCTTTGCAACTAGATACTCGCATCAAAAAAACCCCAAACCAAACATGGGCATTAACAGCGTGGAAAAGAAATGGAAAGTCACAGTAATGACACAAATATTAGAACAGTCCTTCATGTAATTTTCAGCTTGAGTTTATCATGGTCTGGGCTCAAAACAAACCACCACCCTACCCCAAAATCATGGCCTCAGAGAGACCACAGTATCAGTAACCAGAACATGACTTTTTTTTTTCTTCACATATTATTCAGCTGCAGAATTACCTCCAAAGCTAAGCAATCCCAATTAAGGTGCTAAAATTAAAACCTGAATTTCAGCACTGAGAAAAAAAAAAAAAACAGGAAAAAAAAAGATTTAAACCTATTCTCTCTATGTCATGCAGGAGACTTTCAACATATTTAAGACGTAATTAATAATGAGGACTTATTTACGCTTCTGCCAGCAGAGTTGTCTGTGCAAGAATTAATATATTGAGAATGAAGTTTCAGCAGCTGCTAAGAGCACATTTTTCTACTGAAGTGTTGCAACTTGTTATGTTTCCACATATCTAATGCAATAACTTGACATGCCTGGAGGAGGAGAGAACCGGTAGAGATTTAGCTGTTACAGCTCCACGTGCAAGTCTTGAGAAAAACCACCTCTAAAGTCAAGAGAGCTCCGATAAATGAGACATTTCACAACAGCTCGACGAGACAGCTCGCTGCTCCTATGGAGCCTGAACACGCGACGCGGCTCAAGTTTTCAAGTGACGCGTATCCTATTAGATGGGCAGACAAGTCAGGGCAGCGCAAATAACCATTGCGTGTGAGAATACAGAATCACAGAGGTTGGAAGGGACCTCGAAAGATCATCTAGTCCAACCCCCCTGCCAAGGCAGGGCCACCTAGAGCACATCACTCAGGAACGTGTCCAGTCGGGTTTTGAATGTCTCCAGAGAAGGAGACTCCACAACCTCTCTGGGCAGCCTGTCCCAGTGCTCTGTCACCCTCACGGTGAAAAAGTTTTTCCTCATGTTAACCCGGAACCTCCTGTGCTCCAGCTTGGACCCATTGCCCCTTGTCCTATCACTTAATGAGACCGAGAAGAGCCTGGCTCCATCTTCGTGACACTCACCCTTAACATATTTATAAACATTGATGAGGTCACCCCTCAGCCTCCTCTTCTCCAAGCTAAAGAGACCCAGCTCCCTCAGCCTTTCCTCATCAGGGAGATGTTCCACTCCCTTGATCATCTCTGCGGCTCTGCGCTGGACTCTCTCTAGCAGTTCCCTGTCCTTCTTGAGCTGAGGGGCCCAGAACTGGACGCAATACTCCAGATACATGCTTACACTGGAAAAAATGGCACCGTGTTGTTCTTTTGATAGGACTTGGAGCACTTCAGACTGCAGTTGGGAGGGGGGGAAGAGCTAGGGACACTGCAAGCTCCCAACAGACACCCAGCACCATTCTAGCTCTCCAGACATAGGCTGGCAAGGTTTAAATGGCTTTAAAACCACGTTATGGATAAACTAAGTAGCACAGTCAGCAGCTGTTTGAGGATGCAGGTACTGAGAGGTGTGAACACTGAGGAGACGTTGTTACACTGAGACTCAGCCGTTCGTTTCCTTCCTCAGGCCTGGAAAAGGAGCTAAACTTCAAGAGTGAATATAAAGGAGTAACAACATTGACTGCTTCAGTGAACTGAGAGAGGGTGAGCTGGGGATGGGGAGGCAGAGGCTGATGGCCTTACCCTCCAGAGCAAAGAGGACAGCTTATTCATTGCAGTATCAGAGGGAAAAGGGAGATTGTGATGTGATGTAAATAAATCAATCTTCACTGAGCCATGAGTTTTGATACCTAATAGAGTTCTCAAGCTCACCTTTGGAATTTCACTAGGGTTGAGATGCTGACAGTGATTTTAAACATGACAGCTTTTAGACTTTTTAAAACAATACCTTAAGAATTCAATACTAAAGATTAAATACAATAAAACTACACATTTCCCCTGTCTCCCACGTCTCTATTCACTGTCTGATGCAGTTGTTCTGCAGCAGTTCAACACCTTCCAAATTAACAGTGGCATGAACTTATGCACCTACCCCATTCTAGATGAAAAATAAGGCTGTGTAAAAACAAGAGTAAGCTTATTTTCTATTTTGCAGAGGTATCTTTCCAGAAAACAGATCAATGAAATCCTAACAATCTGAAGGCTGTGGATGCACAAGCACATCAGTGCTGTGCCAGCTCAGGCCGGCTGCCCCGTGCAGAACTGCTCCCGACCCTGGAAGGTGATTTCTGATCCCCAGGCACACAGCAAACCAGGCCGGAGAGCCTGTCCAGGGAACGGGGAGGAGAAGTGCTCCACTGGACCAGGTCCCACTTTGATTCACAGCATAGCCCCACAAACAGCCGTCCTGGCTCAGCAGAGAGGACGGCACATCCTAAGCTACCTTGCTGCTGCACGTGAGGCCACAGCCTCGGTACCCTGGACTCGCATTTAGATCGGGAGTTGGGTTAAGTTAGGTTAGGTTATCATTGGGCTACTCTCCTAAAAACATCTGGAAGAGTCTTTCCAATAGTGCTTTATATTTTTAGGATACCCATTTCTTTTTAACCAGTTTGCATGGTGCCAAATCAGTGTTTAACGTAGATTCCAGAGACGTCCTGTTGCACCACGGCAGTACAAGAGTGTTTTTTGACAGCAAGTCACACATGAAAGATTTTTTTTTTCCCTTTACATTTTGCCAGTTTCTCCCTTTCAAATGACAGTTTTCTCCACTATCCTTATCTATACCACTAGGACAGTGTTTATTATTAGCGGAGGGTATGGTTCAGATCTAATGAACCTGGCTGCCTTTCCAAGGCCGGGGCCTCAGAAAGCGTGTGACAACACCATCGTCCAAAGTAAATCCCCAGTGCAAAGCCTTGAAAAAAGCATAACACCTTCCCCATTACCAAGGTGCTACAAAGGCCCGCTTAAAAACCTTCTTTTCAACACTTACAAGCTGCCTGCCAGAGTACCACTTACGATATATCTATTAATCTTAATCACACATAGCTAAAAAAGAACTTCCGGATCAGTTAATATTAGTTATAATTGCCTATAAATCCTTCAGTATAACTGTGCCAAGATGAGCCTTTGCCCAAGTAAAGGCTTGTAACAGGGAACAAAGCCTTATAAAATATACTGGTAGAGCACCAAGGATGGAGCATTTAGCCATTTCTGCCTGCGGTGGTTTAACCCCAGCCAGCAGCTCAGCCCCACGCAGCCGCTCGCTGCTCCCTGGGGAGAGAACCAGAAGGGTAAAAGTGAGAAAACTCCAGGGCTGAGATAACGACAGTTTAATAGGTGAAGCAAGAGCTGCACGCACAAGCACAGCAAACCAAGGCATTCATTCCCCACTGCCCACGGCAGGCCCGTCTTCAGCCATCCCCAGGACAGCAGGGCTCCACCACGCGTAACCGTGACTTGGGAAGACAAATGCCATCACTCTGAATGTCCCCCCCTTCCTCTTCCTTCCCCCAGCTTTACGTGCTGAGCATGACGTCATATGGTATGGGATATCCCTCGGGTCAGTGAGGTCAGCTGTCCTGGCTGTGTCCCCCCCAACTCCTTGGGCACCCCCAGCTACTCGCTGGTGGGGTGGGGTGAGGAGCAGAAAGGGCCTTGGCTCTGTGGAAGCTCTGCTCAGCAGCAACGAAAACAGCCCTGTGTTATCCACACTGTTTGCAGCACAACCCCAAAGCACTGCCCTGTACTAGCTGCTGGGAAGAAAATTAACTGCACCCCAGCCAAAACCAGCACACTGCCTGATGAGGAGGTCACCACATTGTAGAGCTAAACCTGCCCCCCAGGCTTTCCTTTTACAAAGGGAAAACCAAAGACTAAAATAAGTGGCTTTTCAGGAAACCAAATGAAACCAACATGTATCTCACTCCACATTTCTTGCTGTTTTCTACTTCTAAGACCAAAAAAAAATATAAATACTCAAGGCAAGAGATAACAAAACCACAAGACAGTTACTTTCCATCTTCCCTGTACTCATACAGGGGCAGACATGCCAATCTTGATAAAGCCACCGGTAACGGATGTTCTCTCTAGTAGCTGCTTGTCAGACACACAAAAAGCAAAAGAAAAAGAAAATAATTGAGCTTTAAGAAGAAAAATTTATTTAAACATATAAAGAATACATACGGAAAATTAGGGGAAGGAGAAAGACGGAATATACATTTCTTAGACAAGAATCTTATTAAGCAACACACTTTTACCCTTCACCAGATGTAATGCAATGGATTCCCAAAATGAGACATCTATCCCTTGTCTGCCTCTCCAGAAAAGCAGCTCTGAGTGCCAAAGCATACTTCTCTCCACTAACCCTTCACCTAGCTTCACAGTCTCCAAAGAAGTCCTGCCACACTGATGGAAAAGGGCAGAACTCTCAAGCGTTGTGGTTTACCCCAGCAGGAAGCTAAAACAACCACTCAGCCGTTCGTTCGCTGCCGCCCACAGTGGGATGGGGAGAGCACCAGGAAAAAAAAACCCAAGGTAAAACTCATGGGTTGAGATAGACAGATTAATAGCACAGAAAGGGAAGGTAATAATAATAATAATGCTAAATAATAATAATAATAATAATAATAATAATTAAAAAACAAGTGATGCACAGCACAATTGCTCACCACCCATCAACCAGCCAGTTCCTGAGCCATGGTCCAGCCCCCAGCCAGTCTCCCCTACAGTTCTATACCGAACATGACACCATATGGTATGGAACATCCCTCTGGGCAGTCTGGGGCAGCTGTCCTGGCCCTGTCCCCTCCCAGCTTCCTGTGCACCCCCAGTCTCCTTGCTGGCTGGGCAGGATGAGAAGCTGAAAAGACCTTGAGTTGGTGTAAACATTGTCCAGCAACAACCAAAATATCAGTGTGTTATCAACATTGTTCTCATCCTAAATTCAAAACACAGCATTATACCAGCTACTAGGAAGAAAGTTAACTCTATCCCAGCCAAAACCAGACACCAAGAACCTCAAAATACAGCTGGAAGCAAGTTTGTGTGAGCTCATCCTTACACACTACCAAAGATTTGCTGCTGCCTGGGGGAAAAAAGTCCAGCTCCTGTTAGATCCCCGTGGGCCACTTCTGGTATTAGAGGGAAACAAAAAAACCCAAAGTTATTCTAGCAGAGTACAAAAGCACACATTTCATTACAGAGCTGGAATAAGAAGGAACATAAAATATACCATTAAAAAAAAAAAAACTCATGAAGCTCAACTACTTCTTGGCTGTTGCAGCTTTCACCCCTTGGCTTCCCTGCCTCCTGGACCAAGGCACAGCTTCAGCATACTTAACTCCTCCTGAGTGTCGGCCTTCTGACAAAGGCCAGAAATCACTTCTTTCCAAACTGTAGAGATTAATACTCACAAGCTGGCAAGGGAAAAATCAGTATTTTTAAACAGATGTTGGCTAAAAATTTATGTTATTTTTCCTACAATTTGGTTCAGTGGTCCTGTGCTTCAGAGGAAGTCTGATGTTTCTTAGCCACCCTAGCACAGAAACTGTTGGGATGCAAACCTACCGTCACTGCCTTTTCTGATTTTCTGCAGCACATTCACCCTAGCCGTAGTGCACACAGAGTTAGAAGATTCTTGTGGTCTAACCCTAACCAGCAACAAAGCACCACACAGCCGCTCCCTCACTCCTCCCCCCTGCCCCCAGCAGGATGGGGAAGAGAACAAGAAAAAAAAAAAAAAAAAGGAAAAACTCATGGGTTGAGATAAAGGCACTCTAACAGGACAGCAAAGGAAGAGAAAATAATGGTAAAAGAAAAGACAAAACCAGTGATGGGCAATGCAATTGCTCACCACCTGCTGACCAATGCCCATCCCAACCCCGAGCAGCGATCGTCACTCTTGGCCAATTCCCCACCATTTCTATGCCGAGCATGACATCATGTAGTATAGAATATCCCTTTGGCCAGTTCAGGGCAGCTGTCCTGACCATGTTTGCTCCCAGCTCCTTGTGCATCTCCAACCTTCTCGCTGGCAGGTCATGAGAAGCTGGAAAGTCCTTGACTTAGTGTAAACACGGCTTAGCAACCACTAAAACATCCATGTGCTATCACCATTATTCTCGTCCTAAACCCAAAACACAGCACTGCACCAGCTGCTAGGAGAATATTAACTCTATTCCAGCCAAAACCAGGACAACCCTCCAGCATCTGTTCATAGCTGACCTATGCAATCCCATTAGGATGATCTCTTTCCCTTGGTCCACTGATCATCTCAAAATTACACAACTATTCTATAAGCAACAATTTTCGCCTTGTTCCAGCCACTAGACTGCTCACATGTAGCAGAAATGCAACAAGCGTAACAGCAAGGGTGTTCAGACTGCGTGATACCCCCACCTTCAAATAAACACAACTACTTTCTGAAAGGAAATATTTTCACGACCCATGGCCCAAGTAGAAGCAAAAGATCTGGGAGTTCTTTCACACTGCGGGTTCTTCAACATCTGCATTTGGTGCATGTGAATTATGAATCTACTCGGGTGAGCAACATCCACATTACCTCTGTGGAGGACCAGGCTGTTCTGAAGTACAAACACTGCTGGACCACACCAAGAAAAAACAGCTCCGGATGGTTGGAGCCAGTTCAATCCAAACCAAAGAGGCAGAGGCAGGTCTGGCAGAGTTTACCCTGCCTACAGCCTACACCAAAAATAAAATAAAAAACAACCCCAAAAGGATGAAGCTTCCCAACATCTGCAACAGGAAGGAGAGAAAATATGGAGACAGGTGACATTTGGTCAACTCAAACCCATCTGGGTATCTCTTCTGACTTAATGTCAGCTCTTCCAGACAGAAGTTGGTTCCCTTGGAAGTACAGACCTGGACACATTGGCTAAAGAGCAGTGTCACGTACATTCGCACGGTCGGTTCTTAGCTAAGTCTGAATCCAGGCTACTAACACACACACACCTCCCACCGAAAATGAATAAACGTCACTCTCAAGGACAGCAGAGTAGCCTTGAAGAAGCCTTAACATGCCAGGAGGCTCTGCACCTCTCCCCTCCACACACGCTCCCTAAGGTATCTCTGCCGCCTCTTTTCCCAGCCTCTTATCTGGAGCAGCAGAGCGGCTGATGCAGGAGAACTCTGCACACCACGATTAAAATCAACCTTCTCGCTCCTTTGCTCACTAAAAATTTAAACGTGTTTATCTCCCTGACTTTAAGCTATATCACTTTTTAGTTCGAGGCACGAGGCATACAGACATGTGGCACCAGCACTCTCCGTCTCACCTGAGGAGCCGGTTCCCTGCTAAGCACGCTCTTGCCATTCACACCCGACACCATTACAAGCACAGCAACAGTGACCCATTAAACACAGCAGCTGGGATGTTTGCTGTCACCAGTTCAATCCAACTCCCACCGCAGGGATTTAACTCACAGCAGCAGAAACAACAGGACGCAGCACCAAGGGGTTTGCACTAGGGTTTACCCCAACAAACACACCAGTAACACAACACTACTGATGGCACCACACCCCACTTTAATTAATGAACCGATTCGCAGAATCACGCCGTTGAGAAATATGATCTCGCTGTAAACCAACACACTGCCCTAAATCCCCACTGTAGTGCTCAGTGATTTAAGCTTTCATTTTTTCTCCAAGGGCAGCTGAGCAGAAGGTCAGCAACCAAAGGCAGTTGGGAAAGAGAACAAGGGCCCTAACAAACAAAGCTCTGAGGGGAAACACCTGGTGTTCAGCACACCCCAGAGCACCCAGAAAGCACAAAGTCACCTGAAACCAGCAGCATTTTGCTGGGGACGGGGGACAGCTGTGAGATCCCCCCAAAAAACAGGAATAATTAATTGCCATTTTCTAGGTATTTTTATGATACTCAGCAACTACCTCTGCTACTCTTAAGAACCATTAAAAAAGTAAAACACAACTCCAGCAACTGCTATTGTAACAGCACCTCTGATTTCTCTCATCTGTAAGTCTGCATAGCGTTTGTAAAGAAATATTTAAATTCCATTTTCACAATTTCTAAAGATTTAAATATAGACCAATATATAATCCCAAAATTTTAGTTAGATACTGTGTTTTCGGTTTATCTATGTACCCAACAAGTCAGCTACAGAAGAGTGAACGTATTACTCAGTTTGGAGTAGTTAAGAAACCATTAGCATAAAACTCCATTTCTGTATTAAAGCCAGACAAACACAGGAACAATTCACTTAGTTTTTTAGTTTTTAAGTACGCAGCATCCTACTGCGGCACCGAGGCACCGTGAATGTTGTGGTTTAATCCCAGCCGGTAAATGAGCCCCCATGCAGCCGCTCGCTCACTCTTTCCCCAGTGGGATGAGGCTGAGAATTAGAGTAGTAAAAGTGAGAAAACTCGTGGGTTCAGATAAGAACAGTTCAATAACTGAAATACAATAATAACAACAACAAAACAAAAATTGTAATGGAAAGTAAAATTACAAAACGAGAGAGAAATAAAACCCAAGCAAGACAAGTGATGCAAAAGAAAAACAATCGCTCACCCCCCGCAAACCAAGACTCAGCCTGTCCCCGAGCAGCGACTCCCCAGCCAGCTTTCCTCCTAGCTTATATAGGGAGCATGACGTCATATGGTATGGAATATCTCTTGGGACAGCTGTCCCGACCATGCTGCCTCCTGGTTTCTTGTGCACCTCCTCACTGGCCGAGCATGGGAAGCTGAAGAGTCCTTGACTTAGTACAAGCAGTACTCAGCCACAACTGAAAACATCAGCCTGTTATCAACATTATTCTCATCCTAAATTCAAAACACAGCACTACACCAGCTACTAGGAAGAACTTAACTCTATCCCAGCCAAAACCAGGACAGTGAATTACAGTGAAACCATGTAAACAGAATGAAATATTCATCACAGCAGTCCCGACCATCTGATAATTTCTGTCTTTACCAGTGTAGTTATATTTACTTAGTCAACATGATGCTCACATTGAACAACAATTACTGTAGTTCTGTGTGTACTCGTCAACACTTACACTTAATAATTGAGAAGTGAATTAGTCTAAACTCTACTGGTATTTATTTAATTATAACAAAATTGGTGCTGGCACATTTTCCAGACTGAGAAATTGTTGTCCTTGCTCATGCAAGCTGGTCAGGGCAGCCTGGGAAACCTGTGAAACTCATCACCCCATCACTCTTCAGCAGTAATCAGACCCCCCTATTTGGTCACTTAATTCCCTCTGCATCTCTCTCTCCCTTGTTCCGATTATTGTATTTAACCAAATAAACCAGAACAACGATTTCCACATGTTCTTCCTTGAATTAAAGCATTGATGCCAGTCCTATTAGAAGTCTCTCTCCACCCATGATCCGAGACCAGAAATAAAAGTTAATTCCATAAGCAAGATTTTAGGAACGTGTCACTAACTTCTTTTTTGTCAGAAAATTACAAATTCACAGTCTTTCCAGAGGAACACAAGTTTCAACCAAACTCCTATGAAAAGGTTCTCATGTCCTCATGGATAAGACAAAGAACTGCCAGTAGCCTCTTACCAGGTCATATAGGGACAAATTTGATGTCATCTAATTTACCTAATGGATTTACAAGCCTTTCTTTTTGTTGTGGGTTTTTTTTTTCCCCAATGTTTTACAGGGGTTTGTTATTTCAATTGCAGAGTTAAAGTTAGACAAGCAGCAACAAATATTAGGTACATTTAAAACCAGTTTAAAAGTTGCTCCTTACTGCAAGATACTAACCCAAAGATCTGCACACACCAACAACCCCTCAGCTACGGGATTAGCTCACAAGGGGGTGGCTGCGCTCGTGAAACAGTCGCCGCGCAGATGTTTCTCTCAAGGAACTTACACACCAACCCTTGGGCAGAAGGAGCCTGCAGAGAAAGAGCTGGAAGCACAACAGGTGACAGCCCAAACACTGCGACGACTAAAGCCGCTGTCACGAATCCCGGAGACGCTGATAACATTACACACCCAGCCAGGAGCGTGGTTTTACGTTGGCCTCCCTCCACGTCACGCTAGCAGACTTCTGTAACAATTCTTTGCTGCCGGCGAGGGAAGTTTGCTGCTGCTGGACATAAACCCACCTCTGCTGAATCCCTGCCTCAGCCAAGGCTCTGCAGGAGCACTCGGGGCGCTCCGCCGAGCTCTGCTGCCCTGACGCCCGTCCCCAGGCCGCTGCGCCCCGGCGGCTCACGGGAGCACTGGTTTCCCGCCCGCGTCGGGGAACTTAAGTGCTAGACTGAATGCGCAGTTAAGTTGCCTGGTATATGGGGGG
>VWZZ01000027.1:55232-98472 GCA_013399095.1 Psophia crepitans
GCCCGGCCGCCGCGCCTTGGCACAGGCCTGGGCTCGGCGGCACCGCCGCGGTCGTTCCCTTCCTGCAAAAATCCGCCCAGAGCTGCCCCAAAGCCAACAGCCCGCTTTCGGGTGATCCATCATCGAGAACTTAATAGCAAAATAACTCCCCTGTTGCTGCGAGTTAGGTTGTTAGTTGTACAGAGGCGCTCAGCGTGAAGGATGCTATCCATGAGATCTGTCTGCCTGCCTAAAACCAGGCACAAGCTTTAGCTGGCATTGCTGTTTTTCTCATTTGAATCTAGGTTTGGTGCGGTAAACGTGGATAAAAGCATTCCGCTCAAAGGGAAATGCTGCGTTTCTAAGTTCGTTCCAAATAAAAAAAAAACCACCCCACACCCTGCAGCTTAAAAGTAGCTATTTTTAAATCAAACTGTCATTTCTGCAAATACCCACATTTGTTTATAGTGTGCGTAAGACTGTTACAATGCATATAAATCTGTTCATGGTATTTTGGAAAGGTTAATGGTGTGTTGGGAGTTGGTCAAAAGGAACCACCAAACACTACCACTGCAAGTAAATCTCGTTCGCAAAGGAAACGGAAGTGTGCTTACTTGAAAGCATTCACTTCCTCCTAGCCGCAATAAACAAGAGATAAATCAAACCAGGGAATACGGCTCAGAAGCCGGCTGCTGGGAAAGACCCCTGCGAGAGGCATTTTGGCCGTCCCCATGCCATCGCTGTTGAGGCTGTAGGCTTTGTGCAGAACCCACCATCTGCAGACACTGACTGGCGTCCCCCGGGCAAACAGCCCGAGCAATTCGAGGTGGTGTGGCTCTCAGCGGTTCCTTGCCAGTGTTCAGCTGGATGTAACTGCTCTCATCGTTTACATTGCAGGAAAGGAGACAGGAGCATTCTGCAGGGCAGAAAGGCAAAAGACAAAACCAAGGCACCGCCTGCTTTCATCAGCCCCTAAACCAGAAACTGCACACACAGCCCACACTGGCCATCTCATGCAGATTCAGACGTCCTGTGTACAGATGTCCTCCAGCAAGCCCTCCTGGAAGGCAGGAGGAGTTTTACCCACCTAAGAAGTGAAAGCTCATCACCAGGACACCATTCAGAGGCTGCCTCCAGACCCTTGTCCTGCAGGTAAGGGCTGCTCCTGGTTACAGAGAAGATGCCCTTTGGTTACACAGCATCACGACTTATTTTGGGAGTCAAACGTGGCAGTTGCGCTCACTGGTAGGACCACCACTGCCGTGGCTCATTTACTACCAGATGGGTCCTCAAAAGAGTGGAAAATTTATATTTCTCCAGAAAAAAAGAGGGTCTTCCCACTCTTCTGTATCCCTCTGTACCCCCTGGTCCAGCCACGTGAGCCGTGGAGCTGGATAAAGCTTAGGAGTTAACGGAAGGCAGAGAGTTAAGTCATGCTCTAAGTGGAATAACATTTACCCACTGTGGTTACAAAATTACTAACTGAAAAATTAGTTCCTTAAGGCTTCTAAATCCTTCAGAGATGTTCGCTGGGTGTTGTAAATCAATGCTCAGAGTAGAAACAACTTGTATGGTTTTAGTAGCTACAGTAATTAACAACTGTAACATGTTACCATAGACCACCAGAATTTCTCTGTCAGTTCAGAGCCTGGAAATTCAAGCAACTTGCCCTTAAAGTTTCTGTGGGTAAATCTAAATGTATTTGACAACTTCCATTTAACGTCTGAGAGGCTGAAAACCTTAGCGTACGCCTGCTGAAACTACTGGAGTCCTTAAAAATTTGTGATGGGGGTGACAATGAGTAAAAGCCAGCCAGTCTTACACCGATCACCACAGACCTGCTTTTCCAAGCAGGAAAACAGCAAAACCCTGCAAAAACTTCATGCAGGGGGGATTTGGCTCCAATCCCAATTCTTCGTGTATAACCTTTGAATGGAGGGGCAGTGCAGAGTAGGAGGGAAGGAGTCCCAACCTCTCAGAAAAACACCCAGGGTTCATAGTGCCTTCTGCGCACTGCTACTTTTCTATGTAAATAGAATCTCTTTCCTTCTCCCAATTTTTTTTTTAATTGCAACTCCCAGACCAGTGTAGCCCCACTACAGCCCAGCAGCAGCGATGTGCTCTTTGTACTGATGACGGACAGAGCAAGGCTATAGCGATGCACGTTTTTCCAGCACACAGCTCCAGATAAGCCTATTTCATGCTCCTTTACCAATTTTCCTTTGCTCCACTTGTCTAGATTTGTCTGCAGTTTTCTTTCCCTAAGCTTTTTCTCCGTTAAATAGTAAATAAGGACATCCTGTATTTTCCCTTTGAACACGGTGCACGTGATAAGGCTGGTGAACACATGGGCAGTACAAATATTTGGCTAGTAAAAGCACAGGCACTGTTTTCTCCTATCATTTATTCCTCTGCCCTCAGTTAAGGATGTTCTGGGAACGTTAGCAAGGGAGGATATACAAGGATGTCTTGGTTCTCCCCTCTGTCCCCTCCCAGAGTGACGATCTTAAATCAAGAGCCTTCAATTATCACCATTTCTAGGGACAATATAAAGTCTACAGAGCAGGCAGGAATTCTGCTCCGGCTTGTGTACTGTAACTCATAAGAAAAGGAAGGATTTAAAAGTAATTCACCTTTTGTGACAGAGGATTACAGTGACAGTAAATATGCATTTTTCCAAAGATCAGGAATAAAAAAAGAAAAAGTAACTTGACACTCTGTCCAAAATTGCAGGTGCCAGCAAGAGGCCATGGGGACCCCTAAACGCATCAATTTACAGCACAAAAGAAGTTGCCACTTTGAAAACACCCAGCAAAGCCCTGCAGTAAGATGCTTCCACGAGCACCGTAGTTAACGAGGACATCAAGAGCATCCGTGGCTGCTGAGTAATTATTCACATCTCAAAACTGCCGCTGCCCTCCCAGGCTGGTGCAGACCTTGCTGCATCAGCTTGTGCTTCCCAAATTTTCCTCCCAGCCGGGGACCGGGCACTTCTAAAATGAAAGCCGAGACGGTCGTGCACAAGATGGCAGAGCGGGAGATGTGCCAGCATCCCGCCACGCGCTCCTGGGCCCGCTCCAGCCCAGCGCCAGGCTTGGCCCAGCACTGCAGAGAGTCCGGGCAGCAGAAAGGACAAAGCAAGCAAACACGAACGGCGATAGTTCAGATCTAGTGCGAGCACGTGGCAAATTAATTCAGCTGTATAACAAAGATTTCCAAACAACGCAGAAGCAGGCAGTGCTTGTACCTCGTACATTCAGCCGATCCCTCAAACTTAAATTATTTTTTGCTTTTGGGAGGAAATTAGATCGGGAATTCACCAGCGATGCTTTATCATCCAAGAGAGGGGTTTGGGGATTTTTTTGGCTTGGGTTTTTCTTCTCCCCCCCCCTCCATGCTCCCCACCAAGAAATCTTTGCCAGTGTAACTACAGAGCCTAGATCAAGCCCTTGACAAACAGACCAGCAGTTTGGGCAGCCACACTTTTGGTACAAAGAGCCACAACACCAAAGGGTGGCACGGGATTCTTGTTTGCAGTTAAAGACAACAGACCTTTCTCCTCAACCTAAAGGAGTTTGGGAGCATTTTTGCTTTACATTACAGAATGATTTCATAGGCAGCTAAACTGAAAAAAATGGAAGTGTTTACACAAAAGTAAAAAAAAATCCCAATAAACACAACAATTTAGGGACTGGCTTGTGTTCAGTTTACAGTTCCAGTCTGATCTTTCTAGACACCGTCCATCCCTTCCCCTCACATACTCCTGCTGTACAAGCCGTGTGAGGTGGTCGGGGACCAGTGAGGAGGCGGCCGCAGGCTGGCTGTGACAGGGAATGGCTCTGCTGTGAGCTCTGCAGTAGGGCTGCTCTAAACCCGCCTGTTGCCGCCTCAGGGCACAAGGACACCTTCTCCTGCGGGGCCAAAACCACCTGGAAGCGGTGCTGAAGGAATTTAAAACCAAGCAGCCCGGCATTCCCAGCAGGAAGCCCAGGACATGGGAGTGCTCTGCCCTGATCTTCTTGGTAGCAAGAAGTCAAAGCCAGATGCAGCTTTCCCCGGCTGCAGAGCTGGGTATTTTTTGAGTGCACCACCCACTCCTCGCTGAGGGCGAGCGTGCTTGTCCGCATCCATCACCATCTTTCCTGGAGAGGTGACGTTCCTGGGGACGTGCCTGGCAGCGCTGGCGCGAGCAGCACATCAGGAGCTCTCTCATACATCAGTGCCATCCTCCGCAGGAGGCTTCCTGAGGCAAACACCAGAGCATCTTATTTATTTTTGGCTGAACACAGTCGGCTGTCACTATCACTTATAAGCCTGCAGATCTATTAGCGCTTCTAAACTTAATCAGCCTATTGCATCCTTATCTCCAATTATTCTGCACTCGGGTCTATCGACGTTTGGGCATGAAGAAGAGGGTCTTTTTGTCCCAGCTGCAACAGAAGACAGATTTACTGATGCAGACATCAGCAACACAACCAGCAGCTTAAAGTGAGCCATTAATATCAGTAGAGCAACTGCAAGGAAGCTTGCTCCCATAGACAAGTCAGAGGCAGCTCTTTCCTGAGGATTTTATAATCCTGTCTAAGACCCAGAGCCTGCAGTCAGCTCTCCATCGGCTGACACCAGCACTGCCAGGGTCTGTCCTGAAGTTGGACGTTTCCAAGCTGTCAGGCCAATGTAGGATCTTTGTAACAGAGGAGAAATCCTGTGCCACCACATGGCAAAGCAGCAATGGTGCCGCATACGGCGGCAGTTGTTTTCCTAGATGTATGAGGAGAGGCTGAAGGCCCTGGGCTTGTTCAGCCTGGAGAAGAGGAGGCTGAGGGGAAACCTCATGGCGGCCTACAGCTTCCTCCCGAGGGGGAGCCAAGGGGCAGGCGCTGATCTCCTCCCTCTGGGGCCCAGCGACAGAACCCCAGGGAACGGCCTGGAGCTGCCACAGGGGAGGGTTAGGGTGGAGATCAGGAGAAGGTTCTTCCCCCAGAGGGGGGTGGGGCCCTGGCACAGGCTCCCCAGGGCAGTGGTCACCGCCCCGAGCTGGGCTGAGTTCAAGCAGTGTCTGGCCAACACTCTCAGTCATCTGCTCTGGTTGGGCTGGTCCTATATGGAGCCAGGAGTTGGACTCCATAGTCTTTATAAGTCCCTTCCGACTCGGGATATTCTATGGTTCTATGATTAGTTCTCATCTGTTTGGAAGTCAGTTGGGTTGGTTTAGTCAGAAAAACTGGGAACATGTTTTGAAGTAGGGCAGGAGGAGAGATTGTCCTCACAGGCTTGGGTTCAGCAGGACTAACACCAGAACTGAGAGGCACGACTGAAAGAGTCCTTGTTGCATTCCCCAGCACAGGTCACCTGTGACCCTCCCAGCTCTTCCAAACCCCAAAAACAGAAAATCTGGGCAGAACAGCACATACTTTTAGAGTTGTGCATCCAGAGGAACAAGGAGAAGAGCAGGAATCCTCCATGAAACACACCTCCCTACCCAGAGCAAGCCCAGGGTCACAGGCAGAGCTGTGCTTGCTCAGGCTGCAGAACACTACAGTGGTTGTCTACAGGTGGCCTGAGAAGTCAACAGGACAACCAAAGGCACCACTTTCCCCAGCACTCACCCAGACTCCAGCTATTTTAGGGAGGTTCCCACCCCCAGTGTTGGTAGCCCTCAACAGATCTTGCTTTCAAGTTACATCTCCAGCCTCCCCCCAAGCTCCCACAAACCTCCCATGGGATCCTTTGACACAACAATGCACAGATGCCTCCTTCATCTTCAGTGAGCCACTCACAGCACCCTTCCTCTCCTCCCTTTTCCCTTAAAAACTCCTGCCCAGGCCCTTCTCAATGAGTTTAATGAGGTGTAGGTTAACGAGGAGCCTTGAACCTGAGCCCCTGCTACCAGAGATGTCCATCAGGCTTCCCCGTGCCTGGCTGCCGTTAGCAGAACAGAGGGAAGCAGCAGAGCTGCTCCTCCCCGAGCCCACTGACGGCAGATGTGCTGGACCTGCACCTTCAAATCCCGCAGGCAGCGATGAAATCCCAGCCCCAGCCGTGAGGACCGTGAAACCGTTTTAGTAAGACGAACGGTCTTGCTGGGGATTCGGCCTGTCCCTTCTCGGAGTGCCCTTCTCATAACCTTATCAGGGAAAAGTTAATAAATGACTTTAATGATGGCTCACAGAGATTTGTTCCACTTAAACATCACCCCTCAAACCCCCCCCACTCGTGAGAAGACGCTGATCTTGGCATGAGAGCGTGCCAGTTCAGTTCAGCTACGTCACCCTGCCGCCATACCCCACGGACCCGTTAACCCGAGTCTCAGACAGCTGGTTAATACATTTATTTAACGAGAGACTTCGACGCTCCCCTGGCAGCGACCTATGAATTACAGCACCGCAGCTCCATCCCCCCGCCTGGCCCCGGTGCCCCAGCGTCACCGCTGCCCACCAGCTCCCCCGGCCAGCGGCACTGGCCGGTCAGTGGGGTTTCTTTCTCTGGGTTAGGCAATCCCAGCCGGTAGGGCTGTCAGCTTAAACTGAGCGCTGTTTGAGCCAGTAACTGGAGAAAATATTCCAAGAGATGGAAAAGGCCAAGGTAGATGTTATGTACCAGCTACGTGTGAGAGAGACACATATACACGCACACAGGTTGTAGGGGGAAGGAAAGCCGTGGCTGAAGGTCACGCAAGTTGCAGACACATGAAATAAATAGAAGTCATTGTGCTGTCGAGTGGCTGCCGCCCGTGGAAAGGCCCCGTGTGCCGGCTCTGCCGGAGAAAGACCCCGCACAGAAACCTGTGCCTGCCTCTCACTGGGACCACAGAAGATTTTAGGCTTCCAAAAATCTCCCCCTTCCTGTCCTGCACACCAGCACATGGCCAGGCGGGCGCAGGGGCTTTGATCTGCAGGAACAGGCTACAGCCCCGGCTGGAGCCGACCGGGAGCTCCTCAGGGAGCCCAGTCTTGGCACCACTGGGACGGAGCCTCCCGCGACACCTCGGCCTCCGTTTCACCAGCTTTACCCTTCGATTTCAGCGCGCGATACGCTGCACGGGCCACAAAGGGCTGTACGTAACGTCTGCGCCAGCCACGCTGCTTCCCTCCTGCTGCGGGCAGGGGTGGGGCATGAGGGCTGCTGGACAACAGCCTGAAATTCGATTGTATTTCAAATCAAGCCTTACTTTGGCATCGGCCGAACTCTTCGAAAATCAAAATTAAAAAAAAAACCACCCCAAGAAGGAAGCATGCCCTCGCTCGTGGCGGCAGCGTGAGTTTCCCAGCCTTGCCGTAGCGCAGGGGAAGGCGGCTCCGTACGCACCCAGCCGGCCGCGCCGGCCCGTCAAGCTGCAGCCCGCAACCCGTGATCGCTCCGGCAGGGTTTGCAAAGTGTTTCCTCGCAAATGTGTTCCGGCTTCTGAATAAAAGCCCAGATGCTGTTTATGCTCTTCTCTAGCATCTCGGTGCACTATATTTTTTAAAAATGATTTGAATCAAAGCTCTCATTCTTTAATTAAACTTCATTTAGCTGCCATCTGCCTGGGATCAAAATGGCTTCATGTTTTGCAACTCTTAATGAGGATTGTTATTGGATTGGTAAACACATAAACAACAACAGCAACAAAAACCTCACCAAAGCCTTTGAAAAGTAATAAATGAGGAACGTGGCTCAAGTGTTAAGATCTGCATCTTCACTTGTCTAATTGTGATGGAGCAGAGCCCATCCAGCAGATAATCACGTTTTATTCAAAAACGGGTACAGCAATGCCCTGCGACTGCAGGATCAAGATTAGTGAAGCTTCGAGAATTACAGCTGAGGGAAAACAGTAATGAAGTGATATCTGTCATTTCTCCAGAGCGGGCAGGGTCAGCGCTCCTGGGCCACCGGCAAAGGCGGGCACTGTGGGCCGGGGTGTCCCATCCAGCCATGGGAAACGGAAAGTGGATGTTGTGGCTGTGAAACTCCCTGAAATTACAGTGGGAATTACCGCTACTCTCTCCCAAAAGTACATCTGTCACCAGAACCCGGCAGCCTGAAAACCCAGCCTGGGGATGCCGGAGGTGCCAGGCAGCTGCGGAGCTTCCCGGCCGAGCTGCCCTTCGGGCGGCGGGGCTGGGGTACGCGGAGCTCCAGCCGGTGGATCAACAAACTGAGGGAAGAAAAAACCTGAGCCCCGAGGTTTGCCGCAGCCCGTGCCGAGCCGCACGGCCGGCTTTCCCCTGCCCGTCTTCCGAACCGGGCTCCGAGCAGCGGGTGCCGGCTGGGGAGGGGGAAGAAGCAGAGCAGGACAACAGCCTTACGCTGCCTCCTTGCTCAGCTTCCATTCCTCCCCCCATTTACAGCCTTTACGATTGCATTCGGCTTTCTGAACCAAATCATTAGTCCCCAGCACAGCTCCTATGCCCTAATTTATCTGCGATGCCTGCGCTCACCCCTGCCTTTCAGCAGCAGTAATTAGAGCCCCATGCAGGGTGCAGCTCTCCAGACCCACACCCTGCCAGCAGCCTCCCCGCTGCCGCCGGCGCGTTCGCAGGGTGCCGGCACCGGCAGCAGACCTCAAACACCTCCACTCATTACCGAACCACGCCGCTGCCTTCCGTGCTACGGCATCAGACCTTTATTTTTTTTACCAGGAAATAAAAAGTCAAACTATAATGAGTGTGCCCTCTTAGGAGACACCGATTCGGTGGGTTTTGATCTGTGAATAAGCCCCTTTCAGACATTTTGGAAGAGAAAATTGTATTTTTACCTCTGAACCATGTTCCTTTGTTTCCTAATTGGAGATGCCACAGGTCTGAGCATCAGGCAGGAACATGAAAGACTCCAGATTTGATGCCGACTGCTCGGATGTCAAACTGTATCTCTAATTGGGGTCACTGATAACGGATCTTTGCTCTTCTTTCCGCTGCCACCTTTGTGCCATCTCCTACATTTGTTTGGGCTTTTATTATCTCACGTGATCATTTGCATCTAACTCCACAGCAAACGCAAGTCCAGAGCCAGGAAGTACAACTGCAGCTGCCCTGGAACACTTCTACCCACCATCAAAACCCTCCCGTGGCCTGAAAAGACCCTCAAGCAGACCAAAAACCCACAAAAACAAATAAAGCAGCACGTTGCACTCAGGAAAGCCATCATGGGTGGCTTTGGCCCCACGTCCGCTACTGTTCACCCCCTAGCAGATCACGGCTACTGCTCCCGGGGCAGGTTTGCTCCGTGAACAGGCTGTGGCCCGTCCCGCAGCCTGCAGGGACGCCCAGCCGCAGTCACCCCACCGTGACACCGCCTGTCGCTGCTTGGGACAACGCTGAGGCGACAAGCTCCGGGGCATCTCGCTTCACCGGTGGTTCCTGCAGGGCTGCGTTTACCTGCACACAAGCCGGGATGTTCCTTCTTGTTGGCTTCTTACGCCGCCCTCGTGCCCGCATTTGCTCCTGCCACGTCTCGCCCGTGCACGGCCCTCAGTGGACACAAAGCACAAGTTAAATACGCGTGGTGGGTACGGAGAGCGGTTGGCACCATTAGCTTCTGCTGCCACGCTCTGCGAGTGGAACGGAAGCAAAATATTTGAGAAGAATTTCAAATAATATCCCTCAGTTTACTGGGTTGTATGGGGCAAAGCAGCCCAGGGCACGTGGAGGAGATGGGGGCTCCCCTGGATGCTCTCGGCAATGATGCTCGCAGCTCTTGGTCCAGCATTACGGAACCAGTGGAGCTCCCACGGGATCAGCCCATATGTACTGCGGGAGCCCCCCTGCCCTGTAAAAACCTCTTAAAAAATCATAGAGAGTGAAGAACTTCACCGGATGAAAATCTTTTCCTGGTTCAGAAGCTGGTTAAACGCACGCCACCGAAATTGTCTCCGTGTCTTCCCCAGTCTGGGGCGGCAGAGACGAGAGGCCTTGGGGGGGGGGATCTCCCTCCTTCGGGGGCCTGAAACCTCCCTCCCGCTTAATCGAAACCCGCTCGTGCTCCAGAGCCGACAGACTCCCGGGCGCAGGTCTCCGATGCTCCTGAGGGCTGGCTCCCTCGCCTGGCACCGCTGCAGCGTGGGACCGCTCCTGCGGCGCTGTACGTAAACTTCTACACCTTCGATCTGAAAACCTGGAGCATTAAAACACGTCAAACCTCTCGCTTTCAAGCACTGGTGACACTAAGGATTTTATTGAGCGGCCAAAGCACGACAAGGTCTGTCCGGGGGTGCCCTCCTGCACTTCCTCTTACCTATAAATGCTATTTATCAATAATATACGTAATAAAATAAGTACTTTTAAGAGCAAGGCAACACTTTTTATTTTTATTTAAAAAGGCCTTGATGGCAGGAATATAGTGTAAAAATCATTGGAAAAACTAAAAGGCATTGATACATATTGGAATATACACTTTTTACATAAATTACATTTATTTATTTATTCTTTCATTTGAGGTTCTTATTCGGTATTGAGGTCTAATAGTTAATAGGTCCTGGGATCTGGACGTTTAGACCACCATAGTCTAACATGTACATGTTCATGGGCCATTGCTGAAAGAGAGGGAGAGAAAAAGAAGGCAAAAGTCTCTGTTAGGACACAACACAAAACCATGCATACGTCAAATCTCTGACACGTTCCGACATGGGCTGTTGCTCCCACTTTCCATATAAGATAAAAGAACCAACCCCAAACCAAACCAGCACTGGCAAACCTGACAAAAAAAAAACCTTCTAAGTTTATATTTCGCTTGTGCTGTTTTTATTTTATTATTTTTCAAAAAGCATTTGGTATCATCCACAACTGAAGCCAAGCCCTGCAGGAGAGCAGTTGGATGCATCTCCCTGATTTCATTTCCTACTTTCACAGTCTGGATGCACACCGGAGCTCTGCGCTGCTCCCGGGACGGAGCCGGAGCGACGCTTGCGGCGCAGCTCAGACCACGAGAGAACCGCTGGGTCCTGCCAAGAGGTGCCACGGGGCCGAGGCGCCGCTGCCAGCACCCGTGTTTTAACCCGAAGGGGCAGGGGATTTGCTGGGGCTGGTCTCATGCTGGGCGCTGAGCATCCCCCCGAGGGGCAGCGGGCGCTTTGCTCTGCTGACCTCTCCCAGACAAACCCAGCAGGAAAAGGGAGCCCCAGAGCTGCGTGCCCTCCTTCGCCAAACCTGCTCGTGCCATTTTACATCACACTTTATAGTGTTTGTCAGGCGGAGGGAGGTGGTGACGGTTCGAGGAGAGCAGAGAGCAGCATCCTGAAGCAGAAAGATAGGTAGGCAGTAACCCCCCTAATATGTGGAAGGCTTTACCACAAGTGAGATCTGATTTGTTGATGATGTAGACTCCATATTGGAAGAGGAGGAAGAGGAAGATGAGGAAGAGGAAGATACCGAGTTCCCTTCGGAGATCCTCTTCCGCTTGCGTTTGGGAATGCTGGTGTCTTTCTCTGTAGGGAGGGAGGGAAGGCATGAGGTGTCCGAGCCCTGCCAGCGGCCCCGCAATGTGGGGACCCCTCACGCCGCTCCCACCGAGCATCCCCCTTACAATGACCCACTGTGCCACTGCTGGTGACAAGGTTTGGCCTCCATGACCTGGCACGGCGCTGCCGGCTTTGCTCAGGCACCGATGAAGAAAATCCCCAAATTAATGGCGGGGGTGTTGGTACTAGATGATTTTTGAGGCCCTTTCCAACCCAAACCGTCTTATGGTTCTATGACAAGCAAAACCCAAACTCCAGCACTCACAGAGCCTGATATCCCACAGACTTGTGTCCGTGCTGGATGCTTTGGGGCTGTGAAGGTGCTAATGGTGATGACAACATGCCCATATGTCTGCACGTGGGATACCTCCGTATATATCTGCATATTTGAAGTTTCTCCTGCGTCTCTTTTTACTTCACATTGCAGGTGTGCTCTCGCTTGCCAGATCTCCCTTCTCCACCTAGCCACCTATTTTCCTAAAACTAATAGGATCTGAATTGTCTCTGGGGCTGCTAATCCTGACTCGTTTGATTAAAACTGGCTGAGAGTTATTGGGGAGGACGTGACAGAGAGAGAAGCACATTTGCAGCGATCACAGAAACCTTGTTTCCTTAGAAGCTCAACTGCTAAATTATGGCTCAAATTAAGGTCTTTAACCAGTGAATAAATTGCTCATGGTGAGTAAATTGCTAATGGGAAAGGGATAATCAAATCCTCCAGAATATGATGGAAGTTTGAATCTAACAGCCCATTTTCTCCCCAGCTGACAGAACTGCACTTGTCCAAGAGGACGGTTTGCTCCTGAGCCTGACTTTTCTTTTTCCAGGTAGTACCTTCTCCCCAGCCTCCCCGGGGATGCGGGAGGTCCCAACACCTCCCCACAACCCCCATCCGTTTTGCCCGTATATTCTCTCTGCCACAGGGCAGGGAAACCCACGGTTATTTCTTAGCCCTCCCCTTACCTGTTTGTTTGGCCTCGGTGCAGATTTCGGCAAACGGCCTGCGTAAGAGACGAGCAGGGTCAGGGCAAGTGGACCCCGCCATTTCCCCCCGACACCCCGCTGCACAGAGATGGGACACAGAGCCTCCCCACCGCTCCCTGGAGGGAAGCAACCCGAAATAACTCAGCTGGGTCTCTGAGCTGACCCGTTATGTGGTGTGGCCCCGCGCCGGTGGCCCCTTGGTGACTTGCCACACTCGCGACTGGAGAAGCAGGCGCGATGCTTAGCGAACAGAAACACTCCCCAGTCACAGAGCTGGGGGAACTTACTGGAGCTGGTTTATAATCACCATCCGGATGTTCTCCCGTGCCTTCAGGATCTTCTCAAGCCGATGGATGTCATAGGTATTGGGGTTCCTGAAAGGGATATCATCCGGCAGCCCAGTAACCTCCACAGCGTCAGGACTGTCCCTGATGAGTTTGTAGGGCACCATGACGGGCCGGTTCAAGCCCAGAGCCTCTCCTGTAGCGGCAGAGCAGAGGACAGTGCACCAGCTTTACCCCACAGGGCTCCAGATCCAATCAACCGAAAGACCACGAGCCCCGGGAGGACTTTGGGAAGCCGCAGCTGCTGTGCTGCCCAGCCTTTGCTGCAGCCACGTCCCACCCGGCCGTTACACGTCTGCTTACCCAATTTATTGCCCGCTCCATTAAGTCTCCACTTCGGATCGTGCCAGGAGCCTCAGCTGAGGGCTGTTTCACAGCACCAGCACTTGCACACCCACCTCTGCTCCGTGCAGAGCACACCCATCAGCACGCTTGCACCAGCCCGTGGCTGGGCCAGCGGCAGCAGCGCGGCAGAGCCCAGGACAGAGGGAAAATGGGAGAGAATTGTCCATCTCCTCTCGCCGCCGGCTGTCAGCAGATTTGGGGGTTGCTGGGGTGGAGATCACATCCAGCATGCTGCGTTCGGCAGCCCCCAAGAGACCCGTGCTGCAGGAATTGCTCCTGCCCTTTATTTGCATCACTTCGTCCCTTTGGCCTCCACAATATCCTATGGCTGTGAAACACCACAATTTAATTGCTTGCTGCCCTAAAAGTACTTTATTCTGCATGATTTAAACCTGCTGCCCATCTCTCTGGGAACCCTTTAGTTCCTGCACTGGGGGAGCAGTGAACATCCCTCCCTCCTGTGCTGGTCCTGATAGCAAGAGCCAGCCCTTGCCTTCTGTCCCTGCACCCCCAAACCTGAAGGCATGAGCTGCCCTGTAGCTGCAGTTTTGGCTCTTTTTTGGGGGAGTTTATCCCTAGAGCTCACTGGGCATCTCGTGCTCCATAAATGGTGCCAGAACCGGTGCCAGAACCACGGGAACGCAGGTATGTGGTGAAGGCTCAGCCCCCCCGCGGGGCGAGCGCTGCTGGGGATGCTCAGAGCACGGGCACCAGCCTTCCCCGTACGCTGGCACCTCCAACGGGGCAAATGCACCCTCAGAGCAGCACACGGCCCATGCTGTGAGCAGCACCCCAAAATAAACAGGGTTTGCAGGAAGGGTGAGGAGCCTTAGCAAGAGGAGACTTGAGAAAGGAGGGAAACGGCGTTTCCCATCATTTTGCTGTCATTCTGGCTATTTTCCTTCTCCTTCAGGCAATTATTCCGGGGAGGGAAGCCAGACACACAGCGCTGAAGTGGTGGGGGTGCCACCAGGCTGCCGTGACCTGGCCCTGGAGAGTCACAGGTTGAGAAATACCCACCCAGCACTTACAGAAGCCGTGCCCCAGCGGCAGCGAGGGGACGGCCACGAGTGCTGGCAGCCCGCACCCGCAGGGCTGCGGGGGTGACGCCGCTCGCGCTGCGCATCCTGCGCCTGGCTCCCATCCTCCCTCCCGCTGTCTCTGCTGCGCCTCTTCCCAGCGGCGGGCAGGAGGAGGGGTTTGCTAAGCAGCACGAGGAGCCTGCAAACAGCATTTCCAGATCTTCTTCAGTCTCCTGACCTCCTTTTCCGCAGCGGCTCCAGCGAGCCTTTCCCCAGCCGTGCCTCACGTTGGGCTGCAGCTCCAGCAGGCAGAACAGGCAGGCAGAACAGGCAGGGGCTGCCTGCCAGCAGGCTGGCGCAGGGCAGGCACGCTCAGCACACACACCGCGGCTCAGGGCGCATTAAAAACACATCAAAGGCTGATGCCAGACTGAACAAATCCTGCTTCTCAGCTGTGGGGTTGTTGTTTTTTTTCCATCCTCCCTCCCCTTGCCAAGGAGGAGCTGTCAACAAGAAGGTCACGGTCCCACCCGCCGGGAGCGAGACACGGGAGCGTCCCCGGGGACGGGCTGTAACGTGAAGCGGTGGGACGAACCCTGTGCTGCAGCAGGCTGCCGTGCGCCCGGCCTATAAATAGAGGCCTTCAGTCGAATTAATTTTAACTACGGCTGCTGTCAGCAAAACCAAACCGGCTTGGCAATACGTGCGGATGGGAGACTCACCGTATTTTTCATTGAAAAGCTCTTTGACTTGCTCTCGGAGAATCACCTTCTCCCCGAGCCTGTTGGCATCGTCCTCGTCTGCAAAGCAAAAAAAAGGACAGGGAATAAAACACCCCGTTTCTCCCTGCGCCCCTGGAACACCCATCCCACGGTCACAAGGCACAACGGTGGCTCTACCCCCCTGCCCCAGCGGGGCGTGGGGACACCTCCCAGGCGGCGGCTCTGCGCTTGCACCTCGCGTCGCCTTTCAGAGCCGTGCAAAGCGGCTATAAAACGCTGCCAAATCTGCATTTGCCACGCGCTGCTGCGGCTGAGAGCATTTTACACGCACTTTGCGGTGCTGTAAATGACTGCAAAATATGCAGAGCGACGGAGACTCAGGCCCTCAGTGCCACGAACGCTCCCACAAGTGATATCAAGGAGTGAGATAGCACTTTTATAGCTGGGCTCCTAAGTACAGTATTGTTTTATAATATGCCATATAATCAGCTTGGCTTTACTAGCTTTTTTAATTATCCTCATCATGCCAAACAGTTTCTCCTCCGTTCTCTCGTTTCAAACGATGTGCCTCTGTCAGTAGATTTTTCTCCCCCACCTATTCAGCATCCTCAGGGGTCTCCAGGAAAAACCACTGGGGTCAGCACCGGCCCCCTTTGATGCTTTTTTACCCTGCAGGTATAAAGCACTGATGGAATGAACCTCAGCTGCCTCTGGCCAGGATCCTGAGGGTCCTGGAGAGGGTCCTGGAGAGAAGCTGGCACCCTTGAATCTCCACACCCTGCTACTGCAGGGTACGGCCTCAAAAACTCTTCTCCACCTGCAAAACGATCAGTTTTGTCTGGATATAACTAGGAAGAAAAAAAAAAAAGGGGAGAAGCTTCTGTGAAGGAACCTCAGGGCCAAGTCGTGCTTCAAATCCAGCAATGGCAACAAAGCAGCTTGAAAGGGATGGAGAAAAAAAAAAAAGAAAGAAAAAAAAAAAAGAAAAGAAAAAAGAAAATCAAACAAATGTCGCCAAGGAGCTCTGATTTCAAGAACCAAGACCTTGCCTTGTGGTGCCGCTCCCCAGGCGGTGGCAGGCCGGCGGGGGCAAACCCTGCGGGCTCCCTCTGTGACTTCCTTGTCATTGATGCTCAGTTTCTGGGCTGTGTACACACACCCGTGTGGATGTGTAGATGGTAGCAGACAAAGAAACACCAAAATTAAGTGTTCTCACTTGTTTAATCCTCTGGGATTGAAAAACCAGCAGCTCTTTCCTTTCCGCTCATGCCCCGAGCGACCCATGTGCAAGAAACAAGATCCCAAGGGGGTTTTCTCTGCCTTGCAGTGGGCAGGGCTCCCAAATTCCCATCCAAGGACACAAACAAATTCCATGAAAAAAACCTGGAACTGAGCATGCATAACAGAGAAGCCAGAGGGGAGGCTCCGGCTGGCGGGGCCGCTTCCCAGGGACCTGCGCCTCCGTGCCCAGGCGGCTCCGGGCAAGAGGGATCTCCATCTACCTTTGAATTTGGGAAATAATCGACTCAAGGACGCCACTGGGACGTGCTGAGTCCTTCCCATAAAGCAGGTTTAGGCAAACTGCTGGCTTCAGCTCTGTGCTATCAATTTAAGGGTTTTTTAAATTAAAAAAGTAGCCAGTTGATTGACTTTTTTCTTTCCAATCCCGCTTGCCTGAAGCGAGGAGCCTCATTCTCTCCACAGGTACTTAAACACAACTGGTTGCATTTTTTAAAGCACTATTTTCTGTTTTCCAATAGGACTTGTCAGAGCTTGACATTTCTTTTAAAAAAGCCAAGTCCTATTTAGTAGTTATTAAAACGGGGTTTAGGTGTCTGCTGTTGGACAGCAGGATCCAAGACATGGCCTACAATTATAGTGACTTTAAAAAAAAACACAACAAAACCAAATCCAAGGTATCCCACGGATAAATAACGGTTTTGTCTGGGTTTGTGATGCCACGTGTGGAGCCCAGCATCAGGGTGAAGCCATGGCATGGCCAGGCAGGGTACTCAGCAGAGCCTTCCTCGCCCCATGCCACCGCCAGCATCCCGGGGTGCAGCTCCGGGCGATGCCCATCCTCCACCTGGCCACCGCGTTCGGAGTAACAACCTCCCATTATCCGCACACCCGGCATGAAGCCTGTTCCATCGGGGAAACAACCACCACCCAACACATCCCACCGGGACAGAGGCTCAGGTGCCTTCTTCAGGCAACCCTGGTCGTGTCAAAGAAATGCTCAGCCAGGCAGTTGGCGTGCTTACAACGGTCAGGATTTGGCCCCGAAGCTTAAGAGGATGACTACCCGCCTCTTCCCCCCTCTTCCAGCTTCAGTGGCTGCAATTCGGTTTTATCCCTGTTCAAACCCGGACTAAACCCGCTGACTTTACCGAGGCTGTTCCACGGTACCTCAGGTTTAAATACAGTTCGAATTAGCTCGCCATATGCGTGTTTCCAAAGCGGAGCTATCAACTGCGGGAGCAGGCAATTAACACCCAGACACGCGGCCAGAATCCCGGCTGATGGGACTAAAGCTGGATCTGCCGGAGATACGCGGCGCCCTGCCGCAGCGACAGGCAGGCAAGCTCTTCTTCCCCCCTGTAAACCAGCCTATACGTTAAATCCCCGGAGCCTCCGCGGCTGCGCACCGGCTCTGGTCCACAGTACGTTTTAAAGCAAACACAAAAACTCCCACCCCAAATCTGTGCAAGAGCTCCTTAGGAATGGCAAGTGGAATTTTTTTTTTTAACAAATTAATTGCTTGGACACATGGCTGAGCTGAGGATAACGTGGCAGGTCGGTTTGTCTGGGGCAGAACCGGCACCGATGCCCAGGGACTGCGGCAACGGTGCTTAGAAACGCAGAGAGGATTAATAACAACAATCAAATACTGTTAAACACGTCCGGCATCATTCAGTTCTTGGTATCACAGGGAAACAGAGCAGAGAGGAAAAAAAATACCTGAAATTTGGGGGTTTAAGACATTTTCATTCCCATATTAAAACGCAAGTGCATTTCTTGTCTGCTACCATCTACGATGCATCAACTGAGCTACGTACCATTCAAGGCAGCGTAGGCTTTTTCCAAGGATGTTATCCGTCTAGGGGCTACAGTGCAAGTTAAAAGAAAACAAACAAAACAAAACAAAAAAAAAAAGAGAGAGAAAGAAAAAGAGAGCCATGAGTGCTGCAGCTTGGTTTCTCGGTCACAAACAAAAGTAAAACCCAGGACGACGCTGTCCCTAGCAGCTTAAAATTCCTCTGGTCCCCAGGCCCCTTGGCACAGAGATGCTTTCGGTAGATAAATAACCGCCCGGTGAGGTGGGCAGGCAGGCTGGGCTCTGCACCGCACACCGGGGACCTGTCTGGGGACGGGCTCGAGCCCGTGAGCAACCCCCGGGCTACTCCGCACTCCCGAGCGGCTCAGGGTCCGCACGCGCCCGGGGACGCACGGCCGAACAGCAGCACTTACAGCACGTGCCAAAGCAGCAGCAGCTCTGCTGCGCGACCACACCGCGGAGGGGGAAAGATATCTGAGGTTAAAGCAGATGAAAAGCAAACAGGGAAATTGTGTCAGTTCTGCAGCAACGGGGAGGAATGGGAGAAAAAGGGATCCCTAAGGAGAGGCTGGCGCTCACCACCAACCCCCAAGTGATGAGTGATATCAAAAAGAAATGAATTTCCTGGGGAAAAGCAGCAGGGATGGGGCTAGGGCCAGGATTTGCACAACAGGCAAAAGGAGGGATGCAGCAGCTCATCACGCAGACGCCGGCGGCCGTGGGGAGAGCCGATGGGGAGGACGGAGGCTATGGGTCACAGCGGGGGGTGGCTCGCGCTGCCGAAGCGCAGCGTGCTGTCACCAGCGAACTGGAGGGGTGTGCGTCAGAATTCGCTGAGCAGACACAGAAGCAACCTGAAGTAGCTCAAAATACGCATCGAACGTTTCAAGCAGGCTCGGGGAAGCAGCCATTGCAGCAGAGAGAGCTCTGCCGACGACGCCGGCCCGACTGCCCGCGCGGGGGGAGCCTTTCGGTTCAGTGGCACCAAAACCACCGAAAAACACCGGGTCTGCCCAGGGCAGCTCTAGGCGCCCACTTTTCGGTGCAGACCACGGTGAGCCGGGGTGCTGAGCCAGAACCTGCACGGCCATGGCTGCAGACACACAAATCCCGCCACGCACAGCCACTCGCTGCCACGCAGCAGGACCCAGGCGGAGCGTGAGCGATACGGCCCATCGCCGGGTGCCCCCAATTGCGGGGTGACGCCCTGCCCGAGTGGGCACCCTGCAGGCAGCGCCCACCGCACAAAATGTTTAAGGCAAATATGCGATGTGAAGGGGAGGAGAGGCAGGTGGGGCACGCCGGCACTGAGAAAGCCAAGCTAGAGTCCAAGCAAAGAGGGAACACAGCTCCTGTCAAGGAGGAACGCAGGCAGGAGCATGGGCAGGAACGCAGGCAGACAGTGAAGAATCGTAGAATGGCTTGGGTTGGAATGGATCTTAAAAGATCATCTGGTGCCAACCCCCCTGCTAAGGGCAGGGACACCCCCCACCAGCCCAGGCTGCCCAAAGCCCCATCCAACCTGGCCTTGGGCACTGCCAGGGAGCCAGGGGCAGCCACAGCTTCTCGGGGCACCCTGTGCCAGGGCCTCAGCACCCTCCCAGGGAAGGATTGCTGCCTCATAGCTCAGCTCCAGCTCCCCTCTTTTAGTTTAAAATTATTGCCCCTGGTCCTATTATTATCTACCCAAGTAAAGAGTCCCTCTCCATCCTTTTTATAAGACCTCTTTAAGTACTGAAAGGCCCCACCAATTCGGGCTCCCCACAGCCTTCTCTTCTCCAGGCTGGACAAGCCCAGCTCCCTCAGCCTGGCCTCGGAGCAGAGGGGCTCCAGCCCTCGGATCAACTTTGTGGCCTCCTCTGGACTCGCTCCAACAGGCCCACACCTTTCTTGTGCTGGGGGCCCCAGACCTGGATGCGGCACTGCAGGGGGGTCTCACAAGGGCAGAGTAGAGGGGCACAATCCCCTCCCTCGCCCTGCTGCTCACGCCTCTTGTGATGCAGCCCAGGACACCGCTGCCCTTCCGGGCTGCCAGCGCACGCTGCCGGCTCACGTCGAGCCTTCCTCCGTAGGGAGAGGAGCACGCAGCAACATCTTTCCAACACAAAAAGGTTTTGGAAGGGCAGCACAGCGTTTCATTTGGTGGGCAGCAACTCAAAGGCCTTTTCAGCATTGCAGGTGAAGATTCCACGGTGCCGTTACGAAATCAAGCTGATTAAGACAATTAAAATACGTGCTGCTCAGCCTTAACCCCGGGAGGCATCCCACCAGGCTCACGGCTGCTGCACCGCGAGGTGCGGAGCGCATCCCTAAGTGCCAGACCACAGCAGGGACGGAGCAGCATCCACCCTGCCGTGCAGTGAGCACCCTGAAAAAAGGGAGTTGGGGGTTCTCTGAAGGCATGTGGCAGGACACGAGGCCAGTGGGGAGCGGGAGGGAGGCAAAAGCCAAGCAAACATGAGGGTTGGGATGAGGTAGGCGATGGTGCTGCCGTCCCGCCGGCACGACGAAGCCAAACATACAGGGAAAGGGAAAAGGAGACAAAAAATAGGTAAAGAAAAAGGTAATTTGAATCACAGAGGTGCTTAAAAACAGGCTTTGAAGCTCTACACCTACTCACACTACCCGTGCGATTCGCCACCTTCAGCCTAAACCCACTAACCAGCTGAACACTAAAAAAATACTTCACCCTGGATACCAGGAAGCTGGATCAGAAGGAAAAATAACCCAGCTGCTCCCACGGGGGTTAAACATCAGGGCTGGGGGGTGAAGGGAGAGGGGCATGGACCTCAAAAAGCAACCTGGTGATGGAGTGAGATGCGCTCTGCTCCCATCACCGCCCCATCAAGCGCTTTCCTCTTTCCTTTTTTTCTTGCTAGGAGTTTCCAACGTGAGGCACATCTCATCAAAGTCCTGCGGAGGATTGTGCTCTTGTGATTAAAAAAAAAAAAAAAAAGTATATAAAAAGGATGCCTGGATGTGTGGTTTTTTTAATTAAAGAACACTGCCTGCCCTACTTTATTAATTGGAGTATGGGAAATAATCTATCAGGGTGGTAGGGAGTTTGGGGAATAGGACAGATGGAGCTGGTGTACATTTTCAATCAAAGCACATAAAAATTAACATACAGAAAGATTTTGTGTGTGTGTGTGCTAGATTACTTGTGCTTGATTTTTTCTTTTTTTTTTCCAAAGGCTCAAATTAAGCCTGTTTTGTATCTCTGTGCCTCAGGAAAAGAAGAAAAGAAAGGATAAGTGCTGTGTTTATAGTGCTGGAACTTCACTGCTTCTCACACCCTTCTGTTTTAACATTGAGAGATGGTTCTGCTTTCAAAAAGGGGGTTTGAAGGTCTTTTCGCAGAGCAGAGACCAGCGGTGGGGAGAAAAGAAACTAAATCAAAGGGAAAAAAATCTCTGAACCCCAGGAGGGTTGTGCTCCTGGGTTGAAGCCCCCGGGGAGCCACGCGGGTAAAGCGCCGTCAGAGGCACTGGGGACCTCCAGGCCATTGTCCTACCTGCGAACGCAGGCGCTGACCTCCTCCAGGCCCTGGGCAGCACCGCTGGCTTCATTATTCCACAAAACCAGCCTCATTTCCACCAAAAACCCCTCCTTCTGCAAAAAGCATCCCTGCAGGAACACCCCGCCCAGCTGCCTCTGCACCCGCAGCCTCACCCCCCACTGCGACCCATTAGTGAGGAGATACCATCTTGACAGAGAAATTACAGATAATCTTGTGAAAAAGCACATTTGGTGCTCAGATTATATTGAAATCCTTTTATCAGGTTCTTTTGCACTTAAAAAATGGGTGTCCCCAAAAGAGAGAGATAAGGAGGCTGGTCCTCCACGGTCCTGCAGCTATCTGGGATGCTCTTTGCGATGCAGGAGGTGCACAACTTGTTTGAAGCAAATTAAACCCTGTCATTTAACCTAAAGGTAACTAAAATCACACCAAAGTTATTAAAAAAAAAAACCCCAAATTTGTTACATTTCCCTTTTCCCTTAAAACATGTGCTTTTTGGTCAAAATGATCCACACAAAACATAACGTCCCCTATATTTGTGCAGTCATCTCCTGGACTTGGCAGCTTTTAGACACCCCTGCAATGCCACCCTGCTTGGGGGTAACTCTGGCTTTCATGTTAACGCCCCTCTGTGAACGAAAAGTGATTTTTATTGATTTTGTTCTAACGCCAAACACGCACTTCTGCCGCTGCTCTTCATTTTACATAGCAGGACTCTACCACGCAAGTCTGAGGTAAAAAGACGACTCTTAAATTTAAATTTTTAATGATCTATGGCTAGTTGGAAATCATTAATTTTGTTAGGGCAGACGAAAAGCGATGAAAGCCAAGGCAGTGAATGCGTCGCTGTGCTGCCACCATCCACTTTGGTGTAACGGCGTGGAAAAGCAGATGAGAGGTTAATTGCTGTCAATGGGGATTTTGGGGGGGGGCAAAAATACAAACAGCCTGTTTTGCAAGGAGATATTCCATCGGTAGTCTGACAACTATAAAATAATTTTAAGTCCTGGAATTGTCGCTGAAAATTTAGAAAATATATGAAATAGTCTATTACAAATTGAGATGTCAAGAAAATCCCCTGACCTGTGACTGCTCTTATTTAAAATTCCTGTGGGAGGACAGGGCACGGACCCCCCAGCCCGGCAGGGATGCTGTGACCTCCTCCCGAGCCCGCTCGGGTACCACAATACAGAATAAAATCTGTCTTTGGGTCTGTGCGAGCACGGGCTAGCCCATGGTGGGTGCATTCGGCCGGAGAAGGAGGAAAAAGAATGTTGTGCATCGAAAAGAAAATCAATTTCCTCTACATCTCTATCCATCAGGCTGTGCTTCCAAGCCAGCTGGCAGGTTGAAGTATTTGCCTTCTGATGTGCTCCTTTGTTAATGGTGTGATTTGTGTCAGATCAGCGTCTCTTAACGTAATTATACCGATTACGGAGGAGAAACAGGAAGACAAGATGTGGCTGGAGGAGCAGATACCTCCCTGCCTCGCCCCGGCATTACGGCCATGTAATCCTGTGGAAAACCAGAGTTCTGCAACGCTGGCGCGTCACGGAGGGCTCCTCTAAGGTCCGGCCGATGCCAGCCGGCACCTTGCTGTGTGGGACCTAGAGACAGGAACGCTAAGGCAGAGGTCTGCGGAGGTCTCGGGGGACCTGCCCGTTGCCTTGGCTGGGCCATACGCAGGGTCAACACATGGACCGTGCCCTGGATTGAATTCCTCGGACAGCTCGCCTTCTGCTGGAGCCCTCTCAGGCATCCAACACCCTTTTGTCGTTCCCAATGAGGGCATATAAATGTTTTCCTCTCTGTCATATTTGTCTTCCCTAAATTGTGCCATCCCCATGGAGGCTGGCCAAGGAAACTGGAAGCCATCAATAAAGAGAAGAACATTTTTTTGCACCCATCTGTGCTCTTCCAACAGTTGTAATTACAGACATTTACAACCGAGACAGGCTTTTACCCACATTCTAACGGCAGCTCTCTTTTCTGGGCAGGCTAGAAGCGAGAAACGGCGCTCCCGCAGTGATGCACAGGGAAGGACGCGGACCAGGGACCGTGATTTCTGCAGCTGGCACCCCAGACACCCCATCCTCCCCCTTCCCACATCTCCCCCGGTGCGCCCACGCGGGGGACGCCCATGAGCTGGCGAGGGCTTTCACTGCCACACTGCTGCAGCCCGACACAGACCCTGTGGTTAATCACCCCCTTGCCACGACCCCCCCCTCGCCACTGACCCCGCCGGCTCATTGCAACACTTGCTTATTTTAAGAAAACGCTTAAAAAAGTGGGTGGTTTCTTAAATACAGATCACAGATCCCTGGCCTACGTTAGCTCCTGAAAAATGCCGTCATTTCAAGGCAACAGCAGCAGCACCTACGGGTGCCGCTGAGGCCAGCTGGCTTGGTCAGGGGAACCTCAGCAAATGCACCAACCAACAACAAAAGCACAGTGGGAAGCCCAGGACAGCGAGGTCAGGGGCACCCTTCCTCCAGCTGATAAAGCTATCGCTCGCCATCCACAGCTCCCAGCTCCCGGACCACCACTAAACACCCGGCCAACGCATTGCAAGGCAAAAAGGCATCGTCTCTTACCGGGTTTGGGGATGAGTCCTTGAAAAGGCCTGTGAAAAATAAGGAAAAAAGGAGATTTAAGAGGAAACACCACTGGGAAGCCAAGAGGCCCAGACAAAGCATCCTCCCGCAGCCCTGCAGGGTTAGGGATCAGCCCCGCAACCCGCGTGGGACTGGCAGGAGCTCTGCGGGGTCGGGGTCCCTGTGGTCCTGCTTGGGGCAGCACGCGTCCTGTCGGTAAGAAGACGGACAGTGTGGCCCAGCGAGAGGGCGAGGGAGCTCTTTTCTCCCCGTCTCACCTTACAGTGATACCCTGGTGAAGTGCTTTTCCCCTCCCACTTGCATCCACCCCCTTTGGCTCCCAGACCCACAGGACCCTGCCACGAACGGCCAGCGCCCGGCGCCTCTCCAAGCGCTGCGGGACGCCGAGCGCTGCCTCGCACCGGCAATAAACCGAGCAACGTTTCTTTCTCCTGTCTCAAGCCCCCTCGAAAAGGGGCTGGGGTTTCTCTGCCTGCACGTTCAGCGCTCTGAGCACCGTTTTCTCCTGTGGTGCCTTCCCCACCGCCTCTCCGGGCAGCGCACAGGAGGAGAGAGCAGGAGTCTCTGTTTTGTGATCTCCTCCTTTCTGTCGAAGCATTAGCTGCTCCCTTAATTGCTGTCTTGGGGGCTGGAGGTATTTACAGCATCTGCAGCCCTGCCCCAGCGGGGCTGGCAGAGCTGGGGTGCACTTCGGCCGGCTCCCTGCTCTCCCCCTCCTGCTCGGAGCGGGGGCTGACACCTCTCGCCACGTACCTTGTCACGGTGAACTTGATTTTATCGGCGACGGCCAATATCCTCTCCAAGTTCTGTGAGCCGAAGGTGCACGGTTTCCTGAAGGGGATCCCGGGGGGCAGCCCCTCTATAATCACCGACCCCGGATTGCTCTTGATCCGCTTGTATGGCACTTGCACGGGGTATTTAATCCCCAAGGCCTCCCCTGGCAGAGAAGTGAGCAGAAAGCAAGCAGTAAGCGTGCGGGACACCATTTCCACTGCGGCGCTGGCCCCATCCCTGGCCCTGCCGAAGCACGGGCTGCTCGAGGCACCACGTCAAGCGTTAGATCAGGGACCAATGTTTTCAGGCCACCTCCATGACAGGAGCAGGGGGGTCCTGAGGCACCCACACGCACCCAGCAGAGCTGGTGGGACCGAGGTGAGGCACTGTCCTGTACGGTGACACCCACGCAGTGCAGTAGGAGGGATGGAAAGCTGCTGCTCTTTGCTTTGGGACATTATTTGGAGATAACTCCATGAGTATGTTCCCTCCCTGCGGTCTGGCTGCAGGACCGAGGCTACGCATTTCCCTGCATGTAATTGCTCTTGTGGGTACCTGCCTGACCCCTGCCTAGAAAACAGGGATAACAGCATTTCCCTGCCTTTCTTGATAAAGAACAGATGCTGGGGCAGGCGGGGAATGCCCTGCCGAGCCTGGGTAGGTGCCCTGGGGACAGGAGGAAGAGCATCTACTCATCCCCCAAGACTCCTGTGAGTGCTCACTACAGCCCCTCCTTATCCCCTTCCCAACTGCCCGCCACCGCCTGCGCTCCCACTGCTCCACAATTCGCCGCTAACGAATTTACCATCATTGCTCTTCCTGGAGGGGGAGTTACAAAAAAACAGAAAACAACCCAAAAAGTCGCCAGGGAGGGCTGGGAACAGGAAGGGCCGCGGCACGCTCTCCATCACGGGCTGCACAGGAGTCACCCACGCAGCAAGCGCCAGCAGCAAAGAGCACCGATGCCCAGACCCCCCCGCTCCCTCCCCGGCCCCGCGAGGTGCCAGCAGCTCAAGAGGGAGGCGAGAGAAAGCACCTGGCAAAGGGGAGAGGGGAGGGATACGAACAGAAAATTCAGGTGTACTCCCACCCTGGTTTCTCACCATATTTCTTATTGAACAGGTCCTGGACTTGTTCCCGCAGCGTGTTAGCAATGTCTATTCTGGAAAGCCTGGCATCATAATTTTCTGTAAAATAAAGAAACAATTATGGACTTCTGCTGGTAAATTAAAAGGCACTCTGTGACTTTTAAGTAATGCCATTTTCTAATTATAGGAAAGTCCTTATCTTGCAATTAGCTAATCTCTGGAGTGGGCCATTCAAAGTCCTTAAAAATAATCTAAACAGAAATATGTTTTTTTTTTCCCCCCCGCTTGTTTGCTAAGAATAAAAGCCGCATGAAATCGAAGATTCAGTTGTGATAATTACCGGCATTAAAATAAAACGTACTCCAAAGCCTCTGTGAAAAGCCCAAGCCTTTGAAAAGCCTCTGTCCATCTCTGCAAACCCTCACAGGCCCCCAGGGCCCACGGAAAGGGATGCTCGAGTGGGGCAGCGCTTGTCGCCGAGCCCCTGAGCTCCTCACCATCACTGCTTCCCACAGCCGCGCCGCTGTGCCGGCTGCTGGTGCACACCGGACAGGGGAGGTGCTTATACAAACATTGTTCCAGCGGAAAAAGCCCCAGAAAAGGCGAACTCCGAGGCTTGGAAGACTGAATTATGGATCCTGCAAGGTCAGACGGCGAGATAAGCAAAGCCGGTTAATTAGGCCACCACGCACAGAGTGCTTCAAGCCTCTTCCTTGGACCTACGGGACCGTCCGCTCTGGCTGTGTGTCTTGTCTTCTGGTTGTCTGTCCTTCCCATCCTCTCACCCTGCCTCCTCCTCTCGTCCCTGCCATCCTTGCCTCGTCCTGCTCCTCTGCCCACCCACGGAGCCCCGATGCCCCACAGCCGCTCCCTTCCCACATCCGTGTGCTCTACACAGCCCCCACAATGGGTGGGGCTCTGCCTCAACCCCCCCAGATGCCTCCAGGCCCTCACCTTGAAAGCCCTGTCTCTTCACAGAGTCCTCCAGCAGCGCCTCGCTCGAGTCCCTCTCGCCGGTGGCTGAGAGGGGGAATACGAAAGGAATTAGGATCCGTGGTGCCGCCAAGGGGGACGCACAGGAGGGGGTTTCCAGCCAAAAAACAAGGTGGGGAGGGAAGGCAAGAGCCGCGCTGTAGGGAAACGCTCTCACTCCTCTCCTACCTAGTCCTTAACGGCCCGGCTGCCGGGCGTCTCGCAGCCTACCTTTGGCTGCCGGGCTGTCCGAGGCAGGCTCCTTCACGCCCTCCGTCAGCAGCTCCGGTCTGGAAAAGGGCGAGAAGCAGAGGGCACACGTGTGAGCTCCCTGGCCAGCGACACCCCGCTGCTCCAGCATCCCCTAGGACAACGCTCCTACAGCCACGACTCCCTAACCACGCCTGGCTAATGCAATGTTAAAGCTCTTGCAAGGCAGCAGGGGAACTTTGGAAATAATTTTCACGCCGACAGACTCTTTAGCGAGCCGACGTGATGCTCCCCGGGATGAGATTAAGCTGGTGATGGCTGAGCAGCTTAAATCAGCAGCTACAGACTTTCAGGAGACATGGTCCTGCGTGCTCTGCAGGGTGGGAGAAGCTGTGCATGGCTCCTTTCAACTTACAATTGGCCCCCAAAATTGTCACTTGGGTATCTAAAGCTAAAAATCGCACGGTGAGGCGGTAGCAGGGCTTGTTACGAGCTGCCCTGAAGCTGCATCACAGAGAAATGGGTCTGGGATGGGAATGGGAGAAACCCCGAAGTGTGCTCAGGCTGCCTGGGACCTGCTGGTCTCACACCACAAAATGTGCGTGCTCCCACCGCGTTGGTTGCATCAGCTCTCTCCTCTGCAAGGGAGGCTGAATCGGCATTTGGGTGAGAAACCCCCCGAAACACCTAAAGACATTTTAAAACCTGTATCTGCAGGATTTGTTCCCTCTTTCAGGGCAATGCTGCTGCACTACATCAGTCATGGCTTCTCACAGCCCCCCCCGCTCCTGTGACACCCCTGGCTCCCCAGCACAAGGACAGCATCTCCCCTGATGTCCGCAGCATCCCGCGTGAGCACCTTGGCTTCAGCCAGAGACGCTTCCCACAGGAAAACCCGCCAGGGCTGCCAGCCCCATTCCTTGCCCCACACCTGAGCACCCTGAAGGTTAAAGGCCCTGATTCCTCTCACCCACCTTTGGCCCTGCTGCTGTGGCCAAACCTTTGCAAAAGCGGGTTAAAATCCCAAAAGACATCAGGGGAGAGGTGACAACACCACCGACGCCTCTCAGGGATGGCTCCAGCAAGGCAACAACCCTTGGTTGCTTCTAATCAAGCAAATTTATTGAAGGTGACCAAGTGATGGATGTTCCCCAGGACACTGCACAGCAGCAGGAGCTCCAAGCAGGAACATCCTCCCCCAGGGCTGCCCGCTCCACCTGCCTTACCTTTTAATGACAAACTGGATGTTGTTGCTTGCTTGCAGGATCTTCTTTAGCTTCGCGATCCCGAAGCAGTTGGGGCGCCGCAGCAGGATGCCTTCTGGCAAGCCCACAACGAACAGGTCCTCAGGGTACATCAGGAACTTGGAGTAGGGAACTTTGACTGGCTCCGATATCCCTATGGCTTTCGCTGCGCGGGGACCAAATACCGTTAGTTTGCTGGATCTCCACGTTAGGTCAAAGCAGCAGCGACACAGTATGTCAGGGGGTGCTGGAGAGGTTTTTGGAGAGTTTGTTGTCACTCTGTGCCTGGTGGGGATGTCCCTAGTGGGGATGTCCCTGGGGCTGGCAGACACAAGCCAAGGGGTAGAGCCAGGCAGCTGCCAGGACCTGGCTTTTGCATTTCCTGCGTTAACACAGCCTGACTGGGTGGCACGCATCAAAAGGGCTTCCTACAAAGGCTGCAAGTGTCTCTCCAGGAGGCAACAGGATCCTACGTTCAGACCTACATGGATGTCCCTCTGCCAGATGAGGGGATGGGGAACGTGCCTGGGGGTGCCGTCCCAGCCTGTGGCTTGGGGAGGGCTCCCTTGGCTTTGCTCAATATTGCCAAAAAGCAGCTGAACAGCCAGCGCCAAGCAGCCGTGTTTGGCCAGAGGTGAAAAACCAGGGCGGATCGCACGAGCACGGGTGAGGACTCGCAGTCCGTTACTAAATCATGGGGTGCATCAAGGGCCATTGTTCCTGCTGCATCCTGAGCGCCCTAACCCTGCCCGGGAGCATCCCGGCCCGTCTCCTTTCCCCCAGGCACAAGGGGCTCTCCCAGCCCAGGGGCTGCAGCTCAGCTCTGCCCCCTGCTCTTGGGGACCACCAGGCAGAGCTGTGTCTCCTGGTCCTGCCAGTGGCAAAAGCTTTCTGCCAGCTCTCAAAACGCGTGTGTGACCTCACCTGATCTTTTTTCTGAGTTAAATAACCTTTCTAAAAAGGGGTGAGCAGAACATGCCGAGTGCCAGCCCCTGGTGCCAGGGTCCCACCAGCATTCCTGAGCCACACCACAACGATCTCAGGTGGAAAACCCTCTCTGATATTTCAAGCAAATGATGGGGGGAACCACTTTAGTCCTTCCCTGTGCGGGAGGAAGGCTGAAGGTCATGGTGGCAATTCCTGGGCCGCAGCCAGTGAAAAGGCATCGAGGAAACCACAGGGAAGAGCTGCAGTAACAAGGCCCAGGGAGATTTCAAATGCATTTGTAAGCCCAGAAGACAGCAAATGAATAAATTGGATTGCACCTTTACTCAGCTGCTGGTTTGGAAATGGTAGGTGACATTTCGGAGCAACTGGGAGCTCCCCACGGCGGAGGTTGGCACTCAGCATGACGAGCTTGTTTTAACGACCATCTTACCATATCTTGTGTTGAACAAAATTTCAACTTGTTTCCTCAAATGACTTAAAACGTCCCCTATACCATCTGCAAAACAAAACAACAACAACAACAACAAAAGAGAGACATGAGCTGCCTCCAGGGCAAGCAACGCACAGCGCCGGCGAGCAGCCCCTGACCTCCGGCACAGCTAGCAGCAAGGAGGGAAAAAACCAGGGGAAAAAGTAAATCCAGGCAAGAGAGGGGAGGACACAGAGAGAACACGGCAGTGTCCTTCCATGCTGAGCTTTTCAGAGGCTGAATGCTTTGCTGATAAGGTAGGAAGCCCAGGAAACCCAACTCGAAGTACAACCATGTTCCTCCATCCTTCCAGAAACTTGCAATGATGAGGCGATGCTTGGGGTTCATTGTACTCACCTGATCCCTCCATCTGCTTTTCCTCGTGTCGTGACTCCTCGCTAGACCCCTTCTCTGTCCCTGCTGAGGAAGAGGAGCGTTAGCAGCAGCCAGTGTCAGCAAAACCAGACCAGATATGAGCAGGAGGTCTCCAGGTCCCCTGCAGTCACCCAGCCGCCCCCTCCCCTCCCCCAGCTCTGAGCATGCACCCTCAGCGCAGGCTCGGGCTGGCAGCACCATGCCAGGAGCTGCATAAGCAGAATAAACCCATCACCTATATCCTAGAGGTCTGCTCGCCCTTTGGTGTGGGGGCAGAGGCGAGACCCAGCACTCGGCACGAGCAAGGGCAGAGGAGCTGGGGTTTGCAGTGAGCTGCGGCTGGAGAGAGACTGGGAAGGAGCAGCAGCGCTGGAAAAGCCACCAGTCTGTCTATCAGAGCTGCCAGCTGGCCTGACTGGAGCCACGACTCTGGAAGTGGGTCCCGACTCCATCGTCTCGGCTCATAAAAGGTATTTAGTCATTCCTGACGCGCGCACCAACTCCCGTGTCCCCAGGCAGTCTCCTGGACGCTTCATTTCTGGTACCTGCTACCGTTTCTAGGATGTAGTTCGACTCCTCCGAGGCCATGTGCGTGGGCACCGGGTCATGCATCTCATCCGAACCGGGCGATCGGTCTGCGGACAAAACCCCATGGGAAGCTTTTATTTCAATGCCAGGGGGCACCGCTCCCAAAACAGGGTTCAGAGGGTCCTGGCCCTGCACACCACAGCCCCACTTCAGGAGCTGCTCTGGGGGTGCATCTGCCTTCTTCCTCCCCGGGATCGCCCAGAGCTTGTCCCTGAAACACATCTGAACTCTCAGTCCCAGGTAAAGGAACAAAAGTTTCCTCCTAACCTCTGCAGAAGGTGAAGAGCAAAACCAGTTCAAAACAATTTACTTGGCTTAATTCCATCTAGACACTCAACTTTGACTTAAAAAGTTAACGTTGCTTGACTTAGCTACTCCACCATGGGAAAACCATTCCACTAATGCTGTCTTCCTCCACAAAAATCACATGTCCTTAGGCTTCCCTTAGGTAATCTGTATGTCCTCTTCATTTTAAGCTGTCTCCCCTAATGCTGGGCTCTCCAATGCCCTCAAAGAGCTATCCAAATTTAGCTTGAAATAAACCTTCAGCTAGTTTAAATACTTCAATCAGGTCACTTCTTAATCATCACCTCGCAGGATAAATAATCCCAGTTTCATCAATTCCTCCCTGTAGGTGAGCACTTCTTTTCTACTAATCCTCCTCCCTGCCCTCAGCTCTACTCCCTCTGATTGAACATGATCTTCAAATAAGGTAAGAAAAGGTGGACTCTGGACTTGAAGTATGATCTACGTGGCACTGGAGAAGTGATAACACCTCCTCCCCCCCGCACGCACTGCCAGCTCACCACGGATTAGCTTTCTTCTCCTCCATTAGCTGCCAAGCCGAAAATTAAAATGTTTGATCTACCACTATACCATGTTCCTTCTGTTTCCCCTATAGTAACCGTACGTTAAGTCCCTGCTATGATAATCCTGGAGCGACTCCCCAGATATCTCTGTATTTGGGTGCAACACAGATCACAGCAGGGTGCTGGGGCCAGGCGTCACTGCTGTCCCCAGCATCACTCGCCCTCAGGCATGTTGGGAGTCCTGTTGCTGCCCTCATTCTGGTGAGATCATTAATTAATGTTTGTAAAGCACACTGAAAACACAAAGTGCTAACTATCCTCTCATTAAACCCCCAGGATCATCCTACCATTTGCTGCACTGTCCAGGTCAGGTAAGTGGAAAATGACTCTCCCAGCTGCCCTTCAAGCACCCAACTGCTTGTCCCCATCACCAGTGACCTCTCCAGGCAGAAAGAGCGTCACCAATTCCAACACGTTTTCAGCACATGCTTAATACTTAACCTGGTCTTCCAAACTCTTCATAACCAAGCTTTTTTTTTTCTAAATTAAGGACCTCATCAAAAGCATCCCATGCTCAGTACCTGGGATCCTCCAAGCCCACGCATGAAGGAAAGCAGCAAACCAGGCTCACTTTTTACAGGGGAAAGGCAACATAGAAAAGCGATGAAGGAGAGAGAGAAACAAAAGCAAGCCCTAAAACACCTTCCACTACCCCCAGGAAACCCACCGATTACCAATATGCCCCTTAAAATGACCTTCAGTGAAAAAAGATACGTGCATGGGTACAGGGGGACCTTCTGCGCTACGGAGACACCCCACAAACACCTCTTGCCAAAGCAACACACCGAGATGCCAGGCAGCAGCCCTGCCTGCGCAGAGGCCACCGCGTGCAGCCAGCACCCCAGTGCCTACCTGGCACGGTGATCTGGATGATGTCCAGCTCGTCCGGCTCGATTTTGATCTGCCTGATCCCACCCAGCTCTCCTGAGGTACCTACCGGGGAAAGGCAATGAAAGGCAAATTGCCAACAGGAACCAGCAACGCCGTGTCTGCCCATCATCGCGGGCAGGGAAACCACGGCCAGCCACGACTTCAGTGCCAGCTGAGCATCCCACAGCAATGAGGACCCAGCCAAAGGGCCCAGCAGCATCAACCCCATAGCATGGAGGTACCCAAAGGCTGCCTGCCAGCACGGTCTCTGCAAACAGCTCAGCTGGCAGGAGCCAGGGGTGTCCTTGAACTGGCCACCAGCCCTCGCCATGTGCTCATTTCCTGGCTTTCTTCACTTAAAGCAAACTGGGGCATCAACAAGTGTTGGTGGGACACAGGAGGATCCATCTCCAGTGGGCACTCCTGGCATTTTTAATACTCCAAAACTCATCCATCTGCCTGGATGTCCTGCAGAGGCTGCTCTGGGAGGATGCTGCAAGGTGGTGCTCAGCCCAGCTGCCTCTTATCTCCAGGTAAATTTCCTCATTTAGGGTGGGACTGAGTCACAGCTTGCAGCTTGGGCAGGCAGAACAGCGAGGCTCACCATGGCTTCACCTACTTGGTGGTGGTTCAATGGGTCCAAGCACCCAAACCTAGGAAAAAGCGCAGCCTTCTCGTTTGTGGTGCCCACAGCACCAACACCACTGATTTCTTGGTGACCTGATCACAGAGGCTTTTAGGGAGAAGGGAATTAAAGACTGAAGACTTCTCTTAGCGTTGCATTTAAGCATGTGCTTAAGTCTTGTTATTTCAAGTTAGGCACTTTTGGGACCCCACTGGAGGGTCACAGGGTAAGACCCTTCATCTCTGTGTCTGTCCAACGGGGATAAAATCCTGAGAGACCTGCCCCGTGGGACAACCAGGTAACTGGTGCCATGCCTCCGAGTTACTTTGCAGGCAGCTTTCTCTAGTGCCCCCCACAATATCGCTGTTTTGCAAGAGAAAACGAATTATTCCTCACCTGGTTCACAGCTTTCAGAAACGCTACACTTGTCAGACCTGGAAGGGAAAGGCAGACACGAGAGGTGGTTGAGAAGCAACCAAAAGGAAAGCTCAACAAACAGTGGTGTGCCTAGGACTGATCCTGGCAGGAGGGAGAAACCCTGCAGCCCCCCGCAATGCCAGGCAAGGGCTGCGGAGGGGTCCCCAGGGACACTGCACCCATGGGTCCCAGCAGCAGCACAACATCTGTGGCTGCAAGGGAAAGCCCCAGGAAAGATCTGCGGGTTTCTCTGCAACCAAGCCCTGCTGCCAACCCCCCCCCGGTCCTGCAGCCCTGCCTCTGGACACCATCGGATGTAACCGCAGCAGAGAGCTCCTGAAAGCAGGAGGGGTTTTAAGCTCGAAATGTGGTTGACTCCATCCCTTTGTGGCAGAGAACAGTGCATAAAGCATCGTTACAATGTGGTTACTCACGGAGCTAAAGCAAATAGGGAGAAAGGAAAAAAAGTCAATTGATTTGGTAAATATTTGTTCTGCCCAAAGCTTTTCTCCCCTGAAAACTGGGCACTATCCCAAACTCGCATCTAGAGTTAACTTTGCATGCTCAGGAATTTACACAAGGTGTTTGGCATCCAAATGAGGTTACTTTGCATTCTCAGGACGCATTTGCCTTCTCTCTCTTTTTTAAATAAGAACCAGGGTGCTTTGGCAGTAAATGATGTAAGGAACGGCACTGGAAAACACACTCCCCCACAACGCTGGTCCTTCAGGAGGAAGGAAAACCCTTCTGAGCCAGCGCCACATCCCTGTTGGCTCAAGGGGGGATGTACAAAAGCACTTCTCACTCGCCTAAACCCACTCAGCAGCGTCAGCAGAACAAACTACGGGCAATGCGAAGGAAGCCAGGAGTGCTCTTGAAACGTTCTACCTAAATGTGGTACGGGTAAAAGGGAGCTCTGGTGTATATTACCTGGGAGCCTTGGGAAGGGTTTTCAACTCTCCCACTTCAGGTCAAAGCCACCTTTTCCCTAGGGAATTCGGTGGGGGGAGAGGCGCTTCCCTGGGGAGCGCGCTATCCTCCATGGCATCCGGCCCCTCTCCCTGGAGCATCTAGCACTGCCCTTTCCCTGGAACTGGGCTCTAGCCTGGGTGGACCGCCGCTATGGAAATGCACCCACCAGGGAATAGAGGTTCCTCATTTGCAGGAAGAACAAGGTGGGATTTGAATACCCACGTATTTTTCCCTGCAGATAGGTGTTACCAATGCATTGGGAGGTTTATGTTTACCCACGCACACCACCACCGCAGCTCACAATTCCCTTTGTAACCAGAGGTGCACACAAACCTGGGGGTCCGTGGCCGATTCAATACACACACACAGAGCATAAATGAGGAACAAGGCATATATATATATATATATATATATATACACACACACACATAGACAGGGCAAATCTGAAAGAGACCCCAGGATGATCTTCAGGCTGTGCCAGATTCACACCAGTGGAAGGCGGTCAGCCCAGCATGGCCCACATCACAGCACCACCATGGGGAGGGCGATCTGAATCCAGCTGGACTGGAATGACCCCTAAAAATCCTATTTTTCCCCTCACAGGGTGTTCTAAAGCAGATTTATTGCACAGTGCAACCCCTACCTGGCCCACAGCTGGCGTGAAGCAGCTGAGACAGGGATGGTGCAGCATCAGCGAGGGTCGTACAGGGACCGTGAGCCTCCAGCTGCCCACCGAGCTCTGCAGCAGCAAACCTCAGCTCCCACCCTGCCAGCGCCCTCCCACAGCCATGCAGGGGCTGGTTTTGTACCTATTGCTTTGCAGAAACCAGCTCGGCATCCCTAACATCCCGTTATTCCACCTCCTTGTTTCCAGTCACACCAATTTAACTGCCCAGTGGGACCTTCTGTGGCAAAAATTGGAAGTGTCCTAATTGCAAACGTTAACAAATGAATGGGAAAACGAGAAGCCCCAGGCGAGGTTTCCGCCCCACGGTGTGCTTGAGGCCAGCAATATTTGAAGCATCGCTGTTTCCCCTGGCATCCAGCATGCAACGGACACTCTGCGGCTCCCCAAGTATCAACGCCTCCAGACACGGAGCAATTCAGCAAGGTGCAGACAGCCATCGGGATCTGGCTGAGAAATGGTTCTGTGGCTAAGCCCGAGCTGGGGATCCTGGGGATTCAAGTGTAATAACACCAGTGAAGCACCTCAGGCCTGGACTCAGTCCAGCCAAGTTCCCACCACAGACGCCTCTGGCCAAGGCTCTCATCTGGACTCCCTTCAGCACTGGGGGGAAAAACAGGCACTCATGGGGTACGATTCCGCCAGCCCATTTTAAATGGTCGGGCAGGGCCGACTCACCCAATGCACTGAGCTCGCTGCTGCTCCAGGGTGCTGGAGTGACACATGGCCACCCAAAGGCAGCCGCCACCGCCACTCTTCCTGCAGCAGAGTGGACGAGCGGCCGTGCTGCCACAGCTCTGCTTCACCGGCACAGCATTTGGGGTTGCTGTCCTTTGGGGGTGACACCTGCTGAGCACCCACCATTTCAACGCACCGAGCAAACCAACATCACCCACAGTGACCTGGTCCAGGCAAGCCAGCCCAACCACCTGCTCATCCCAACCCTCTTCCCATGCCTACGGTTGACTCTGCCTTGCATCGGATCTCCGACATGGCACAGCCTGTATTGCACTTGCAGCCAACAGAGCAAGGAAGCAGGGTCAGCCACTGCAAAGTGCAGGAAACATCACCGTGGCGTAGCATGGGGCACGAGGACACCCGTGGGTGCTCCTGGCACCCCATGCCTGGCAGAGGAGAGGATGAGAAGAATTTGGCTTGTTCCATTTAGCAAAACAAAACCTGGGAGGGGACACGGTGGCATCCTGCAGTACTGTGGCAGCAAGATCGTGAGAGAGCCATCCCAACCCCAGGGGTTAAAACAACCCCCAAACTCTCCTTTGAGGCTGGAGATACCCAGAGGGCTGGGTGAGGAACACAGAGAGGCCTCTGCCCTCTGAAGCTGCAAGATTTCAGTGCTTGGTGCACCGCTCGCTGCCTGCACAGCAGGCTCCCCCCCCAGGGCGAGCACGGCTTTAGAGGCATACAGCAGCCACATCCAAGGGGAGAAACCTGAAACAGCACTGGGGAGAACCAGGAGACTCCAACCTGTCACAGGTTCATGTCAACAAAGAGCCAAGGAGGGAGGGGAACCCAACACATGGCGTGGAGGAGACAGGCAGGTTACCTCCTCTCCCCATCCCGGCTTGCAGGGGCCACTGACCCCACAGCAGGGGCCGCAGCCCCGGCTAGCAGAGGTGTCAGCGCCAGGCACTGAGGCTTTACGTTGGAGTGCTCGCTCCTACAGCCCTGCTCCTGAGCCTCCCTGCAGCCCACGGCCTCCAGCATGGGAGTGTGACCCGACATCCCAGCAAAGTTCATTCTGCTGCTCGTAAACCCGTCCATGGCCGAGTCATCTGTGCGGGGCAGGGCTTGGAAAAGGCGCCTTTCCCTGCAGCACAGCCTTGCCCATGAGCACCAGTTTCTCTCCTGCCCTGCTTCTCTTATTCATATTGACGAAGGAAACTGGGGCTGCAGAGAGGAAAACACCTCTGGGATCTCCCAGCAGGGTGGAAAGCAGCGCTACGCACGCCACAGGCCCTGCCCGCATGTTACAGACCAGTCCAGCTCGTGGCATGGTCGTACCAGAAACAGGGACTCTCATCAAAAGCCTCCTGCCCTGCTGAACTCTATAACCCCACCCTCATTAAAACATCTGTTAATTCACTATTAGTCTCCCCGTGAGCTTATAAACAAGTAATGCTTAATTAGCAGGATGTTGTGTTATGGTGCTGGCTGAGGGTGCATCCTTAGGCCATGCTTTAACACCGGAGATCGCTCCTGCAGATAATCCCAGCCTGCCAGGGCGCGGCCCCGATTTCATCGGTTTTGTACAACATCTAAGTTTCCAAACGTCACTATTTTGGCCCGCGAAAGGCTGGGGGTGCTCAGCCTCCCGTGCCAGCCGCCAGCCAGCTGTACCATCGCAGCGGGTTTGTGGGGAGGAAGGAAAGCAACGCCCTCACAGCAGCACAGCAATAACCCGCTGGGCATGTTCACGCCCCCCCAGATAACTCTGGGAGGGATGTCCCTTTGCGATGGGAGGGAACAGGAGTGCCACTTACCTGCTGTTGGCCTGAGAGGTCCCCGCCAGGTCCAGCACGGCCCCGCGGTGCGGCTCGGGGGAGATCTCTCCGGGGGGGCTGGAGGGCTCTAGTTTGGTTGGATCTTTGGTAAATTTGCTTCCTGGTGCCGGGTGCACAGGGTGGGTTTGGAAGGAAAAGCAAAACCAGAATTAGCAGACAGAGATGCCAATAACGCAGCTTTTCCTCCTCCATTTGTTCCCCCCGTAGTCCCAGAGCTGAGGCTGGGGGAGGGGACAGGTTTTCAAGAGTCACCTGCTTGCAAAGAGAAGGGTGCAGATTTAATCGGATTTACACACTAAAATATTAGCAAGACTCTTGCTTAAACCTCTGTGTAACTAAGGATGTGCCAGAGCATCTCCAGAAAGGGCTGGCTGCTGGGACGGGGTGCTGAGAGGTGGGGACTGGGGCTGGGAAAGCCAGGCATGGCCAGGGCCATGCAGCAGTGCTGCAGGAGCAAACCCTGAAACGGGCAGAGCTCTGTCCCCAGGGAGGGGACAGGAGCTCAGCAAAGCCTGGAGCAGCGGTGTCACAGGCAGCCCCAAGCCCCACATGCAGCAGGAGAAATCTCCGCTGCAGTGACACGGAGGGGAACAAAAGCACCCTGTGACCATGAAAAACCTCCTCTCTCCCTTCCCTGTTCCTCAGCAACCTGAAAGGGGCTGAAACGAAGCCTCAGCAATGACCTTGGAGATGAAAAGAGTGATCTGGAGGCAGGGTAGGAAATGAAAATCGGGCAGGGGAGGTGAACGAAGAGCTGGAGGATTAGTGCTGGGGGAAGGAGGGAATGAAATTATGCCGCCAGGCTGCAGAAACGACGTAGGTGTCTTGTTCGATAGCTGCTGCCAAAAGCCCTTCGCCGGTCTCAAAGTGCCATCGCGACATCCCCACCCTTCCAAAACACGTCCCGTCCGTGGGAACGTGAAGCCTTTTTTCCTTGTGGCTCCAGCCTACAGGGAAGGGCAGGGCTCTGGCAATGGGACCGGCAGCCGTACAGCGCCTTAAAGACACTATTTATCTACCGACAGTCCAAAAGGCTCCTTTTAATTTGTGCTTTCTATGGACCAAATCTTGCTCTTGCAGCAGCGAAGCTGCTACCCAGGGGAGTAGCAAAAATAGGTTTCCTAGCAGTGGTGGGTATTTTAATTAAAGGGTGAGCAAAACTGTACAGGGAAGCTTTGGGATACTTCGCAGTCGGGAACTTAAAATACAGCTCGGCTCAGAAAATCGTGTCTTTGCAAAAATGGCACCTCCTGACTCAGCAGATGGGTTGTGTTTTTCTTTTTTTTTTTTCTTTTTTTTTGCACTGTCAGATGTGCTGATGCGAATCACGAAAAGTCAGGTTTGATGTGTTTTGCTTCTGGTAGCCCTGCAGGCACCAGGCAGGGAGGGGGAACTGCCATCCACCCCAGCCCTGCTGGGTTTGCTTCCTCATCTCCTAATTTCCTCTTGCACCGCCCTGCCATGCAACCCTCGAGCTCGTGGCACGCTGCTTTCCAGCAGCAGCTCTAGAGCTGACGTACAGATGTATGCGATGCCTCCCCTGGATCCTGCGCAACCATGGTGGATTTGCAAAGAAAATCCAAGCACCCCAACACACAGTTCAGTGCTCTATCCCTTGGGGGTGGGTTAGAGCTTAAAAAAAATCCTTTTCTTGAGTCATTAGTGGGGCTGAAGATAAAGAAACCCCCCCATGGAGGTGGGACACCTTCCAGGCTTTGCTGGAGGTCCCTTTTGGGTGGCTCTGGCATCACCATCCCCAGGGAGCACCCGTGGTGCTGAGGCTGTTGTGAGGCCACAGGGGTTAATTTGGCCAGCGAAGATGTCAGAGGAGAAGGTGGCGTCGGGAAAGCTGCCAGCGTGCGGGGTTGGCAGCTTGGGAATAAAAAAACAACCCAAAACAAACAATCACCCCAAAACATGTCTTCACTTGCAAGCCAAGACCAGGCGAGCCAGGAGCGGGGCTGGGCGGTGATAAATTGGGGTGCAGTGCCGTAATTCAGCAGGGTGGTGGGATGGGGGCAGCTGCTGGAGCGAGGATCGGGTCGGACTGCAGCAGTACCTGTCTCGTTTTATTTGCCAAGAAGCGCTTAGCCTGGCTTCTCCAGCTCGGACTAAAAGGTGTAAAACCACAAGGCAAAAAAAAAAATGGATTTTTGTTGTTTCTTTTTGAAAAACATTCGGTGAGGGGATGATGCTAGCACTTCCCAGCCAAGAAAAAAAAAAAGAGAGAATAATTTACCAGTGAGGAACCCAGCAGTAATTTTCCTTCCTCCTGAAGGCACAGAAACACGCTGCGTGCTCCCTGGAGCTGCAGCTCAGCCCGGCGCAGGGAGCCAGCCCAGCCTCCTGCGCCAGGGATTTCTTGCATAAACCTTCAAAACGCTATTTACGGGGCGCACAGGACGGGCACTGATCAAGGTGAAGGCGACCTCAGGTGTAAGGCACAGACAAGGCTTCTCGCTGAGCGTAATTGCACGTGTCCTGCGCTTTTGCTGCTTACAGGTGACATTATTTCAACTCTGTTTCCCTGGATAATCTTTCAGTTTTGTGGGTAATAAATCAAAGGACGTGGCGAACGTACCTGTAAAAATTCTCTCGTCAAACATCCTAGGAGGAAAGGAAAAAAAACAAGGGGATTAGAAATACACGTTTCTAATAACTGAATTTTAGGCTTTATTAATGAACAGCATTAAACCAAGTCAAAATAGTGATTTTATTCATTCTCTAAGAAAAGGGAATGAATTTTTCAGCTTAAAAAAAGCACCTTTTAGCCTGTTGTGCCACCAAGCAATATACTTTTTACCTAAAGCACCTTTAAATCTGCTTATAAGGCATTCTCTTAATTAAATTAACTTATTAAACGAGGCTGCTACAGGCTGGCTTTACCAGAAGAGACTGTAAGACCAAAGTGGCTGCTGCTGGACCTTCACTTCACAGCACAGATCATCAGCCAGATGCCAGCTGTCTCCTGAACATCACATTTTGGTGCCACCTACAACTTTGTCCACGGGAGCAAAGCGTGTTCAGGGGCACGGGGTGTCCCAGGGTCTGATCCAGCTCGGTGCAGCCCAAGCTGTGAAGGACAAAGCGGCTCCTCCACCGGCTGACACCCGGAAAGCTAATTCTTGGGGGCTGCCTGAGTCCTGTTGATGTCGGTGATTTTAGCGCCCTTGGGAGCCTTAGCCGGAGTTTTTCTGCCCCATAGTTTCACGCCTCTAGCAGGGGAATGACACAAGCGCTGCACAGGCAGGGACCGAATAAATAAATAAATACATTATAAAGCAGATTTTCCTGACAGAGAAGCAAAGAGGGGTTGCATGGCGCAGAGAGAACCGGGAAAGCGTCCGCTCCTCCTCCTCCAGTGCAAATGCGGACACCAAGGCATAACGCCCTGCCGGCCGGCGATACGTCCTCATCGCTGCATACGGATAGGATGTCCGTATGCGATCGCTGCACAGCAAGGAGGAGGGGAATCTGTGCACTGTGAACGTGGATGTTCCTCCTCCTGCTCCCATCCACCAAATGCCATTGGAGAGAGTCGTGCCGTGAGCGGAGGGTCCCGTTACCACCTGAAAGGCTTAGGGTGGCACTGGCAATGTCTGCATGGACTTACAACAGGGTGGTGGGGCTTGAGGGTGACCGGAGCATGGCCAGCCCTGCCACATCCTCACACAAAGAGGGAAAGAGATGGAACACAGAGGTTTGGGAGGCGGAAGAGTTGTTTTGCTTTTTTTCATAAAAAAGGGTAAAATGAGTTTTGGGCATCAAAATAAATCCTGTGGGCACGGAGGGAACACAGCTTAAACCCCGAGCCCCCTCAAGACCATGCGCTCTCCCTTGCCTTCCTTGCCACCCACCTTTTGATGACAAAATGGATGTTGTGCCTCTCCTCCAGTATCCGCTTGAGTTTCGGGACGCCGTAGGTGCAAGGTCTTTTGAAAGGTATTTTGTCTGGGATGCCAATGATTTCCACCGCCTCGGGGTCGCAGGCAATCTTCCGGTACGGGACGGGGACCATGTGGTCTAACCCCAAAGCTTCAGCTGACAGATGAACACATGGTTTTCACTTAAATACATGCTTTTCCTTTTACAGATTATAAAATGAAGGCGCAAAGGCTTGAACCCAAGCAGAGCGTGGGCCTCCTGCCCTCTTCTGCTTTGCTTGCCCCTGAAGGTGAGCTCTGGGAGCAGCTCGCCCATGGGAGATGGGACAATGGGGAAACAATGCAGCAGCAAACACAGCTAAGTGTCCTCCAAAACCCTCAAACACGCCCAGTGTTGCTTAAACCGGGGGTGAGCTGGCCCACATGCTGTCCCCAGCCTCCCCAAGACTGCAGCAGGTCCCTGAGCTATAGAACTCATGAGTTGCATAGTACATAAATAGTCTACGTTACAGAGCTCATCTATAGCCCATCTATAACTCTCAGTGACATAGCACCTATCTACGGCCCATCTATAACTCATGAATTACACAGCCTGATGAGGATCATAGAATCATTAAGGTTGGAAGAGACCTCAAGGATCATCCAGTCCAACCATCCCCCCCCACACCTATTACACACTAAACCACGTCACTAAGTACCACATCTAACCTTTCCTTAAACACCCCCAGGGACGGGGACTCCACCACCTCCCTGGGCAACCTGTTCCAATGCCCGACCACCCTTTCCCAGAAGAAATGTCTCCTAATCTCCAACCTGAACCTCCCCTGGCGCAACTTGCAGCCGTTCCCCCTTGTCCTGTCACTAGTTATCTGCGAGAAGAGNGGGCCTCGATGTCTTTCTTGTGGTGAGGGGCCCAAAACTGGACACAGCACTCGAGGTGCGGCCTCACCAGGGCTGAGTACAGGGGGACGATCACCTCCCTGCTCCTGCTGGCCACACTATTCCTGATACAGGCCAGGATGCCATTGGCCTTCTTGGCCACCTGGGCACACTGCCGGCTCATGTCCAGGCGAGCATCAATCAACACCCCCAGGTCCTTTTCCTCTACACAGCTTTCCAGCCACCCCGCTCCCAGCCTGTAGCGCTGCCTGGGGTTGTTGTGGCCAAAGTGCAGGACCCGGCACTTTGCCACATTAAACCCCATCCCGTTGGCCTCTGCCCAGCGATCCAACCTGTCCAGGTCCCTCTGCAGAGCCATCCTACCCTCCGGCACATCGACACTTCCCCCCAGCTTGGTGTCATCTGCAAACTTACTGAGGGTGCCCTCAATTCCCTCATCCAAATCGTCAACAAAGATGCTGAAGAGTATTAAAGAATATCAAGAGGATGGTACAGGTGACAACCTCCAGCCCATCAGCCCATTCCCGAGTGATTTCCTGAGCTTACAGCTGCCCAAACACCCGGGAACTAACCCAAACCCACTGCCCGCGGCCAGGGGAGCACCAAGGACACCCATAAGCCATGCAGGTGGAGAAAAGGCAGCTGCACTAACAACAACCTCTTTAGCCCTGCCGCACGAAGCTAAAAGGCCTGCATGCCCTCACTCCCCCCTCACCCGGCGGTGCCCAGGCGCTCTGACCCGGCATGCCACCGCTTCACACCGGGGCTGTTTTACAGCCCGGTTCTACGTTCCTCAGCTGTGGCG
>VWZZ01000027.1:98508-132015 GCA_013399095.1 Psophia crepitans
GGGCACCACATGGAAATATTGACATAACCTTCAGCAGACACCCAGAGACTGGGAGCTGCTGGGCTAAATGTGTTAGGAAGAGAAGGGAGCTCTAGCATATGGCTTCTGCTGCTGTGTTAGGGAACAAAAATGATTGCTATATAATGATATGCAAACCACAAGCGCTGCAGATGCATAATGGGATATTAACTCCTACTCACCATATCTGCTGTTAAACAGAATTTGCACGCACTCCCTAAGGGTGTTGATATCTTCAGTTTCTTTTATAAAACTGTCCCACTTATCTATCAAAACAAAATATAAGAAATAAGGAACTTCCATATGGTTTGTACACAGCAGATGCACTTTTCTCCCGCGAAGCGCCAGGAAGCAGGAACAAGACTTTGCTGCTTTAAAAATAATCGTTTCCCTCTTCCTGAGTGGATTTTGCCAGGCTGGCAGATAAGGTCTGGGCTTCCTCAGCCCCAGCCCCAGCCCCAAGCAACCTCCTCTGCAGCCATGCATGTGCAAAGCAGGTTCCTAAGGAATGACCCCATAAAACTTCTCAACCCTGAAATGAAAGACCCTCTGGGACAGAACAAACTCAACCTGAAACAAACCTCTGAAAGGCACGGCCATTTCACGGAGGAGCTTTTTCCATCTCCTTCTCTTTCCCAACTTTCCCACCCATTGTTTTTTTTCTTCGTTTTAACCCAGGCAGGCGAGGGTTTTGATGTGAGCACGTCAGCATTTTTAGGTTGCATTTCCCTTGGGCGGGGTGGAGGTAGGGAAATGGCAGAGTCTCCTCCCCGTTGCTGATCCCCCCCGGGCACCGCTGCAGAATCACACCGGGGTTAGTGGGTTTCAGTTGTTTTGAAATAACACCAAGCTTTTGGGGGGTATTTGCTGTTTGCAGGCCGGGCAGATGGCTTCATCCAAAGCCATGCCTCGGTTCCCTGGGCACCAAGGGATTTCCCAGTTGGCCAGCAGCGCTCAAGGACCAAGCGTTGTGGAGATGGTAGGGACAAACCCGAGCAGGACGAAGCTGGGAGGCTGAGATGTTGCAACAAGTAAAGGGAAAAAAATCCCCCAGCACCGCCAGGTCCCCGCAGAGCACAGGGATGGTTGGGAGATGGGGCCGGGGGGGGGAACTCTCCCTGAGAGGTGGCCGCCAGCCACCTCCAACGCCGGAGTGGGACACGGACCTGTCTTGTCGTGGACAATGGAGAAGAGGATGCGCTTGGACGAGTGCACGTTCTGGATGAGGGGACCTCCAGAGACCGACGATTTCTGTCCTGGACAAGAGGGGAGACAAGGAGAAAGGGCTGATGAGAGCCTGACCGATGCTCCGGGCACAAATGACCCTGCTGGCTCTCCTCCATGCACCCTGGCCTGTGGCAACCCAGCGGGGGTCCTGGCCAGACCGAGTCCCCACCGTCCCCCCACCACTCCCACTCCAGCCTTGTCGTGCAGCACCCGGCATTTCAGGGCAAAAATGGAGGTGCACCCATCGGCACCTCATAGGCACCCAGGGAAGGGCTGGGGTGGGGCAGCATGGCTGGGGGGTGTCTGCTCATCTCCATACGGACCAAGCTTTGCACCGATTTTCATCCAAGGACCACCAAAACACCCGGGCCTGTCCCCTGTCAGCGCTGGGGGACGGGGCTTCACACCAGGCCCTCGTCTGAGAGCAAACTCCAGGCTATTACCACAGCAGTCGCTGTACTCCTGTGAGGAAGGCACCTTCAGCTCTCCCGCGGGCCTGGGCAGCAGCGCCTCGCCGGCCGCGTTCGGCCCGGGCAGCCCGGAGGACACCTCTTGCTTGAGGTCGACAGCGATCTGGGTCGGCAGCGAGACGCCGTATAAGAAGTTGGTGACGGCGACGGCAGAGGGGGTGTCCTGGCCGGCGGGTTTGGCCATCAGGCCATTGGCACCAGAGTCCCGGCCGCCCTTGGAGGCGAGGGAGGTACAAGTCAACTCGATGCTGGGGTTCGGCTCTCGGCTGGGCTCGTCCGCCGGCCTGAGGAGAAGGAAGGGAGAAGAGGAGGAAAAAACCAGGTTCCTTCGGGTCCGTGGCACTGCTAAGCCGGGACAAGCAAGGATGTGGAGGGGGAAGGACAGCTGTGGGACACACTGCACCACCGGCTGCCAGGCTCTTTGTTTCAGAAATTAGAGCCATTACCCAACCTCTCCCAGCTTCTTCAGGCGCCTGCACCATTTTCCTCTTCTTTAAGCAGAGCAGGTTGGTCTTATGGCAGTTCAAAGTGTTTGTATCAGCTAGGGCAAAGCCACCTCGCTCCACAACCCAGCGGTTTTAAGGAGTAAAGCAATTTGTGTGACCATAACCACCTGATTCCATCGCCTGTCCCAGCCCCCAAGACACGTTCAACAGGGCTCTCAGTCAGTCCAAGGATGAGCATCAGACCCATGCTTCACATGAGACAGGCGGCCGTGAGCTCACAGACGGCTCGAGTTCTGCGTGTCCTACTTTTAGCTGTCTCAGCCTGATTTTCCAGAAGGGCCGAGCCTTCAGAGGAGGTATTTGGTAGCGCTCAGCATTTCTCTGAATGGATCCAAGGTGCCGCCAGCCAGGCAAACGCAGAGGAAACGCACCCAAAACCACCGAGCCCCTCGTGAAACCGTGGCCAAAACGGGGAGTTCTCCCTGCCCTGGTGCCCCACCTCCCTCCTCGCCTGGCGCTGAAATCCCCATTTCAGGCTGGGAAGAAGCTTGCAGCATTTACGCTGAAACCCTCTCTGGAGACAGAAAAGCACTTAGCTCACCGCAGCGGAAATTTTGGCGGAGACACATAAAGCGATGCGGTTAATGCGCACGTTTACGCGCGCTTGTTATGAGTCTGAAACGATCTCGAGGCACCCGACACCGATGAGCCTATGTGCAAGGCTGGGTTTGGCCCTGCTGGACCCAGGTTTCTGGGTATGGGGGAGAAGTCAGGACATGGGAGGGTCCCTCCTGTCTGCTCTGCACAAAGTCTCTGCCACCACTGGTGTTAGAAGAGCCACCACCCCAGGGACGCGCTGCCCTCCCACCCCTTTGGGGATCCCTGAAATTACCTTTTTAGCCTGAAGCGGATGCTGTGACTGTGCTCTAAGATGGCCATCAGGGACTTCACGTCGTATTCCATGGGTTTCTTAAAACTGATCCCCTCGGGCAAGCCAGCCACCGCCAACGAGCCCGGCTCTTTCAGGAACCTCTCGTACGGCAAAGGGACCACACTGCTCTTCCCCACAGCTTCACCTGGGGAGGGGGCAGAGTTACACACCAACAGACCCCTAACCATGGCCGAACCGGCCTGGAGGAGTAAACACAAGAGCAAGAGATCCCGACGGAAACATTATGAGGAGAAAACGTCTTCCTACCTCTGCACTTAGCATGCAAGGCCCTCCAAGCCCTTTCTAAAGCGCTAATTAATAAAAAGCTCACAAAAGCCAATAAGCAGATGTCTCATCTTTTGGGTTGCACAGTACAATCCTCGGTGGGGGTCACTTGGCACAAGCCCACCTCCCGGGAGCACCCGCACGCGAGCCAGCGTGGGATGTGGCTGCTGGCAAGCCGGGAGGGAGCCGAGAGCTGACAAAGGAGGCTGAAGGGCTCGTGCTGATTTTTATCTCATGTCTGCTGAGATATTCTGGGAACCTTATTTTCAGTCAGTTTTCTTATTTTACCTCCTGGAAGAATGGAAAGTACTTTGATTGCTGGTGCTGTCAGGCAGCCTCAATGTGCTTCGAGAGACAAGAAAAAAACCCTCAACAGCCTCCCTCCACCCCACCGCTCGCAGGCAGCATGAACATCGATATGTTTGACTGCATGATCGCCTCCAGCAGCCCAGAAATCTCCCCTAGTGATGGGCACAGAGTCCTCCCGTGTTCCCATCACGTGGGGTTGGCTCCGTTGTACCTCCGACACCAAAATCTCACCAGGGAGTTGGGAGTAAACTGCCTTCCCTTCCCCGGCAGCAGGTGATGACCAGCGAGCATCGCAGCTATACAGAGATTTTCCAAACCAGCCTAAGAGCCCACGTGCCCAAACTGGGGATGCTCGGGGATGCTTACGGTCCTCTCTAGGCAAACCACCGTCAGAAAAATCAGCCCATTCTGAAGGGTTTCAAGGAACGACCAAACCCTTGAGCTGCTCTCAGTGGAAAAATTACTTTGGAAACCAACCCAAGTCACTGCGACCAATAAACCTGGTGCTGAAAGCACGAGGCAGAAGAAACAGCCGTGCAGGAATGCGACCTGTCTGGCAATGCGGGGTCCAGATGCAGAACATCTGGCCACATGGCAAGGTGTCTGTGCCTTTGTCTCCAGGCTGAGGGGCAGGCAAAGGAGATTATGGGACCTTTAAATAGCTGTGGGATTTTATGTTGTTGCTTTTCTTCAAAAATATTTTTTTTTCCTCTCTTCTTTGAAAAAAACAATAAAAAAATACCAAAAGATCTTGCAGAAACCCTGGAAATCTTGTGGCACTGTCAGCAAGTCCTTATTAAAAGTGATTTCTTCAACATGTTCTTCGAAGCAACGCGTGACAACTAACGACGTGCGACTTGCACGAGCCATCAGGGCTCCTTATAGGCGGGATGGATAATGTTTTAATTAAGCCAATAACAGAAGTTTCAAAATGAACTTTTGAACCACAACACCGCAGGTACATTTTCTGCAAGCCAGGAGGGCGCTGATGGTTTCCCTGCCCCGATGCACCTGCTCTAGCAGCTATCCACTCCCTCCATCACCTCTCTTCGTGGTGGGGAGAAGCTCCCAATGCCCACGGCGGCTCCTTATCAACCCAACGCTCAACAACTCCCCGAACATGTTTTTATGGGGAATGCGTTGCTGTCAAAGTGACCTTCACCAAGCCTCGCGCCGCCGTGCAGAGGCTCACGGTTTAGCTAAAGAGAGACAATAATCATCATTAATGCCTGTTTAATAGAAGCCGGCGGTAATCAGTCATCCTGTTGGTGTGAAGATTACCCAGCTCTGGAGGGAATACGCAATCTTTTTGACTGAGCATTTTCTAAGACTTTTTGTTTCCAATCCCTGTTGATGGGAGGGACCAAAAGGATAAAAAAAAGGAAAATACGTATGAAAGATAACTGTTAATTTCCAACAGTCCTCTTGGTGCTGGGAACAGAATCACCCTGGGGCACGTGCTATCTCCTGCAGTATTTCTTCCCACTCAACCAGGAGAGGCTCTTCCCAGTGGGCACACTGGGAGGGGAGCATCCGCCCAGTGAGTTTCCCCATCCAGCAGCTCAGGGATGGAAACAGCTGATCCTACTGAATTAGCAGCAAAGGCAGAATTACACCCAAAGCCAAAACTACACCCAATGCCAGGGCCAAAACCACCAGCCCAGGAATGCCCAACCTCCTCCTGCCACGGCAATGCTGGCCAACCTGCATTGGGGACCCGGTCAGCTTGTCCCCGCACACCTCAACAAGGGAAAACAGACTCATCCCAACGGATGGGCCATCTGGTTCCTACACCCCACACAGATGCACCCTGATCAAGCCTTTGTATGTAATTACGTATTTATGGTATGTCATATACGAATCATTCCCAAGAGGCCTGCAAAGCACGGTACTCTCCCAGCAGTAGGACAACGAGAACTCCAGCTCAGAGCAGGGATCCAACCAGTGCCGAAACACCCTCCCCACCCCATTCCTTGGCTCTTCTGCGTTGCCCCTTCCTTCCTGCTTGGGCTCAGCCTTTTGAAGGCAGCGAGAGGATTTGATTACCCTCGTTAATGGGAATATCGCCTCCAAGTCCTTTAAGTGGTTTCAGAAAACCTCAGCGACTGCCCGTCCCTGGGGGAAGGGATGCTATCTCCCCTTTCTGTCTGCGAAGCCTGCGGCAGGCGCTGGCAAGGTGAGTGCTGAATGACAGCCAGCAGCAGCAAACCCTGCACACAAGCCCAGGGCGGCTGGTGGGAGCACCCGTTATCCCCCTTCCCGTTGTGCGGGAGTGCCTGTTCCCAAGCCCAGCACACAAACAGGGACAACGCCTGCGCTCTGGGCTCGGGGAGACCCGCACAGCCCCGGCCGGGCTCAGCAGCTCACCCCAAATCCCAGATGGTGATGGGGAGCTGCACCCAGGAAAGCAAAGCACCCAGCTCTGCGGCTGGTCCAGCCACACAGCCTGAACTCCCCCGAACCGTCACGCTGGGCTAACGCAGCCTGCGGAGCAGCACGGGGGAATACTGGGGCTCACCGCCCCGTTCTCCCAACCCAACCTCGCTTTTCCTACCCGGACCAGCATGGCCCCATAGGTGCTGCCGGGCGTTGAGCCGGGAGCACGGCCACCGCCTCCAGCCGCTCTGCAGGGGCTCCAGCGGGGACCTCCGGAGCGAGAAGCAGGCGCTGCTGCCGCTCGAGCCTCTGCAGATTGGGCCCAGAGGGAGCTCTGCAGCCCACTGGGTTACATATCAACAGCCATATGGTCATCTACATTTTAATTGCTGAAGCTTTATTGCCGAGGATGATGCATGTGCTGGAACGGCACCAGCTCGTCTCTCGGAGCTGGGGCTGTGGGGCCGCCTGCTCGAAAAATCATCTTTTTTCCTTTTAAATAGACTTGCCAGGGAAAAGAGTGAGAGTCTCTACAGAGCCCCGACACAGCGCTTGCGAAAGAGGAGCTGTAGGCACGGCAGCAGGGATAAAGGTATGCTTGAAAATCACACATGCCAGAGGCTTCCCCTGGCCAGGGGCACAGAGGATACTCCCCCTAGCATGGGGATATTTTTCTTTCCCAGTTTGGGGCACTGGAAAGCGAAGCAGTGGCCGGATCCCACCTCAGCACAATGCTAACCCTACGCAGGAGCACGTCCTGCCGTGCCGCGCCTGCCAGACGCCTGCTCCCTTGCCACGGAGCCAGGCTGGGGCCAAAAGCCGCATCCAGCAGAGGCGCTGGGCAGCTCAGCAAGCCCTGGGGGCAATCCAAATCCCCAAATGGAAGCGTGAAGGTTCTTACTATAAAGCACATCAAACACTTCCTCTACCATCTTCCTGAGGAGGTACACGTCTGATCCCTGGTCCGGGGAGACCCTGAGCACGCTTCGCCCGCACTCCTTTGCCTTCTTCTGCGCCTCCGCATCCTGCTCCTTCCTCTGCTGGACTCCTGTGGGGGGGAGAGGAGAAAACGGGAGACGCTGCAGTGAAGAGGGTTCATGGGCAATGATGTGCGCGCTTTCAAGCACCCGCGAAGAGATCGAACCCACCAGCCTGGTTATGCCAACTTCATCCAGGGCTGAACGCATCCCTGCCCACCAAAGCCCACACAAGACGGGGGTCCTGCGGTCGCTGGGGCCCTTGCCACCCCCATGGCATCAGCAAAGTCCTCTGCGTGGGCAGATGGGTGCCCCAGGTCTCCCACCCACCCCAGACCCTGACTCACACGGGGCCACGGTGCCCAGCAGCTCCTGGTGCACAGGGGAAAGCGCCAGCACGGGCAGCAGTGCCAACAGCACCCCTGGGAGCTGGGTCGGTCCCCACCAGCCAGGGACACGCTCACCCCGTGCATGCCCCCCCCTCCCCGGCTGGTTTTACCCACTCAGCGTCACTGGAACTGTTGTGATTAATTGGGCAGCGCATTGCTTTTCTCTGGTTTCAATCTGCTTAGCCTTCAATCTCTCAGGAAAAGAAAATCCGCCTTTCTTGGAGGCTTTTTTACCCTTCAGCGTCACGTACCTTGGTAATACCAGCTATTTCCTGCTAATTTCCCCCATTAAACCTCAAATAAAGCATATCTTCAGCAACCACTTCCCTGCATCTCTAACACACAGAAAATTAAGCACTACAAGTGCATTATTGCTGTTCTATCCAAAGCGATTCACAAGGGATTTTTGGTGGCGAAGGACTAATTCCTTCATCATCCTCGACGGGCTCCTGCTGGTGATCAGCCCTGGATGCTGCCTGGGCACAAGGAGGAGCTCGTGGATCCCTGCCATGGCTGGGACATCACTGGGACGGGGATGAGAGCCACCCAGGGTATCCACAACCGGCCACAGGAAAGGGGACGGTCCCCCAACACCACACAACTCCTGGCAAGCTCCATCCCCCCCCAGAGCATGGGGAAACGGGCCCTGGAAAACTTTTTTGGAGGTGTTTTACCAAAGTGGTGAAATTCATCCTCATCCATACCCTCCTACACCGACCCGCGGCTGGGCGGTAACTCTCCTCTGCTGACATTAATCCCGATCACTGTCAAGTACCCCCCGTGCACCAGCAAAGGCCGAGCCAGAGGTTCAGATAAAGGAGGGAGTTCAGGCGAGGTCTGCACGCCCAGAGAGATAAGAGGCTTCTTACATCTCCCAGCGATGTCTGCTTTAGATTACTTGAGCTCCTTTCCAAGGAGGCAGCTAGACCATAAATCAGAGGCACTTCCAGGGATGCTTTCCACTGCGTGCCAGTTGTAAGAGCTTTATAGAGCGGAGTTGTGCCTGGGCCATTTATAATTCAAGACAGAGTTATCACGTTTCACCCTGTCTCCAGCATCAGCCGCTTCGCCCGAACCCCAGCGTCAAGATTTTGTGCTTTCAACCAGACGCAACCATTTCGTTTTGACCAAGGTGTAAATGAAACCAAAGCAGAGGGAAATCAGGATGTTAGCACTGTGGAGGCCACCAGCCAGGATAGATGTAGATATATCTTTCTAAAAGTCAGATTGGCAGAAGATCATCAAATACGGTGAGCTCTAGGGAGACACAGCTGGCGTCTAGTACATCAGACAGAGCTCCCTCCTGTTGGCCACCTCACGGACGTTCACCGCTCGGGTACCTCCCTGCCTCTCGTGGGTGGTGGGAAAGGGAGACAGAGTGGCCCGTGAATGCAGGAAACATCCCCAAAATGCTTCCTGCCCTGCAGAACACAACGCCCCAAAGCAGAGGATAGCTAACGGCGGCCCTCCCGGGTGCGTGTGAGGTGGTGGAGATGGCAGGCAGCTGCCCACGGCGGGCAGGATGGAGGGGCAGAGTAGGGCCTCGGCAGGGAGCTGCTCCTGCAAAGCCGCACCGGTTCACCCTGCGCACGTGCAGTGAATAACCCAAGCAGGCAGCACCCTGGCAGCTTTACAGCACTGGTGTTTTCACCAGAGCAAACTCTTCCTGACCAACCTCTCCAATGGATCAAGCGCCAATATGGTTTCCGTCAACACCACGTGTGTGCACGCACAGCCCGGTCGTTCCTCTCCACTGACATCCCACTGCATGTGCCAGGAGATCTGGGCCTGGGCTCCGCTGCACCACCAAGCCCAGATCCCATCCTGGCTCCTGCATGGAGCGGGGAAAGCAGCGGTTGGCGTTCTGGGGGTGATGCCACCCAAGAAACGCAGGTCCTGAGCACGGTATAGCTCCTGCTTTCCTCCCAGCTCCCAGGTTGGTTTTGGGAGCCAGCACAGAGGGCTGGGTGCCGGCCTCACTGCACTCAGGGCTGCCACCAGTCACACACATCCCTGTGATACCTGGTGACCCCAATCTAAGACTAGGTGGTCTCCTGGCTCTTGCTCAAGTCACCCTTCCACCACTGTTAGCCCCTCAAAAAATAAGCAGCTCCACAACAAACGCTCCCAGCTGCCAAATCCATCCCTGTTTTTCCAAAAGCAGGGAAAAAGCCTTTGCCCAAGAAAGCCTCTCTGCTCCTGGGGGATCACTAGGATCACTATTTCCACAAGGACCTCAAAAGCCACACCAAAACACCAGCACACCGGCAGTGCTGCCGCAGCCCAAGAGCGCTGGGGGAGCAGGCTCACGTACCCCAGAGGTGCTTTCGGAGGAGAGCCAGGGTGCACGGTGCCCTCGCTGGGAGGGGAGAGGCTCCAGCTATGGGTCTCCATCACTTTAAACACTGCTCAGCCCCCGGATGGACCACACCATAGTGCGCCCCCAACCCCCAAGCCCTCCGTGCACAGTGGGGGTCCCAGCCGGCACAACCAGAGCGCCAACCTCGGCACGGGAGAAGATGGTGCCAGTGGGGATACTCACTGCAGAACTTCTGGAAGTCGGCTTGCAGCTCCTTGCGGGCGCTGAGGAAGACCCGTCCCTTCTCGGTACCCACCACGAAGGCGCTCTCCTCGTGGACGGCGATGCAGGCCACCTCCGCGTTCAGCTTGGAGAGCGCCGAGCACTGCGGGGAGGCACCGGGTCAGAGCAGCCGTGGGAGCATCCCCGCTTGGCACCCCCTGCCATTTTCCAGTGGGATTTTTTTTTTCTTCCCATCATAAATTTCCCCCATCAAAAGCAATGTTCTGGCTTGGGTCAGAATTTCATGGGGTTTATGACATCCCCTAAACACTTCAGCCACTTCACAGCTCCAGAAAGGTATCCAGCTGAGCTACGCTTTCCTGGAAAACAAGAACTATTTACCCATCATTTCACTTTTTTCTAGGGTTTCTTTAAAAGAAAACATTCCTGTAAAATAGAAAAAAAAAAAGAAACCCCAACAATTTTGATTTTTCCACCAGCTCTAATGAAATCAGGAGCACGGGGATCTTACCGCAGCTGCAGAACACTAATATGGTCAAAGTCTGGATTAATCAAACGATTCTTCTTGCACAGTTATGCAAAACGTTAAAGAGATGGAAGACTTCCTCCAGTAATCCATTTTATGCAACGCGCGCTTCCTGCTCCACACAATACACGTGCATACGTGGGTTTATTATTATTTTTTATATGATAATAGTTACGCGGTGCCGGCAGCCTGACCCGTATTCCCGTAGCAACGGCAACAACGCTAGGAAGTCGCTGTCCCCGGGTCATGATTGAACTGGGTGAAACTGGGGGGGGCGGATTTTCCCATCGGCAGCCCCGGTTAGGCACATCACCCGTCCCTGGCACTGCGGAGGGGCCGGAGGATGCTGGCAGCCAGGGAGGGAGCAGGAAAGCAGCTGCCCATGGAGCAAACCCCCCCAGAGCTACCTTCAGCTCCCCACACGCTTTTGTGGCGAGCTGGATTTGTGAGGGCTTAAACCAGTCTCTACACAGGGTCACTTCACCTCCTGCTCACCTTCTTCAAGAAGGAGGTAGCGAATCACACCCCCCAAAATAGATATTTTTAAGAAACCTCCTTTCAAAAACCCAGCAGTCGACGGAAGTATTTTGCTCAAAAAGTCCAACACTCAAAAAATAACTATAAAATCAAGGGGATGTGAGATTTGGAGGCAGCCCAAATCCGAACCCTAAGCCCACTTGGCGACGTGCACACGGTCCCGTGGTTTCTCCGTCACGCACGCAGGCAGCCAGGCTTCAGCGGGTGCAGAGCCCGGCCCCGGTGAAGCGCTGGGATACAGGCTGGATTTCAGGAGCAGCCTGGCCCTGGTGTCAGCACGTAACGAGGACTGCGGAATAATGTATATTCATTAAGAAGGCAAACTACGATAACACGATTTGCTGTACGGGATGGCACGTATATAAATCATCAAAGCTGCTCGGGGTGCGTCAGCTCCGGGGAACCTGCTCCTTAGTGGGATGGTGATGGTTCAAGAGGAAATTAGTATTAGTGAACAAAACTCCCTGCCCGTGCAGAGAAGACGACGCATTCAAGGTAAATACATTAAATACGACTCGGCTTTAAAAAGGTAGGGTTATTAAGCACGTCGCATTGCATTAGACATTTGTTACTACACACCCACTTTCCCTTCTTGATCACATTCACAGTTAAAAATAAGATTAGCTCTGGTCCACGAGACTTAATCCAGACAGTTATCTTGTTTATGTAAGCACAGCTGACTTAGGCAAGGTTTCCACCGGGAATTCTACGTCAAAAGATATGAAAGTTATTTTCTTTGTTCTCAGAGATAAAAGCCATTGTTCTCCTGTTGTGTAAAAGCTCACGGTAACATTGGTAAAACATCAAGAAAAAAAACCACAACACCACACCACCCAACCACCCTACATTCAGTTGATCCCGACATAAATATTAATGGAAAAGCAGTACACATCCGAGATTAACTCGGGCTGACTTTGTGATCCTCACGGCTGTCAGGGCAGGAGATGATTTTTATTTCCCAGCTCCGGCAGCTCCCTGGGCTTTCTGGCAGTGGAGGGGAGCAGGACGAGCTCAACAGCCCTCCTGCTTCAGCCCTGCTCCCAGCCAGGCCGTCAAAGGGAGGCGAAACGAGGGAGGGGGTTGGGGACACCACCGGCCTCTTACCATGGAGTCTAAGGCAGACACTAGGCTGGTGATGATTTCGTCTTTCTGGGAAAAAACCATATTCCACTGGTCAGCTCTGGAGGTGCTGAGGGTCACATCTAAAGGCTTCCCTGCCAGGGCCATATTCACCTGAAAACAGAAAAAAATAAACAGGTATATGTGTTGCTGTTACTGCGGGAGAGCAGCACCAACACCAACACCAGCACAGGGGAAACCAAGGCACGGCAAGAGGCCAGGGCCAGCGCAAGCCCTGCGTTCCTCAGGTCTCCTCTGCTGAAGTCAGATAATTGCGGACGCTGCCAAGCCATAACCAAACCCCCGGACCGATGCTGTGTGTCCCAGCAGCGGCCAGGTCACCTCCGCCCTCAGGACTCAGCCCCGGGGAGATGCCACCACAGCGCAGGACATGCTGGACCGAGCGTGTGGTGGGATGAGAAGCGCTCCCATGCCCAAGTTCTGCGGGCAGCGGAGAGCAGGGGGTGACGCATCTGTCCCCGTGAGGACACCATGCCCCCATCCCTGTACCCTGGACAAGAGGAACGCCCAGCACCCAAAGGTGTCCCTGAAATGGGCCAAAGCCACAGGGTACTCTGCCTTCACCCCAAGGGATAGAGGCAGCTCATGGCAAGGGGCTCCATCATCAAACCATCCCACCTCGCAGCTCCTGGGGGACCGTGCCGGCAGCAGCAGGACCGGGTGGCATGCAGGGATGCTGCAGTCAAGAAGGGGCTTGGCCCCGGGAGCTCCATCCCACACTGCAAAACGGGGAGAAAAAGGGGGAAAAGCGCCAAGGTCTGGTCACACATGCAGTGACCGGGCCAGGTCTCTGCACGACTCACTGGGACCGGTGGTGACACCAACACTGCAGGGGAAACTGAGGCAGGGGCTCGCCCTGTGTAAAACACCCCGCTTCCACGCTGGGGCACCCATACCCTGTACAGCATCACCCCCTCCCCAGCACCAAGTTGGGTGCCTCCCAGCTATCGTCCCTCCGTCCGCAGGGCAGCGTCGCACCGCCCAGCTTTAATCCTGCAAGTAAAGGGTGGCAAATTAGCCGGCAATGCTCGGGAGCCACTCGAACCGGCTCGTAAATCATGTGCTCGCAGCCGCGAGCGGATAAAAGAGGCTGGAGAATTTCTAACGAGGCGAGACGGGCAGGAGCCGGGGAATATGAATGAAGCCGCCTGCGCGTAACTCGATTTGGGGCTCAGCCGATGAACCCGGCCGCTCGGCCCTGCTGAAAACGAGGGTTAAAAATCAACAGCAAAACCCCCAAATTCACCTTCCTGCCCCAGGTCGCACCCATGTCCACGCAGAAGGAATTCGCACGCAGAGAGGGGCTGCGCTGCCCCGTGCAACCAGGGAAATGGTGGATTTTGGTCCAAAATAACAAGCCCCCCCCTCCCCCGCAACGCTGCATCTCTGCAGGTGCCCGAGCACACGCAGGGCAGGGGGCTGAGGGCCCCCCACGAGGCCCTGCAAAACCTCACTGTGACGTGGGCACGCAACAGGCTAACGAGGGCGGAGACAATTCCCCGTTAAACAATAACGACTGGATTTCAGAAATCGGTCCCGATGAGACATCCGGGCTGGCCGGTGAGAGCGGGCGAGCAGCGCCGCGGCCTCGGCAGTGCTGGACAGCAGAGCCATAGCTGCAGCCGTGCCAGCGCCTCTGCTGCGCCACGCCAACGGTCACCCAGCAGAACCCTTACACCCAGCTGACGCTTCTGGATGAAGGTGACAGATGAGTCTTCTTCCCCCAGGACGATCCTGAGGGATAAAAAGCCCCCAAATAAAGCTGCCTCGGTGCAGCTGGCAGGGAGCAGCGAGGTGACAGCGGTGCCGGTGCCTGCCCCGAGCCGCTCTCCTGGCCCGCAGGACACCGGGCAGCCCTGACGCTGGGCTGGGGCCCAGCCATGGCCTGGGGGCTGCCATCATGAAAGGACTCCGTCCAGGGAGCATCACTCGCTTCTTAACCTGCCCCCAAGCACCCACTTGGAAAAAAGTCTTATTTTGGTGCTCGTACAGATTTCCGAGCGCCCTAATTATTATTAAATACGACTACTACGACATGGATGTTCTTGTTGCCTTCCAGCAGTGTTCTGAAGAGCCTGGCTCTGCCTCGGTGGCACTGGCCGCAGCCCATCGGACAGCTCGAGCTGCACCGAGCTGCTCAACCATGGCCTGCCAGGGGGAACAGCGCTTACAGGGAAGAGACGCTGCATCCTCGGCTGCAGCAAGCAAAGCCATGAGCTGGTTCCAGCCCCAGAGGGGCAACCAAAGGGAAAGCCCACCGTAACGTCAGTGAGACCTGCAACCCCCTCCCTGCCCACCCCCGCTCAGGGGGAGACCAGGACGAAAATAATCCCTTCCACCTGGCTGATCATGTAATAAGGAAAAGAGAGAATCACTCAACAAGGAAACAAAAATAAAAATATGACCCAAGTAATGGGACAGGACTTTAAGGGATGGGGGCGGGGGGGTACGCACAATATTCCTGTAAAGCTTTTAATCATCTATGGTCACGAAGAGCAGTGACAGTGGATTTCGAAAAGAAGGGAATAAAAGGGAGGGAAAAAACTTCACAGCAAGCACGAGGCTTATTCAAATCAAATTAAGACATAGGGCTTGAAGTTGTTTGTCTAATCAAAGGGAAAGTAATCTTCAGGAAAACTGGGGTAACCCATTCTTATAGCAGTTAGAGCCGGCGGCAGGGAGCAAGGTGGGTGGGATGGGTGCAGAACATCACACCCCCCTTCCTGGGGCTCCATGCACCCGTCCTGCTGAAATCCCACCCCAGACACCCACCAAGGGGTTGATTTCTCCCTCCCGGCCCACAGTGGGGGCTCAGCTCTGGCCCCAGCCCCATCCCACCTCGGCACGCCAAGCCATGTCCCCGGGGGCGCGGGGTGACTCAGGGACTCTCGCACCGCTGTCACGGGGCCAAAGCAAACATTTACAGATTGGGTTACTTCTTTAAATATTAAAAAAAAATAATTAAAGTATTTTATTATTGAATTTTATTATTATTTAATTATTTCTTCCCCCCAAATGAGCCTTGTGGGGACAGGAGGAACAGCACTGGGAGGGGGGTGCCATGCCACAGCCGGCATGGGACACGGGCGGGCAGCCTGCACGGGTCATCGCCGCCTTGGCTCTTACAACACCTCCTTCCTCGCCTCCCTTTCTAATCCTGGGAAAGATTATAAATTTGGCCCTGGGGGAGTTTCACTCGTGAATCACCTGGGCTGCAGCGAAGGAAAAACGAGGCGCGTGGGGAGGCTCCCGAACCCCTGCGGAAGGGGCAGCGGTCCCCCCAACCCCGCGGCCCCTCTCCATCCCCCTGACCGCTGCCCCGGGGCAGCATCTCTCCCCAAAATAAACATCCTCCAGTCTTGAGAGCCGCGTCACCATTTCCAAAGTGGTCAGAGCAAACAAAACAGTAAAAAAAACCCCAACAAAACCCAACGACAACCCCCCAGAGGAAATTTCCAAGCAGAAAACTGTGTCATTATATCCCTTAAATTGTAAACAGGTTCAATTAGGAGAAACCAAGGGGCGTTTGTGCGAGCCAGCAGCTCGCACGGCGCAGCCCTGGCATCGCCTGCCGGCGGGGGCTCGGTTCATGGCAGAGACGGGTGCTGCAAGCTCCTGGTGTTGACTTTTGTCTTCCTTCTTGCTCATCTTTTCAAGCCTTTCAGCGATTTCCAGCCCCGTGCCACAACCAGAGGCAACACTATTTTACTTATTAAGCTGAGCTGGTGTTTCCACACTGCCACGGCGGAGCTTGAAGAAGGACCTCCACTGCCATCCTCCCCACCGCTTTCACCTTGCTGCCTGCAAAAGCCTTACTGGGCACAGACCCCAAACCCCAGTTTCCCAAAGGGAACCATGTCCTTGCCTGGAACTCACAAAACTGGGCTGAACTTCTTGCTGGCTCGCCCTGTGCCTGCCGCTCCTTCAGTACGAAGGCCGTAACCCCTTTTTTGGGAGGAATTACCCAAGGCAGAGCAGCAGGCGCTTGTTTACTGGGGGCGTGAGGTGGGAACAGCCAAATACCCAGGAGGGACTGAGGACAACCTGTATTTGCTTCTTCTATTGCTTTCTACTAATACTAAAGCACTTTAGAAATTAATACTAATTTCTAAACTAAACTGAGTGATTTATTTAACTTTTTTTCCTGCAGCTCTACTGCACCTTACGAATCGACCCCAGTGATTTTCACCGCATAAAGCACCTCCTTTACCGAGGACACCAAACCACTCAAAACCATTGCAGGGCAAAGCACCCGACCACCGGTGCCCCAACTCAAACCTGACAGCGTTGGGTGGGTGCAACATCCTCCAGCTCAGCCCTTGAACCACCAACTCCACCCAAGGGCACCAAGCCGGAGGAGCACCGAGGTCTGACTGCAGCATGAGACGGGGACCAGCATGGAGGGCCCCAAACAGACGCTACCAGCACTCCCCCCTTGCCCTACGGACATCGGAGCATCACCATGGAAATCCCCCCGTGCGCCCGGCCGGGATGTTTATAAAGCCTCCGGCTGCGTGGGCTGACTCCCAGTTCAGGGAGCCAAACAGGAATTTAAATTAATGAGAACTTTGACCGTTCAGCACATTGAGGGGGAAAAAAGAGGACAAAAAAAAGAAGAAGAAGAAAAAAAAAGACCATCACGCCAGTCCTGCCTGCAGCTCCACACAAAAATGGCTGAAAATTATCCGCTTATTCATTTTTCCAGGAAAATTCTGCCTGTTGCTTCAGCAGTGCCGGTGAGACCACGGGAAGCCCGAGTGAGCCAGCCCCAATTCCAGCAAAATAATTTTTTTAAAAAAATCAATATATATTGCGTATAGATATGCAAGTATTCTATGATATATATACACACATGTAGTAGAGATAGGTCTTGAGGTGGACTTCCAGGCCATTTCCCCTCCTGGGGAGAGGAGGGGCAGCCTGGGGGTGCACTAGAGCAGGGGAAGGCACTGCCAGGGGTGGGGGGGGAATGAGACTACTGCGCACCAAAAGGACTCTTGGTGGTGGCATTTGCGCTTCTTGGCCACCTGAAATGCTCGATAAACCATGGGATACTGGGTACCACATTTGGCCACCTCCATCCCCCTGAGACGGAGGGAGCAGGACCAGCACCTGCAGCCCATCGGGCGGGAGGGGGATGTGACACCGCATCCCCGCGCATGGGCCGAGCGATGACCTGCACGTAACGACGAGACGACGGTGATTTTACTTGTAATTGCCTTTTACTCCAGGAGGGCATATTTAAAGGGGATTTTTAAAAATTACACTGGTCCTGGAGGACATTTAAGCAATTAGCCCTGGCTATCATTAAACACGCTCTAACATCCATCAGGAGCCGTCCTGATAGGAGTCAGAGGGACAAATTACACCCTTTGCTAGTGCCGGGACAGCATCCCCCCTCCAAGCAAGGGGACTGTCCCGTGTCCCCACCAGGGACATCGCTTTGGGGCAGGCCACACACTAAGGGTTATCTCACCAGCACACCAGTGAAAGGGCACCAACTCGGAAGGTATTTCTCTGCCGTTTTTCATCCCGGGGATTTTTGAGGTCCTTTTTTCAGCAGGCGCCCGTCAGCAGCGAGGTGCCCGGCGAGCTGGAGTCGCTTGAGCAAAAAGCACATGGAAACCACAGAAACCGCAGCGGGGCGAAAGCCAGGGGTAGGGACCAGGCTTGAGTTTCAACTTGTGGGGTTTTTTTTTTTTTTCCTAATCATTTAAGCAAACACCAGGATCAGCAGAGCCGGCGCAGGCGACCGAAGCCGTCTTGGGTGCGGGAGCACGGTGGCACGGCCCTGCGCTCGCTCAATAACCGGCCCTGGGTTTTTTCCCGCAGTGGTGGAGATTTCTGACCCCTAACTCGGTGCCGGCCCCTGGGCCCCCCCGGCTGCACCCTCTGCATCCCGAGCTGGTGCGGGGCGAAGCCACGCAACCCGCGCCGGGGCGGATTGCTGCTTCCCTAGCGGTGCTTTGTTAGCAGGCGACGGCGAGCGGCGCGGTCAGCGCCGATGCCGGGAGTACAGCGAATAACCGCGACATTTGCAAGATGCCCAGAAACACCCTCAAATGTCTGAACGCTCCCAAAAATCCTAATCCCTGCCCCTGCGGGTGCCCCCTGGCACTGCTCTCCTGGAGCAAGCGGGGGGGGCTGGGTTTTGGGGTACACCAGGTGCCACCCTGCTGATGCACCCACTGCAAACAAGCGCCCGCATCTGCACCCCCCAAAGGTGAGTGCACCTCACCCCATAAACCGCTCTGACTGCTGCCCGTAACCTCTGCCACATCTCTCCCCACATACACAAATGTCCTTTTTTTGTCACTTTTCGCACCAATACCTTTTTCAAAAGCTACGNAGTCCCCGGCACAGTCTGGGGTACCTGAGCGCTTGTGCCCTCTCCGTCACCGTGCCAGCAGCCCCCACCCCGCCGGGTCTGCCGGCTCCCCCAAACCCTATACGCTGCCCTCCTCCCCTGCCCCTTCCAGCTGGGCAGTACCAGGCAGAACAAGCTCCTCGCTGGACGCCTCCTCCCCCGTTTTATTTTACCAAAAAAACCCCAGGGCACCTGCTGGAAAAAGCTCCTCACGTACACGCCGGCACCACAACATCCACCGGCACCGCCGCCTCAGCTCTGCTTTCCCGGATAATCTGGCGCCTGCTGCGGTTTAGTCCCGCTTATAAAAGCAGCAAAGAGCAAACCGGGGGCTCCCGCGGCGGGACGTATCCGCAGCAGGAATTTAGCTTCTCCCCCTCAACCAGGGCGTTGCATTCTGCTGCCGCCTTGATTTTCTTAAGCCTGGCCTAGGCGCACACACGGATATAATATAGTAAAATTACAGTAGGCTTCTGTCTAGAGCAAAGAGAGACGGATCAGGATCAAGTGCCCTTCAGAAGCGGAGTCTCATCTCCCCCAGGATAAACACTTTCATGTCACGGCGGCTGCTGGGGGGGATCGCTCTGCCCGCGGAGCTCAAGCAGTGCGGCTTTCAGCTCCAGACAAGTTTCCACGCCGCAATCTCACGGCAGGCAGGCGCAGAAGCTCTCGCTTCAAGCAACGGCCTCTCTGTTTATTAAAGAAATAAAAAAAAAAAAAAAGGGGTGGGTAGGGGGGGAAGATGTGTTAATCGGAGCGTTCCCACCATTGCAGGGGAGGGATGCTGTGAGCACCGTGTGGCTGAGCTGGATCCTGCCCCAGCAGCCCCGCATGGGTGGCTGGGGGCAGCAAGGCTGGAGATGAGCTTCATGGTGTCCCATGGGTGAGCGAAGGCACCCAGCCATGGGCACTTGGGGGGCTGCATGGCTCCCAGGGCTGAGCCAGCCTCCATCCCCGAGGGGGATACCCAGACCCAAAACTCAGCCCATGGCGGGGAGCTCAGCACCCCTTCCTGCACAGCCCGGACAGAACTTGGTGCTTTGCCGTTCCTAGAAGGAGAGACAGGCAGCGAGGGCACGGACCCGGCATCCCGCGCGCCACGGCTCGGGTTGCACTTCCCAGAAGCGGGCAGCCAGGGGAAGCCAAAATTAGCAGGCGACTAATTCTGCCCCTCGGTACACCCCCTGCCCTTGCGGCGCGGTGACCGCCGGTTATCGCAAGAAGATGCCGGCAATCCCTTGCCTAGAGAAAAAAAATGAGATGAAACGAGCCCGGGTGCCACAGGACGACCAGCAGGGCAGGTCTTGGGGGCGCACTGACCGCGGATGCCAGCCCCCCGTATCCCTTCGCACCCCTCTATCGACACCCAGCTCCAGCTCCGCACACCCGCCCGGGTGCTGGGGTGGGGGGAAGGCAGGCAGATACAGTTTCCAGCCTCTGGTTCGGCGGTGCGTAAGCTAACGCTGGGGTTATTTAAAGCCCGAGTTTTAGCAGCGTTCAGCTACTGGTTGCGTGATCAGGATAAAAAATCGCAATCCTAATTCCTGGCCCCCCGGTGCCTATGGCAACTGGTATCTGTCTCCTTGGAAACTAATCTCGTGGTATTTGAACAATGTACCAAGGGCCTTTAATCTCCCAAACACTGTAAATCTTTATTCTAGCCTGCTCTCCTCCTACCCCAAGAGCCAACATAAAAAGCCTGTTGTTTTCCATGCAGTCACCGAGAGCGTAACTCAAATTTTATACTGCACAGGCACACGCTTTTTTGGTTCCCCTTCACCCCCTTTCCTTTTCCCCTTCCAAATTTAAGAGAAATCCCACGCACACGACGCCCGCTGGTGAACGTTTGCTGTCTCCAAACAGCACCCCGTGGCCCATCGCAGCCATCGCCCCAGTTTGCGTGCCCACCGCGTGTCCGTTTAACTGGGCGCTGCTCCGGTTAGCAACGATAATAGTAATTCTGAATTAACCAGCAAAAAGTCCTAAAACTGCAAATATACCAAGACACAGACCCGAGGCTGGGGGCAACAAGTCCGCGAGGGCTCGGCAGGGGAGCACCCACCCCAGCCCTCGCGGCGGGAGCGGATGCTGGCAGGCACCTCGTCTTGCTCCTCGGCACCCAACCCCAAAGCTTTTTTCTCTTGCAAAGCCGCTGCTGCTGGCACCGACCCCCCCAGCTCCCAGGCAGGGCTGGGGCGGCCCCGTCCCCCCAGGCTGATCCCAGCCCACGGCCACCACTGCTCATCACCTGCTTCCTCCTCTTCCCAGGTAATTACCTCCGCGTAAGGAGGTCTCTGATAGAGAGCCGCTGCCTAATCTCATTATGCTTTAATTTTATCTCTAATGGTTCTCTCTGGTTACTGGTGTCTCAGTCCTGAGCATCCCCTGTGTTACAGGATGGGCTATTTGCTAATCCCAGGCCTGACTCTCTGCCACATAAATAAGCTCAATAAAAAAAATAAAATGGTTTTCTAAGGGAATGAGAGGAGGCTCAGAGCTGGGAGCATCCCACACCCCGAGCTCCCCGCTCCTGCCTCCTCCCTTCTCCCTTGTTTTGGTTTATGGCATGAACTGGAAAGGTGAGAGCAGGTTCCGGGGCATCCCGGCGCTTCCCCTCTGCTCCAGCCCTGCGGCGGGGACCACGTGTGCTGAGAGCCGGTGCCGGCTGTGCCTTGTCACCGGCAGCCTCGACGCCTGCCCAGAACCAGGCATCCCGCACCGGCAGGTCCTCGCCAGCAGTGGAGGGATCTGCAGCAAAGCCGGGCATGCACCCATCCCGCTGCGACCCCTTGAAGGAGCCAGGCAGTGCCGCTGGGGCGCAGGGATGCTCTGGCAGCTGCCCATGCCGCCCAGCCGGGATCCCCATCTCCTTCCCGGGCAGCCTCCGGCCGTGGCACCAGCCCCGAAACCTGCTGTTTGGCACGCAAACCCCGCCATTACTGCGGCGCTATCAGGGCTCGGCATCACCGCCAGCTGCCAGACACAAACAGCCGCGGGTGCCACGCAGCCCCCACCCACCCCAGGCAGACATCACCCTCCGTGGTGCGCTGACACGCCGGGAGCCGCCGGGTCCGACTGAAGACGGCTCTGGCTTCCCCACACCCTGGCATCACAACCGGGGCTGCAACACTGAGCCCTGCCGTGCCGCTGCTGCGTCCTAGGAGCAGCAGCTCTGCAGCTGCAGGGGGGTCCCCGAGGGTCGCCGGGCTGTGGTTGGGCTCCCCGGTGGGTGACAGAGCCATGCACCTCCAGTCAAGGTGGCCCCACCGGCGTGACCATCCCTACAGCTCTGGTGGGGAGATTCACCAGTGTCTAATACAGCTCGGGTGCACCCCACGAAACCGCCCCCCGCCACGTTCGCTTGTTTTAACGCTGTGCCCTGAGCACCGCAAGCCCTGCCGTGCTGGGTGGCAGCCAGTCACCCAGGCAAGGGACGGGCAGACAGACGGACGGGACAGACCCACGCCCAGAGCCAGTGATTACACACCCGTGGGTCCCAAAGTGCCGATTCCCTGGCGATGCCTCTTCTCCCCGGGGCTGCGGAGGGCTGCCCACGTGCATCGGTGCTTTCACCCAGGAAGGGCAACGCACCGTCCTGGGGAGGGGTCCCTGGTGGTGCTGGGGTCCCGTCTCACCCCCCCAGGAGGATTTGGGGTGCGGTGGGGTGGGGACGGCGGCAGGCATGGGGTGGAGGCGGCAGGAGCGGCTCTGATAGCCAGCGATTGGAGCCGTGACTCAAAGGCTGCCCGGGCCAGCGTCGGGGCTGGCCCCGGGGAGCGCTGCGAGGGCTGCCCGGGGCTGGCCAGGATCCGGCCCAAAAATACAGTCGAGGCCTCTCCCGCATGCTTCTGCTGGGAGTCACAGCGGGACACGGTGACCCGGCCGCTGCCACCTCCTCCCTCCTGGGACGCACCGGCACTTGGGTTCCCACACAGTGCCCTGGGCCAGCATTTCCCTTCCCCTGGTGCCTTGACGCCCCACCGAAGCACACGAGCCCCTTCTTTCCCAGGGGAAATCTGGCCCCAGATCAGCCTCGGTCCCTATAACCTGGGGGGGGCACCAGTCCCCTCTCCAGCCTTGCCGGCAGGCCGGTTCAACTCACCGATCCTGCAGCTGACCAGCCCTGCCCTCGTCTTGCTCACCCCATTTCAGTGTGGTTTAACAAGGCAAATCCATCGCAGAGGTGTCCCCCAATTCCAGTGAGAAGGGGCCCCCCAAAAACACCGAGCCCGAGTCCCCGCGTCGCTGGCGCCACCGTGACCACGACACGGCACACAGGCACGGCAGAGCCTCGGGTCTTGCAGAAACACATGTTCCCCTCTGCTAAATTCCAGCTTAATTCTCATTTCCATTGTGTTATGAAACACATTATCTGTTGAAACTAAGTCAACAGTTGTTTGCATTTACGTGTAAACACAGCGAATATTAGGAACGGGGCCAGCATTATATTTGCATACGAAATGCTGCCTGCACTGCCCTCTCTCCCTGGCTCTTCTCCATCCCTGCAGTTAAAGGCATGGGGATGCAGGGAGATGGTGAAACCCAAGACCAGAGCAGCCCAAGAAGGAAAAAAACCTTGTTTTTCCCCTCTCTATTTTTATTTTCTCGCAGCAGGAGAAAACTCATCCCTTTAAACCCACCTAACGCACCGACACGCACGCCCCTTCCTCTTGGACCCAAACCGAAACCGCTTCAAATTCCCAATGATACGCATATCTTATCGGCCTTGCTTTGCATAGCGCATAAATATTTATTTGCTTTTAATCCTGCAAAGCAAACCTGCCTCGTGGCACATTTCCCTTCATCGGCGGCGCCGGCACCCAACGAAGCGCCAAGAGAAGCAGCGTCCCAAATTCGGAGCCCGCTTTAGGTGCGAGGGCAGGGAAATAAGCACCAAACCTGCAGCGCCCGCCGCCTCCAAGGGTGCCCAGGGCATGGTTCGGGGGGTGCCGAGGCGGCTGTAAGGCACCCCGGTTCCTTGTCACCAGGGAAAGCAAGAGCCTGGCTCAGGCGCCCCATAAATGACAGAAAATAAATACATGGGCGTTGTGGTTTGGGTGTGGGAGGTGGCTCGATACCGGTTTCGCTCCGGGATGGTGATGCTTGCAGGGGAAGTGACACCAGCGGTACGGACCAGCCCCTTAAAAACAGAGATTTTGGGCGCTGTGCAAAGGGAGAGCACCTCACATGCGCTGGGCGGGTTGAAAAACGGAACCCTCTGACGTCTCCATCCGTGAGACGGGAACCGCGCGGCTGCACCGCTGCGGACCGGCGCAGGCCCTCCATCGCCCCAGTTCAGGACGGCACCAGGCACAGGCCCACACCCCAACCCCACCAAGACCCACGCAGCCTCACAGGCCATGAAACTTGTAGAAATATATTAAAAAAAAAAAAAAGAGAGCACCTTTTCAAATCCCAGACCGCCCCAACACCAAAAGCCCCCTGATCACCTCTTGCTTCAGCCAGAAGGATGGGAAGCGGCGCGCTCGCCCGCATCCATCCCGACTCCGTCGTGATCAAAGCATTCCGATTGGGACGCACGGAGCCGGCGATTGTCAATTAATTTCTTAATCGGTTCCCCTTAAACAGGCGGCAAGCAACGAGGCGATGGGTGCCCGCTGCCCGGCAGCGAGGGTGCCGAGCCCTGGGGTGCCGGCGAGCTCTCGGCACGACTCTTCGTGTTGCACGCAGCCGCGGAGGGGGTAAACACGGAGCTACTTTATAATGGGCGAGTAAATATTTAAATAGGCGGGTTTATTTCGGCTGCTCGGCTGCTGTGCCTCGTCCTCTGCGAAGCTGCTGACCTGAGCAGAGCTCGGAAACCTGATTAAAAGCAAATTGCTGTTTTGTCTGAAGATGGGAGGAAGCGCCTTCGCCTCTCCCCGAGGCCGGTGGCCTGGGATGGGGAGGAGAAAAGGCCCTGGCTGCCCTACCAGAGGCTTCCCCCAGGCACTGAGCATGATCCCACATCTCTCCGGTATCTTCCAGGAGGACTCCTCACAAACCAAAGCCACGACCCCCGGGATCTCGGCCCCTCCAAGGAGAGGTACCGCTCCATCCCCACAAACACCTGCCCCCGTCCCCCTGCCCATCGCGTCGCTGCCGGGGACATGAAACCCTCCAAAGCGGCAGCCTGGCTCTCCCCAGCATCCTTCCAGCTACTCAAAATACCAAGGGCAATAAAGAGAGACTCGAGCAGAAAGCAAAATCAATACCGAGAAGGAAGGTTCTGGGCTTAAATGCCTTTCGCAGCATCGCCGGTGGAAAGCGGGTTGCGGGGGGGGCGGGGGAAGGACAGAAAAACACTTGGCAACCCCACAGCACATGGGTTTAAGAGGAATGGTGTTTGCTGTAAGGTTTTCCATAGGCTGGGAGCGTGCGGCGGGGGGACACAAGGGGCAGACCCAGCCCAGCACCCCCCACAAGCCCAATCCAACCACAAGCAAAGAGTGGTGGGGAGAAGAAAGAGGAGAGAGACCCCGGCACCACATCCCGGCTCCCAGCCACACAATGCCAGCGTGCACCCCAACTGCTGCCGTTTGCTTTTGGGGGGGGTGCAGAGCTGCAGGGAGGGGGCACGCGGGGACAGCCGAGAGGAGAGCCACTTCCCTCATGCCTCCAAAGGACCGGCTCCGGCGGGCATCGGCTCCCTGCCCCAGTGGGGACCGCGGCCGGGGGGAGCCGGCCACATGCAAAGCCCACCCATGGGTGCGAATGCGGGTGAGCGCCCTCTGACACAGGAGAGCCATCAGCCTGGAGCATCCTCAGCAGCAGCTACCCACGGCAGAGACAACCTCTGCATTATTTTTAATTTTCTTTTTAATTATCGAGTTTAAAATAATAAAGGATGCCTACGTGCTCCGGCGCATCAACGGCAAACCCAGCACAAGCCCCGCTGTTAAAAATAGCCCTTTCCAGGAGCGCGGCTGCCAGCCACCCACAGGCACCCTTGGCCCCGTGGGACTCGCTCTCCTCTCCATCCACCAGCATCACCGTGCCGGGTCCACGGCACACCAGAAGGTCAGTGAGCGTGGAAACACGCATCTTACATGCAGAGGGGCAAAAAAAAAATATATATAAAAATCAACCAGAAGCCAAAAAAAAAAAAATGAATACTCAACGATGCTTATGCCGCTAGGGGAGAAAAATAAATCAGGAGGAAGAAAATTTATGGGCGATGAAGCCCCAACCCAAGCAGCCTGCTTTCAGAGAGCGGTTAGAGATGAGGGGATGTGTGTGCTACGAGGTGCGGAGGGGAGGCAAGCGTCGCTTTCGCCGGCAGCTAAAGTACAGGAAACTTTCGCATCGCCGCAGCGGCGCTGATGCCGGCTTTTATCACGGAGAGCCTCGCGCGCAGGCAGCGATGGGGCTGGATTTGGGCAGGTATAATTCCCACGGAGATAAAGACCTTGTTTTTCAACAAGCGGCAGCACCGTACATAAATTACAACAGCAAACATGGGGAAACAAAGAGGTTTTCAAGAGAGCACATAATCCTCCGAGGGGCGGCTCGGGGAAAGCCGCGGGGCGGCTACAGGAAGACGATGTGGGAGAGATGAGGGGCTAATCTTGTGCTCTCCTACCTCCCTGTAAAGGAATAAACCTTTGGGCAGGTGGGGAAAAAAAAAAAAACCCACTTGAATGATAAAATATTTGAGGCGGCCAAGATCAAGGTGAGATTTTTCATGACAGTGCCTGCTCTTCCCTGCAGCAGGATCCAGCAAGGAGCCGCGGGAAGAGCACGGACGGATGCTGGATCCATCCCGGAGCCAGGTCTTTGCTCCAGAAGCTTGCACGGGGAGGGCTGGGGACGTGCCGCACCGGACCGGTCATCTCACGGGACTCTCGGGTCACGCTTGCCTGCGTCTTCCAACCCCCTCCCCTTTCTTAAATAAAATAAATAGAACCTGACACTAACTCTAATGGTTTTAATAAATGTTTAATGTCCTGTTAAAGGTCGCCTGCCTCCCGCTCCCACCGCAGACCCGCACCGACAGCACACGGGCCGCTCGGGTCTGACCCGCGCCGTTCCGTCGGGGCTCCAGCACCCGGCGCGCTCCCCTCCCCAGCCCCGCATCTCCCAAGGAAGCTGTCGGGCAGCAATGGTGGGGGGGGGCAGTGATGGTGGGGGGGGCAGCGATGGCAGGGGGGCCGGCGTGTGCTGGGAACCTGCAGCAAACCCCACTTAACCCCCCGCTTTCGATGCAAGTCCCTGGCCCAGCCCCGTCTGGGGGCACGGGGGGTGTTTACATGTTGAGGGGCAAAAATACCAAGCTCCAGCTCAGGGTAAAACGCTGTGATTTCACCTCAGGAGTTTCTAGGCATTTTTCCCCAGAAAAGATGAGATGAAATTACAGCCCGGCAATGCCCCTAAAGGGTGCGGAGCAATTTATTTTCAGTGATCCTCTTCTAATGAAGCTAATTTATAACCTTGTCAGAAGGCACACGCAGACTCGGGGCACCGGCACGGCTCCCTTCCCCCCGCCTGCCTTTCCCGGGATGAAAACCTCCAACCCAAACCCCAACCAGGATGTTTATTTAAGGCCCAAAACCCCAAAGGCACTCTAAACAAGCAGAGTTCCTCACATATTTTGCCGACTGAGCGCAATCCTTCCTGCCGGCGATTGCAAAAGGGCTCCCAGCGCCCACGGGGGTGCGGGGGGGTCCCTGCTGCCGCCGGGACAGGGTTGTCCCACCGCCCGGATGGGAGAAAGAATAATGCTGTGGGACCCAGTGGCATCCTGGGGTGTCCTCGCAGACCAGAGCATCCTGACACATCGGGGTCTCCACAGCTCGGCAATGAGGTGACCCAGTTTTTTGGGACTTGATGGCCCTAACGCCATCCCACCACGCTCCAACGGGCATTGGTCCTCCCCAGCTGGAAGGGTTCAACAACGCATCCCCCCCTCCCCGGCTCGTTAAAAAGGAGGAAACCACCAGAAGAAGCCCTTCCTCCATCCACACCAACCGTTTCTGTTTCTCAGAGGACCCGCAAGACCCACGGCGGACACCAGCGCGAGGGAGCAGGGGGAAGCAGCACGGCAGGCAGCTCCCACCGCTGCGCCGGCGCCGCGCAGCAGCGCTTCGGCAGATGGTGGATCGTAACGTCTTTATATTTACCTAACGAGATTGCTTTATTGTAGCCCTCCAACAAGAAAGCGAGAGATTCTAAAGGCAGCGGCCAACTCTTGGGCTTCAACAACCCCGTTGCTAAAAAGAGACCTTGAGGTCTCTTCCAACCTTAATGATTCTATATGTATATATTTTATATCTATTACAAAAATAATGATTTCAGAGGTCATGTTAACACACTGAATTGTCCTCCCCACACACACTAAAACACGTGACTAGCAAGCACCAAAACCGACGTACAATTCGATGTTTTAAACCCTTCTAAGGGTTTGGGCGATGCCGCGGGCGCGTGGGGCTCAGACCCAACCTACCCGACCCAGGACAGCGACCGGCGTGCTGGGGACGGCGTTCCTCTGGGCAAGGACCATCACTCGCTGTTTGCACGGCAAACAGCGTCCTAGCCTGCTAAATACTAATGCAATACAAATAATAAAGATAATTCCCACATATTTAATCATTACCAGAGCTCTGGATAGAAATGATAATCAGGCCTCGACTAATTAGGGAGACGTAATCCTGCCTTTCCTACAGGTTTTTCCATCTCTGTCTCCTACTCTGCAACGAAACAAGCAGAAAGCCGACAGGGCTGGGGCTGAGCATGACTTTGATGGGAGCCTCAAACAGGTCCCAAAACCCAAACCCCCACCGGTGCCAGGGGAGATACACCAGAACACCCATCCGGGGGCTCGGTGCCGGTCCAGCCCCGAATGCCAACCACCCTTTAGGCGCGGCAGCGTTCATCCAGGGAAAAGCCTACCCTTGTCCCACGCATGTCCTTCGGGGGTCTCTGCTCTGCAGCAGGTACGGACCAGCGGACCAGCAGCTCATCTCGAGCCTCGTCCTAAACCTTTTGGCATCCCGGAGGCCCTCCCTGACGAACGGCAGTGGGGGGCAGCACCCGCTCTACTGGCGCTGCTCCCGAGTGCCGTCATCGATGCAACGTGCCGCGCGTGCTTCCCGGCACCAAACCCTTATAAAGTGGCCGAGCTTAATTTCAGGCGTGAGGATTGCTGTTAATTAGAAGCGGGGCTAGGTTTGCCTCTTTCATCTGCGTGTGCCCGCGCGGGGGGCTCTGCTCACCTCCAGGGAGTCACCTCCATCCTCAACACAATAACCAGAGCCGTCCCCAGCGCCCGGGGCCAACCCTTCGGTGCCACCAGGCTGGAGCTCCAGCAGCAGATGAGCGACGCGGTGGCCAGTGTCCCAAGGCAAGGTCACCTCACACAGGCACTAAGGAGTGGGTGGTTCCCCAGGCAGAAGACACGTCCACGCCGACGCAGCCGGAGGTAAAGGTAAGGCAAGAGCTCTGCCGAAACATGGGTGCGGAGACACGCTCATCCCCACCCGCCACCCTTTAAAGATGGGTGAAGCAGCTTCTCACACAGCAACCAGACAAAACCAAGGAGGTCATCTTCATCCATGCAACAGTGTCACTTCCCCAGTGTCACCTTGCTCCAGAGGACTCCCCCTCCACTCACCACAAGTTTTCCCTAAGCCAGACTGACCACCTCTATGTTCTTCTAACCAGCAGTTACCAGAAGGAAAGCTTTCAGGTTGGGGGTTTTTTCTGCTTTTTTTCCCCATTTTTTCAGCAAAGGAGAAGGAAGCCAAGAGGTCCTCAATGGCCTCGCCACCAGCGTGATCTGTGGCTGAGATCCCACACATCCACCTCCTGCCTCGGCCAAGGACGGGGCTCAGCTCCAACCTGGCTACCAAACACCTCTTCTCACGTAAAGAGATTTCTCAGCCCCCTTCAAACCATCCCACGAAGCTGCTGGTTGTCAGGGCCCAGGCACCACGCGCTTCTCTCGGAAGCGTGTAAATCCCTCCAACAACCCCTTACAGGGGGAGGTTTCTCCTCTAGAAACTTCTCAGCTAAGAAAGACACAAAACCCCTGGCAGTGACCAGCACCCTCATGCATTACCAAAAAGCACAAGAAATGCTCAAAAAGAAAAAAAGTTAAGAAACATTCTGCCCACCAGTTTCCCACCCACCATCTCCAGAGGGATCTGGGCCCCAAAGCACCCTCTGAGCTCCCAGGTTTTCCAGGAGCAGATCAGCAGAAGGTCTGTGGTGTCCACCATGAGCATTTGTACCCACCCGCTGCCTGGATGGCTGAGGGGTGCAGCCAGACCCCAGCACACCCCACACGGGATGTCACCCACAGGCAGGGGACATTCAGGCTTGTCCCCTTCAAGCCGCTGGGGCAGAGGTTCCGGGCACGCAGGCGGGCGCTGGGTGACTCACTTCTAGTACTCCTCCGGGGTCCACACCGACCTCCCCACCAGCATTTGCTCCTTTTGATGTTGCAGATTTAAAGCAAACGAAGACAGACACCTCATCCCTCACGAGAGGGGCGGAGAGCAGCTCTGAGGGGGGGAGCCCTGGGAAAGGATGATGACATCCGTGCGGACACTCAGCAGCAGAGCGATGCTCTTCGCTGGTCCCCCGCTCATCCCGCTGAGGTTAATTCCGTCCTTAAACCAGCCAGAGCAGCACGAGGCTGAGACAAGGCAACGTGAAGCCAGAAAATTCAAGCAGAAGCTGTTTGCGTGCAGGAACGTAAATCCCACCTCAGCACCGCCGGCTCTCGAGGAGGGGAGTCATGCACCGAGCGCTATCCTTCACAGCGTCCTACCTACGGGAAAGCCTTGCTCCCTCGGAAACCACCACCAAAGCGTGTGTAACGTGGAGTTCGGCAGCAGCTCCCCAACCGGGAGGAGACACGGGGGTATCCCCACAACGGCGATGCCCCAGCTGCTTTGGGGGATTTCTCCAGCAGCAGCCCCCCACCCCAGCCCACTGCTCCACCACCACGGGGGCAGCACGCAGCGGTGCTCGATAGCTTTATCTTGGGCTCAAAGCAAATTCAACCGATGGGGCTGCACTAAGAAACAAAGTGTTGAAGCGCTGAGGAAAATAACCCCAAAACCCCCAATCCATAAAGTCCACCTGGACCCCAGCCATCGCGCAGCCCAGAGCTTCCAAGCAGGCTGAGGGCTCCTGACCTCTTTTTAAAGACGATGCTTCAAGAGCTGTAAATAAAACATGTCCTGTGAAGGGAAAGGCTGCAACGGGGCAGAGCAAGGTCCTGTGAAACCTCGCTCCAGTCTGCAAAGACCCACCACCTCCCCAGCAAACCTCCGGCCAGGGCTGCTCTCTGCCACCAGCCCCACCGCTAGGACCAGCATCCAGATGGACACCAGAGGTGCTTCCCTACAGCTTCCAGTTGGGCTCTTCCTAATAAATACATTTTTAGCTCCTGGATGGATATCTCCATCCTTGAAAGGGGCTCCCAGTAGGTCCTTTCCTCTCCTCCCTGTGCTCAAGGGGAAATCTTCTCGTGGTGGCAAACTGACCCCATGTGCCTTCAGCATCTGCCACTGCTCCCCTCAAAACTCCAGAGGAGGTTTGTCATTGCCAATGAGGTGCAGCACAGGCAGACATGCCTGGAGGGCCAGGAGCAGAGCATGGACACCAACACAGTCCCTCGCCCATCCATGCCCTTCCCCAAACCATCACCCACCACCTACACCCAAGCCCAGCCATCCTGGGAGCAGCAGCCCCATCCACACCTCTTCTTCCATGATGAGGAAGACAACACCACCCCCACATCCACCCGCCACAGGCATCTGCAAACGGATGCCAGCGGCACAAGGAACAACCATGTCCACCAGCCGACGGGCAGGGCAGGGCCCCGCTGCCCAAGCCGGGGACAGCCGGCGCAGAGCCCTGCGCCCACCCCAGGGGTCAGCCCCGCAGCGGGCAACCGGCCGGGGACGAGCATGGCCAGAGTCCCTCCGCATTCCTCCAGCCTGGCCGACAGGGTGCAGCCGCCGCAATTCCCAAAGGAAGTACAGGGCATCGATAATTGCTGAAAAAAATCTGAGCTATTTCCTGCGGGAGCAGCAGACGGGAATCCCCCACTAGCTCCAGCAGCGAGAAGTCACTCTTTCTGGTCTGGGATTTTTGGGGTTTGGGGTTTTTTCTTCTTCCTCTAAGCACAGCATCACTTAAGTCGTATATGATGCACATGACGCATCGTGCACATCACAACAAGACCCGTCACCTCCGCGCTGGCCTGAAGCCCACGCTCCTGGCCACCTCCTGCCCCATGGAAGGTCCCACCAGACGCCTGCCGGCACCGCGCCTGGCTCCTGCGACAGCGCCAGGCTGCCAGCGAGGGGATCACATCTCTCACCTGGGCTGGTAGGGCAGGTTGCTAAATACATCCCTCAGCAGGTTCCTGCCCTCCTCTCCTGGCTTCTCATTAGCAGCTTTAAATGAGCAGCAACACATCAGCTCCTCCACCGGGATGTCCCTCCTGGGAGGGACAGCAGAGGGAGGTGGCAGCGGTCACCGGCGCATGTCTGCTTCCTGCAGGCACCCCGCGAGGGCAGCTGCCCGACCCCTTCCCCTGCCTGCACCCAGCAGCGATGCACCCTGGGCAGGGTTCGCTCCGAAAACACGTCCCTGAAAGGCAAAGCCCACCCGGACAGCGGCGGGGCATGGGAAAGCCGGTAGCTTTCCCCTGTCCCCCGGGGATCACCGGGACCCCAGCTCTGCAGGAGAGGACTGGGGACCTGCAGGCGGCCGCAGAGCCACGCCGTGTCGCCACGGTCAAAGGCCACCCTGACACCCAACTGGGTGCTTGGCATGGACTCGCTGCTCCGGCGGCGGGGGGATGAGGCAGAGGCCCCCAGCCATGGCCTTTAGCACCCCAGCACCCTGGCCACCGGTGGGGTCAGGTCTGACGCTGCCACACCGCTGTCTCGTTTCAGAACAAGCGCTGTGGCAGTTTCCACAGCAGTAGGAAATTCCACGGGCTCGGACGGGCAACAGCCAACACAGAGGGTCCGGCCACATCAGTGGGGACTAGAGACCCACAGTGCGGTGGAATCCAAGGTGCACGTGCCCACAGGATTATTCCCCAGCTGCAGCACTTCCAGCAGCTCCTCTGGCAGGAGCAGATGCCCCGAAGCTGGGGATGCCCATGGCACAAGGCTCCGCGCCGACATCCCCAAGCGGTTCCCCTGTCCGAGCTTGCACACAGACGGGCGACGGATGCGGCAGGAGGCCGAGCAACCACCCGTCCCCGCGGCTCTGCAGCGATGCTCAGCGACACCAGTGCCTCCCAAAGCGCTCTCACCCAAGCACGCCCAGCACCCGCCGTGAACACCCCGGGATTGCCTGTGCAGCAACTGCCGGGTCCAAGACACGCTCCGACCTACAGCTTATCCCAGATAAGCCCACTGCCAGCCCCACACTGGCAGGACAACGGCACCGGCTCCCTAGGGAGCAACTTTCTCCCCATCAGAGTCATCCCTGAGCACTGAGAAACCTCCGCTTGCCCCCACCAGCACCGGGGAGCCGCAGAGGATGTCCATCCCCCCGCGCCACGGGCCGCGGTGCCGAGGCCGGGTTACCCACCGAGCCGAAGCCCCGAGCGCTTCGTCAGCTCAACCCTGCGTTTCTATTTCCAGTCGCGCCGCTGCCTTTCCCCGCGCCGGCGGAGAGGGAGGCGAGCCCCGGCAAAGCCCTGCTTCCTGCAGCTCCCCGTCCTGCCCGGCACCGCCGGCCGCAGCCGGGGCAGGTGGCAGCAGACGTGGGACACCGCTGCAGCAGTGGGCACGAGGGCCAGCCCGACATCCGCTGCCCGGCTGTCCCAGCGCCCCCGGCGCTATCGCTGCCCTCCCAGCCCTGCTGCTCCCTGCAGCCCCCTGCCCTACCACCCCACGCGTCCCCGCAGCACCGGCACCCCCAACCTCCAACACACGCCCCCAGCCCTATTGCCTTCCGGCATCCCCCCGCGGCCCTGACAGACCCCACCAACCG
>VWZZ01000027.1:136933-151479 GCA_013399095.1 Psophia crepitans
GCCCACGCCGCACTGAAATCAGCGGCTGCGGGGAGGGCTGCGCGCCGAGGCGGCCGCCCGTATTGCCAAGTCCTTTGCAAGAGATGCGCTGGTCGGTGAAACTGGGAGAGGTTCCCTGCAGGACCTGGGCTGGTAGCTATGGGTCCCAAACACATTTGTAGAAAGATCCCAAAAACCCCCCAAGCCTCTCCCGTTCCCTGCCGCAGGGGCGTAGCGGATGGCTCACGGCGAGTATTTACCCATCTGCAGGTCCCGTTTCTGTCTGCGCTGCCTGCAGCCGGGCCGTCCTCGCAACGCCGCGCTGCAAAATAAGGGTTTGCTCCGGCGCAGCAGGTAAAATCCTTTTCCACTCATCTTGCGTGAGTCCCTTGAATTATTTCCACGCTAATGAGGCTGGTGAGGCGTGCCTGACCCACAGCCTCCGGACAGGGTCCCGGGAGCAGAGCAGGGAGATTTCCATTTTCCAACACCCCCCCCAGGTTCTTCCTAGGACGTCACACGGCAGGAGGAAAGGCCCTTTCCTACGCTGACGTTGTCACTGGGTGGTTTTCTTTTTGCCTCATCAGCACAAGGGACAGGGGACCCTTCGCATCGCTGCGTGGGCAGGAGCGCTGCCGTGGGTACCAGCAGCGTCTCTGGGGCAGCCGGCAGCCCAGCCCTCGGCCCCAGGGTCCCCTCTGCAGACTTCAGGCATCCAGCCAGGACCGGAGAGATCCCATCTGTGGAAATCCCATTCCCTGGTGCAGGAAGGCAGGTGCTGAGGTTATCCCTGCGCCCTGTTTTGGCCAAGAGCATCACCTCCTCCCACTGGCGGGGCACGAGGGGGAGTGCCGGCCCCAAGCCCTCCCAAGGTCAGGCTGATGCTCATATATTTTTAATCAAACTCACAGCTAAGGTTACAGCCCCAGCCTTTGAAACCGTCACGTAATTTTACGGCGAGGCTTCAGCTTCACCCGTCAGCACCCTCCCCGCAGGGCTGCAGTCCCAGCGAATCTCCTTGCCCCCCCACCCCCTGCCCAGGCTGCTTTCACCTTGCAATTGCAACCCCCCAACTCGCCACCCGAAAAAGCCACCCCCACGGGGGGACCTGAGCCCTCACAGCCCACTCACTCCAGTGCTGGGGATGAACCGAGAGCATCAGTTCTCTGCAGGCGGGGGGGCTCAGTGCCAGTGCCCCCGCGGCGCTGCCAGCCCAGTGCAGCCCCCCCGGCGCCCAGCCGCTCACGCCCTTGCAGCGCCAACGCCAAGGGCAGGAGGCATTGACATTCCCGCTGGATCCGCGCAGCGCGAAAGTAAACTTCACAACGTTATCTGCCGGTCTGGTAATTAATACCCTGGATGCTTTTTATTGGAACGAGCGAGGGCCAGGACATGCCAGGGGTTTTAATGAAGGGCCACGCCAGAGAGGTGCGTCCCCCTGGTTTCCCCTGGAAGGGGCTGTTCTGGGGAGGGGGGGAGGCTGTGGGGTGGTTTGGGTTCTGGGGGACGCCCCCATCTGCATGAGGTGCCTTGTGCTTCATGTAGGGTGCCCCTGGGGTGGTCCCAGCCCTACACCCACCTCACCAGCCCCCACGCCCCGCTCTCCCTCCCCACGCACTACAGTTAAGCACCACGCCATACGCCTCAGGTCTTCTTATAAATGAGATGCTTTCAAGATCTTTAAATATTGGGCCAGAAGTGTTTTCCCAGGCTCTCGCTGTGCCGCACTCCGCAGCGCCCGTGTGGGGCAGGGAACGGGCAGAAACCTGCTGCCCGACAGCGGCAGGGACGTGGGGACCGTTGCGCTCCAAAACTGCTGTATCTTTAGCTGATCCCGCAGCTATTTTTAATACAGATGCCTTATTGAGATTCAAATGAATGTTTCAAATCCTCGCTCCTTTGCATAATTCTTTTTAATTAACACTTCAAAGGTTTGAACACAAGATCTGTGCTATTTCCCTAACGAAGTTGACTGGAGCTCCTTTCCCCCAAAGCTCCCCCACGACGTTTCCGAGGGCTAAAGGCAGGGACGGGTCCGTCCCCTGCGTCCCCTGCGTGGGGGGATGAGGGTGTTTGGCATCGGGCTCTGCAGAAGTGGGAAGCTAAGGGAAGAGAGGGGCTGCAGCGCTGGGCAGGAGCTGCCACGCCGTCACCCGTCGCCCCGGGTAGCTCCGCACACGCGGCGTGGCAGAACAGCCCGAGCTCGGCACCGAAATCGCAGCATTTGAAGCGAACGTGGTCAGGGCCGTTGCTCCACCGGCCCCTGCCCCAGCGTCCGCTGCTGTTATAACGCAGCCGTGTCCCCCAGATCAAACAAAACCTCCCCAAAAAGGAGCACCCCAGCTCCAGGGTGCACTTTGGTCACATTTTTTCAACCTTCTCGGCACCCAAAATGCCTAGAGACCCTTTTCTCTTCCTTCTGAAATCGTACCTTAAAAATAAAACCTGAAACTGTCGCAGTATCACGTTCGCTAGTAAGAGCCGGAGCTTTTCCTCAGCCATCCCAGAGAGCTGGGAACGATGCAAAGCCCCGAGGATGTAACACAGACCCAGGTCCCCACCCCACCTTCCTCCACCTCCATACCCACGGGGGGGGGGGTCCCCCCTGTCCGGAGTGGGAGCAGCTTCACTTTGCAGGATGAAGACCCCGAACAGCAGCGCGGTGCGACGAACGGGGAAACGAGCTTCAGTTTTAATTCCTGCAAGTGCAGAAATGATTAGACACAACAAAATTGTATAATTAGAATTTAATAAGAGACTGTCCCAGACATGCAAAAGAAGTAGGTTAGACAGCGGCCTTTGTTCAGCTACAAAAGACGTTAATTTGCAAATACTCTTAATATTCATTTTTTGTTATTTAGACTGATATTTTGAAAGTCTCCGATAAAATGAGAAATCTGGACTAAGCATTCCAGTTGCATTTCCAAGCGCAGGAATCCAGCTTTGATGTTCCCCTTGATAACATCTTTTTAGAGCCTTGACTGCATCAAATTAAATTCTGATTGCCCTGATAGTGCAATACAGCTTCCAAATGTATTCAGGTGACTTTTTGTTCTGGAAGGAAATTAGCTATTTTGACAAGGATGCTTGTTAGGCAGCAGAGAGATGGGGAGGAAACAGCCTTGCCAGGGAAGCAGCACGTTCCCAGCCCCAATTTCGGCCCCGGGGCCACTGGGCTGGGGGTGCTCCTTCGAGCTGGGCTCGCTGGCGTTGGGGCTGCAGCGGGGAGGGGACACGGGCCACCCCTGCAAGAGCAGAATTGCACTTTTGGTGGCCCACAGGTCTCTCAGCACCAAGCAGAGACATGGTATATTCACCTTCTCCGGAGGGGACATCCCAAAGGGACATGGGACATGCCCTTGGGTGGCAGGTCCTGCGGGGGCATGGACCATGGGTGGCCAACTGCAGGATGTGCGGTTAGAGCAGGGTGGCCGCATCCACGAGGAGATATCCCCTCCACATCTGTCCCCAGGAAGAGATGCCACTTCATGTCTCATCCCTACCTCACCCCTGGATTAAACCCATCCCTGAAGAACCGCTCAGCTGTGGGCGCGAGCACAGCGCCCCAGGGGGATGAGGTTCCGTTAACATGGGTGAGGAAGGACGTCCCACCCGTTGCCTCTTCTGAGCCAGCCATGATGGCCAAGGAGCAGGTCAGGAAGCCCCTGCCATCCTCACCCCACCCACTTTCATGCAGCGGTACCGCTCCCCGGCCCAGGCTCCGCTCCGTGGCTGGATGCTAGGATGAAAATAAAGTGCAAATATTATTGTTGGCAGAGATTACCAGCTCCCCCGCTGCGATTTAGACATCTTTAAACTTCATGTTTTATTAATCCTCACCGTACGATTAACGGCACCGAAACGCGATGTCTGCAAACAAAGCACGCGCTCCAGCGCTGTCGCTGTGAGATCAGGGCTTGGGCACTTGATTGTACATGTTAATGAATCATGTCGTGGAACTAGGTAGAAGGTGGAGCTGAAGTCACCTGCCCTGCACAAGGACTTGGTGCTTATGGCCTTTGCTCCTGCCCAGAGCCGCGGGAAGGGCCAGTGTGATGGAAAACCTGGTGGTTTCTGCCAGCTGTACTGGGGAGAGCCTCCACCCCCAAAACCCTGTCCTTCTCGGGTGCATCTCCCCAGCCCAAAGCGTTAGCTGCAGAACAGGACTTGCGTGGGGACCCCGCAGCCAGCGCAGGGACAGTTCAACAGCCGCCGCTGGAGCAGCCCTCGCCTCGCTGGCAGCCTCAGCGGCGAAGAGGGGACTTACGGAGCGGGCGGGTCGCAAACGTGGAAGCAGCTATTTGGGGCCAGGGTTGAGCCGTGACAGCCCCGTGCCAGAGCCGCTTGGCTGGGGCAGGATTCGACCCCCCAGCACCGCCCAGCTGCAGCGTTTCAGTACCCGATGCAAGTGAGCAGCAGCAGGAAAACGCCTTCATCAGCTCCCTGACCCAGCACGGATGCTGGGCTGAGCCTGGATGGACCTTCCTGCGCCTGGAGATGTCTCCCAAGCCAAGTTCAAACAGATTATTCTCCTTCCAGCCGCTGGAGGACAGTGAAGCCCACGGCAGCAGCGGATGCCATCAGCACCCACTCTAGGAATAAGCGATGCGGTGACCCAGGCACCCGCCGTCCGTCCTCGCCCGGCTATTTCAGGAGATCCCGAGCCCCTGCAACGCACAAAGCCACGGAGCTGGTGAAGAAACAGAACGTTTAAGGTTATTGGGTTTTGACAGCAACTCTAACGCACCTTGAGAAAAGAAAACCACAGGATGTCACGGGCCGTACTGAACAGACCCCGTTACAGCTCTGGAATAAGGCTGCAGGGCCAGTTTTCGTAGTGTTGCTGCCAGTCGCCTGTAATTTCCTTGGGGTCTCGCTCTGGAATCAGCCCATCACCTACAAACCTCACCAGCTATTTGGAAAAGGTTTAAAACTTCCAGGTAATCCTGGTGGTGGAGAACTTTGTAGACGTCCAGGAAAAGCAGCAGCCAGGAAGCAAGGGAAGAAGCATCCCAGTTCCTCCCTAAAGCTTGCAGTACTGGGAAAGCCCTGCCTTTCTGTGAAGGACCTACGGCCCATGGGTGCAGGAAAATGCTGGAGAAGGGCGGATGGGTGTTTCACTGCTGTATGGGTGCTGCTGAGCTGGGGCACAGGCAGCCAAGGAAATTCCCAACGAAGAGATGCTGCACATGGGAAAAAAGCACCAAGCCCTGGTGTAAACTGCCTCAGACTTGCCCCAGGGGGACAGCGTAGCCCCATGACGCCCAGAGCATCCATACAGGCACGTGGTGGGAACACGGGGGGACAGGAGGCCGGGCTGGAATGCAGCATGGCTTACCTGGACGCACGCCGACGCCGACAGCAAGCACGGCTCCTCCCTGGAGCTGGTCCACAGCGCTCGCTGTTCCCCGTGCTCTGCAGGGCTGCGGTAAGCGAGCTGGAAGGGCTGAAGACGGCTCATCTCCGTGTGTGCCCCTGCAGAACCAAGATGGCTCGAACGAGTGGGTGCCAGCCTCGGGGCGAGGGGAGGCTCAGCACGGGACGGAGCTGAGCCCTGCGGCGCTCCGGGCCTGGGCTGTCATGGATGCATCAGAGCGACTGGGGAGATGAACGGAGGGAAGATAGTCACGGGTTAATAAATAGGGTATCAGGAGATACCCGAGAGCAGCAGGCAGGGAGGGCCGCCCCAGGAAGGAGCCGGTGTTCGGTCTGGCTGCCCTCACCTCCAGCACAGGGTGCAGAACAGCAAACGCCGGGCGCGGGCTCCGGGCGCCTCTCACCCCCGGCAGCTCCGCGGCCTCTCGGCTGCTCGCAAACGCTGCTCTCGGCTCCAGGTCCCCGCTTCGGCTCGGGGCGAGAGGGGCTTGCCAAACCCCCCCCTTTGAGCTGCGAAGGGAAAGCGCCCCCCTCGCCCCCCAGCCACTTCCATCTCGGCAAAACACCCCAAACACGCCCCAGCAGCCCCGGGGTGCCCGACTTCAGCCACAGAGTTTATTGGTTAGTAACGAGCTCACCACGCCAGCAAGCCAGGACGGGGGTGGATGGTACATGAATACATATCGCAGTAGTTACACAGACCGAGATTTGTACAGCTTTTGTACAGAGGGAGAAATAAAACGAATCAAATAACAAAATAGACATTAGCAGTCAAACTTTTTTTTTTTTTGGTCTTTTTTTTTTGTTTTTTATATCATACTAACAAAATCTGATAGCCAAAAAATGACTAAGCTACAAAATTGTAATACATACTGTACGGGTAAAAGGTTATCATCCATTTATACATCTAGTATCATCTTTATTCTGGTAACTTACAGGAGGCCTATAGGATCTTAGTGTGTTAATAATTCCCTACAAGATAGTGCTGAGCTGCGAAAGCTGCCGAACAACGGAGTACTGGAAGTTCTGTTAAGACTTTTACAGTGTCATTTGCATCATTTTGTTTTAATGAAACCCTCATGCAGGGTAGGCGAGAGCCGTAAAGCTTGGCTGGCAACGCGGCACCCACCGTTCGGTACGGCACCGGCGCGGTGCTGCCCCTTGCTCCAGCTCTCTGGGTGCTGTAGGAGGGATAAAGCTGAAATCACCAACCAAGACAGATTCCTTTCCCTTTGGTTTAGAGAAGAAACCACTAAACATGAAATAGTCTCCATTTCAAAGACATTTTTTGTTTTTGGCCAGGTAATGTCTCAGCATTCAGCAGAAAAGCATCACGAACCGTTGGGGTAACGCAGCTGGCCGTGAGGGATGGTCTCACAACCGGGGTGCTGGTCCTTCCTTCCCCCGGTGCTGAGGGCTTCAGCAGGATGCTGAGCGTTGCGTGCCTACACCCCCTGCTCCCCACCCGCAGCGGGGCTCTGAGGCATCCTCCAGACCCAGCTGCAAACCCGGCATCACACACGCAAGGCGGGAGAGGGGCTGGGAAGAACGCAGCCCCCCTGCACCAGCTCCCAGGGATCAAGATAAGAGCAAGGCTGAAGCCAAAGAGGGAGCGAAGGCACAAACAGGAACCAGTCCCCGACCGACAACAGGAGATGGGTGCGTCGCTGCTCCAGTGCCCTTGAAAATCTCCCCAAAGAACCAAGCCAGTAAGACCGAATACTGTCAAGTACTTTATACACCACCACATAGGCAAAAATAGCAATTAAACTTACAAATAAATAAAGGGGCTGGGGAATGGCCTCCTTGTCCTTTCCAAGTTTGTCCCTACTTTGTCTCGCACAACCTCAGAAGGGCAGCCAGAGGCGGGTGCCCTCGGGAAGCCCATGCCAGTTTTGGAGGAGGAAGACGCAGCCGGTGCCCAAACTCCCTCCTGGCACTCTACAGAGGCTCAAGCCGAAACCCAGCCGACACGTGCAATAGCGTGTCCTGCTGACACCGCAGTCGGTCTGTTCAGGGAGCAGCTCCCATGGCCCTACACCCCAAGGGTGGTGGAGACACAGGGGACCTGGCTTCACCCCGCTGCCCATTTCGGTGCAGTCCTCCAACACAAAGGCTGCACAGCCTCCACAGAAAGCCAAGAAGTGCCATCAGCTCCTGGCTGATCCTTAGGAACCCATAAGCTATTTACAGCCAGAGAAGACCATCAGCACTAACTTTAAACCTGCTCAGACCCATCTGCTGCTGTTCTGCATCATCACCCAGGCTGACTGGGAAGACCCACAGGTCTGAGCCGCTCACCAAGGATGGTCCCTGGGAGGAAACAGAAGCCAGAGCCTCCTCCAGCCTGAACCACTGCCACGCTGACAACTTTGGATCCGATTGATGGAGCCAAATACATAGTTCCCCATAACCACTCCTGAAGGGATCCCGCCCTGTGCAAATCCAACTGTTCATGAAGGGAGCTGGAAAATGCAGGTATCGCTCCTCTAGAGATGAAGGCAGCTGGTCATGAGAAGACCTATCAGGGAAAAGAAGTTACAAACCAGAATGTGCTCTCCCACCTGTGGGTGCCCAAGAAGCTTGGTGATCGACAGCATTGCAAGAAGCACTCTGGGGTAGCTCCACTCGAGCCAGGAGGAGCTGCAGATGTGATTTCAGAGACCATCCAGCCAACAGGAGCACTTGGGGAAACACCAGCCCTAAATTCTTAAAACCAGCAGCTCCCAGTCAGATATTCACTGTGCAGGCTGTAACAACAAACGTTCCCTCTGGGATCTTCCTAAATCACTTAGAAGATGAATATACCAACCAGGAGGATTTGGGAGACTACCCCTGTGATCCCTCGGAAAGTCCCTGAGCTAGGCAGAGATGTAGCAACCTTCCTGGTGATTAGTAAGAGCTGATTAAACACTTTGGCAAGGCAGGATGGGATTCCACTTGAATTATTTCCAGATCTCCTCCCTCAGTGGTCTCTTCCGTCTTCTGTTCTTCCACAGATGTCCCCATCATAACACAAGAGTTTCTGAAGTCTGGAGGAGTTGGGCACAAACTAGGGGAAGCCTGGTAAGAGATTGCTGTGACTCCTCCCTGTGGTACCAAACAGTGAATCTGAACTGGACTCTCTCACACCTGCAGGACCATATTTATCGCCTTCCTCCACCCTAACGTCCCTTGGGAGCTGTGGGCAGAGCCAGAGAGAAGAGCAAAGCCTTCAGAAGGAGCAAGACCCTTGCCTGGGCCTGCATTGCTGTGTATGGACACAAGAGCTGGGTGGGCTCCAGTCTTGGGATCCTTCTGCTCCAAATGCTCGTGTTCAGGTCGCGCACAGAGGATTGCTGTACCCACCAAACACAGCCGCTCCTGCGTGAACACCCACAGCAGCACCTCAGCCTCCTCCATCCCCAGTAGTAGGGGATGGGCGTCATACTGAAGAGCCAAGGATAGCTCTGGAGAACGGCCAGGCTGTTAAATTAAAACAGGGAAGGAGGGAACCATCTCTGGAAGGCATCTGTCCCACACTGCCTGCAGCCAGCACGGAGCCCTCGGATCCAGGTGTCTGTGGAGCCCTGCGCTCAAAAAAAGACCCAATAAAAGGCATACGAGTCGGGGGACCAGGATGGGCATCAGAGTGATGTCTCTGCAGGAAGAAAGGCCAACCCCACCTGGGCAGGGTGTGCCTATCCCCAAACTCAGAGCTACCACAGCTCCTCCCCCAAACAGCAACAGGTGAGGACCGAAATAAATATCCCTCTGAAATCAGATTATTTCCCCCGACGTGCTGTAGTACCAGTACCGAGCGCAACCTCCGTGCTCTAGAACAGCAATGTCTTCTACAAAGCGAGGAGGGAAACACGTCCCCGCACCCCGACCTCCTCAGCCTACGTGTGCCAGCATGAACAGTCAGCCCAGCAGGTTTCACTTGTTTGTGCAGGTCTTCAAGACACCGGGGCGGGAGGAAGGGAAGGGACAGACCAGGGGGGAAGCGTGCAGCCTTCTGGGCACGCAATTTGGAGCCGAACACCACAGGCAAGGCCCTCTGCAGCTCCTGTGGGGTTACTGGGACCCGCTGACACTTCAGCCACCGTTTTGGGGCAGCTGTCATCCAGACCACATCAGCTGGTGGGCCAAGGGCAGCTCAAGCAATACAAATTCCACAGTCAAAACCAATACAGGTACGAAACCAAACCCAGAGAGATCTTTCTGCTCCCTCCTGGAACAATGGCTGTCTTGGAAAACTAGACTCCAGGATTGTCCTGATTACATCAGTTAGTACATTATAAACATTGTCCTGCTTTAAAGTGAAAATACTGTGTCTAGTCTTTTGGAGGTGCTAAAGCCAGATGGGGTATCGTCTTTCCTGACACTGCACAGGAGCCGATACTGGTGTGAAATGATCCTCTCCACCTCTTCTCTATCAGAGCTTCTCCTGGAAGAAAAGAGACCTTGTTAGGCAAAATGAGGGCAAGATAGAGGTCTTTTTAGAGAAGAGGAAGCTGAGGCACAGAACAGGGTGCCACCAGGCCTGCCATGTCCTGACCCCACCACTCTGCCCAGTAAGTTGCATTGCCTCGTCCCCAGGCTGGCCCTTCTGCCTGTGAGGCAATTAGGTCTGAGGCTACAGATCTTGTCCTACGTCATGAAAACCAGGGGACACCAGGACAGCAGGTCCCACAAACACCACCCATGTAAGGGTTCTTCTACCTGGGGCTGCCAGAAGAAGAGTCATACAGGCACTGAACTGGGAGACTGAGGGGAAACTCCCGTCACGCTGCTTCTCCCCGAGCAAGCCCCCATTGCACCTCACCATGCATCTTGCCAGCACCCTCCTGATGGTTGTAATGGTAAGGTCAGGTGCCCACCATGCTTGGGAGCCAGAGTTGTGCAAACTCCCTTGCTTTTGCTGTGGGAATGACACAGTGAAGCTCTGCTGGCAGAACTGCTTCCATCCAAGAGCTGTCCCCAGCACAGTGGGCAAGAAATGAAGCAGCCACAACGTTCTGCTTATAACTTACCTCTTGCTTGTGGGATTTATCCTGCTGGTGAATCCCATTAGCAGACCCAGAATTTCCAACAGTCTGCAACGGAGAATGGACAGCACTTACTGAAGAGGGCCACAGAACCTAGGGGTTTTGCCTACAAGCACTGAGATCTGGCAAGACTGCCATCTCCTTCCTCAGCAGCCCGCTCCACACGAGGAAAGGAGACCACCCCAATTTTGTCAAGAAGCTTCCTGCCCTCTGCACCCCGTCCCAGTCAATCCCCACATGCCCCTCAAACTGCATCCTTCCCAGCTACAAAACATCCCCCGGGTTCCTCACGGACACTCTTCAGTTCTGACTCTGAAATCCGGATAAACAAACCCTCGGCCAAGGGCAGCATTAGCTGCAAAACACGGCACAGCGAACATCCCAGCAGTGAAAAGGACATTTGCCATCCCTCATTTCCCGTCTCTGGGGACAAGCCTGGCAGCCAGGACAGGCTGTTCTAGCTTTATAAAGCACAAGAACCTTTAAACATTTATAATGTGTCTTTAGTAGGGGTAATATGGAGCCCTTCAGCTTCAAAATGACAGCACAACCAGCGCAAACAAGAGCAGAAAGCTGCAGTCGCAGTGTGCCAGACGTCAGTTGCTCGGGCCCTGGTAATCAGATTCACAGTTGCTGGTGAACTGCTGATGGCAGCAAAACCAGATGTTCTGGGGAGACAAGACTGCAAGGTTTAAAACCCATCGTTAGAGGAGTCCCAGCTACCTGGCCTCCGTTCTTACCGTGACTGTGAAGGTGCATAATCAACCCTACGGGACAGAGGTTTAGTTTGGGCAGGAGAAACAGGCAGAGATTCAAACCGAGCTCCACTCCGAGAGCCTGAACCGTTTTGCCAGGCGGTGGGTCCTACCTGGCTGGCTGGCCAGAACAGCGCTGCCGTGGTCCCTCGGTTTGGGGTCTGCACCCCTGGCCACGGGCTATTCGGGCCTTACAGGAGGCATTACACCCCACCTGCGCACTGAGCAGCTATCAGATGCCAGGAATGAGGCCTGAGATTTGGCCTCAGTACAGAGTCACGATAACGAACAATGGGGTGCAATTAACTTGAAATGCAATAAAAAGAATCTGCTGGAGCAATCACCACAAGTTCTCCAAGAAAAAGCCCAAGTGTCAAATCCTTGTCGTGTCCTGCAGAGCTGCGAGATCAGGGTCTCCCAAGACACGGAGAAGGCAAAGATCCTCTTCCCCTATTACAGGACAAACGCTTTGCCGCTGCAGGCACGGAAACAGCACGGCAGCAGTTACTTGACAACGAGACAAAGACACAGTGCCGCTACGCTCCCCCAGCTCCTGCACCCCCTCGTCTGAAGCAAGGCCAGCCACGCACGCCAAGGGCCGCAGCGCGTGGCGGCTGACGAAGCCTGCGAAGGGAGAGCAGCAGCAGCGTGCCGTAATTAGAGATTTCCTTCTTGAGCTTTGTAGACAAAGGGAGAGCGATGCCAAGGCAGATCCCTGGGCAATAGCTGCTGCTGTCGGAGAGGAGATGGAGGTCAGAAGGTAGCGCAGATGGGTCACAGCAGAGATGTGGCTTCTGGGGAAGAACCATCAATTCCCTAACTACTGCGCCAGGACCTCTTTAGGCCAGCAGCGTCCTCAGGCTCAGTCTGAAAGCCCCTGGTTAAAAACTCCCCTTCATAAGGGGAAGGATGAACAGATACCTTCCCGAAACTAGGGAGCTTTGATCCAGACTTGCCCGTAACTAGGCACTTTAAAAATCTGACATCAATAGAAGTTTGGAGCCTAGCTTCCCGCAATAATCCTCCGCCTGTCTCTCAGCGCCGCCGCTTGTAGTTGAAGGCATAATACTATCTTGTCGGATCTCTAAGATTTCTTAAGCATGAAAGTATCAAAGTAATACCAGGGATAAATTAGCTGACCCCACAAGGTCCATTCCAACTCACTTCATGTAAGATTAGTTATTTTCTACAGTTGGGGAAGAAATAATTACCACCTGCACCACCTCTGGAGACAGGAATGCGAAAGGGAAGATTTCCTGTTCTCGAGGGACTTAGCATTAAAGCAAACGGAGAATAACTTTCCCCACCCCTCCCATAGCTTGCAGCAGCTGAGGCTGTCAGGATGCATTTTCTTTTGACACACAGCAATTACGGCAGAAGCTGAAGTCACTCTGGAGGCACTGACAGGATTATAGTACGTCTTGGGCTGCCACAAACTTGCCGTCACAACTACAGCTGTCCTGCCTGCTGCCGGCAGACGGCTGCTGCCGCTGCACTGCGGGATGTGAAGAGACTGTCTGCAACACCCAGATGCTCAGCTGAGCCAGCAGAGATGTCAGGGCTGCAATTTTTCCCCGCGCAGGCTCCTCCTGACTGCCTCCCTGCAAGCACCGCTGCAGCGCAAACAGCTATCTGGTGGATCTGCAAACTGTGCAAGAGAGTGTCGTGGGAGGAGGAGACGTCTTGATTTCCCCGGGGTTACCTACCACAACACATCCCTGCGCCCGCATCAGGGAAAACGAGCTCTCTGCCCATTCTCCGTGCCTCACGACCTGTTCTGCGCTATCCTAAGGTGTCTGCCGGAATGTCAATTGCAGCTCGTTACTGCAAGAGAAAGATGTTTTTCCAGCTAAGAATTCAAATGAGCAAGTACAAGAGGAGCTGGTGCATCTGGGCTCTGAAAGCCATGACCTGGTTGCAGAGAAAATACAGCTTGAAGAGCGGAAAAGGACACGAAGCACAAAGCTTGGCACGAGGAGCAGGTCGCTTCACAGCGAGGGCTTAGACACCACAGGTACGAGAGAGAAAAAGCCAGATGTGGAGAGCGGGGTTATTTGCAGCCTCCAATTTCACAAAGAAGGTTGCAATACAAACAACGGGAGCGGTTTGGATTTTGTCAGAAGAAACAAGAGGAGACCAGAGGAAGTTGGGAAGGGAAGGCAGCAACTGGAATGGGAACACTTGTGGTTCATCAGCAAACCCAGATCAGATACAGAGATGCCTCCAGGAACTGGAAGAAAAAAAAACAACAACAAAAAAACCAAAAACCCCCCACCATTCCAGTCACCTCCAAAGTTTTTGTTTGTGGACTGCAAGGAAATAAACTTCTCCAAGAATAACGACGGCAGAAACCCCCAACTTTATAATACAAAAGTGTCTGTACCATGAGGGTATGCAGCCACACAGGAAGAACAGTTGAGTCACACTGCAACCTTCCCCAAAACACCACGTTTAGCAGCCATTCTTGCAGAGCAGAGAAGGATCCGTAATTCCCGATTAGTGAGGCCTTTCTTACTTTTAAGCTATATCTGACAGAAAAAAGTCTTGCCAGGCTGTTTCCAGCAGAGAGAAAGTGACCCAGCTGGCTGCATCACCCCCAAAGCACACGGCAAGATCCCAGGGCATCGCTCAAGAGAAACAACTGCTGGGCTGAGCGACCTGGGAAACGGGCGCCCATGTTCTACCTGTGTTTTCTCGGAGGAGAGCCTCATCGCTTCCATCAGCTTCTCCATCTGGTGGCCCTGCTCCAGCGCGTTGCGCAGCACATCCTCCGTGCTGACGAGCCGGTGCTGCAGCCGGATCACTTCCGACTCTGACGAGGGGTCGATCAGGGAGTATCGCCTCTGATCCGTTACAGATTTTTCCTTGTCCTTAGAGAGCAAAGGGAAAATAGGAGCATGTTAGATTAAAACCAGCAACTAAGGAAACTAAGCAAAGTAGAAATGCGCAGTAACTCATATAACCACGTTTTGCTTTCGACAGCAGATGGGGTCGGAGCACAGTGCTGAAGGCGATCACGCCAAGCGCCACCAGCCGCAGCTCCAACTTGTTCCCAGCAGAGTTCAAATAAATTATTCACATTTCAACCACTGGAGGACACTGAAGTACACAGGAATTAGAGGACGTTGCCTATTCCTAGATCGGAGAATGTGTACAACAACGTGGGGTAGCTGACCAACCTTCCACCTCCCCCACAAGTTTTAGCCCGGGATCTAAAACCTGTGGGTCAGAGAAACACTGCAGAAGGACGTATGGACATTTTTGCTCCTTAATGAGGTGCCACTAGGCCAGGCCACAGCTCACAGTTGCTGTCAGGGAAGTTCCCATCAGATGCTCAGTAGCACAAAAGAAAGCATGAAGACTTGGAGCAAGGGTGAAGGGCCAGTATACCCCCCCGCCCGCCCCC
>VWZZ01000027.1:151635-164066 GCA_013399095.1 Psophia crepitans
CCCACCCCGAGCAGCACGGAGCCCTCCAGACCCCCGGCCAAAGCCAGGAAGGGTTTTGGTGCCCTCACCAGCACAACCAGTTTCTCTCGCAGCCCCTTGATGTCATCTTTGAGCTTCTGTTCCTTCAGCCGCCACTCGGCTTTGTGCACTTCCCGGCTTAGGTCCCGCTCCGGCCCAGGCGAGTGCCGGTTCGCCTCCAGTAACAAGGCTCTCAGCTCGTTCAGGCTCCTGCAAGCAGCAGCGTGAAAAGGTGAAGACGTTTCCAGAGCCCACACACCACTGGAGCCCTGCTGCTCTCCCTCCCACCTTTGCGACGGATCCAAAGAAAAGGCCAGCGAGCAAACCTCACCTAAATCCCACCGCTTTGGGGGGCTTCAGGTCTTCTGTCCCCCCCACTGCACCAGCTTTACAGAGACTGGGACCCACACAGAGCACCGTACTTCAGAGCAGGGCAGCAGCCAGCTTAGATGACATGCTGGCTTGTAGATGACTTCATTCAGCGTCTACATGGGCACTGAGCTGTCCTGCAGCTCCGGGCAAGCGACAGAAGGGCAGTCCCTGTGGTAATTCACAGCCCCTCATTTTAACCAAATTCCCACAAAAGCACCTCTAAAGAACAGGAAAGCCAGGGCTGGACTTCAACCTCCTGATTTCTTTTGGTGGTGAATTACAAGACCCTGAACAAACACGAACACACACAGATCCCCCATCTCCAGCTCCATCCTTCAGACCTCAAGACTGACCTTTCCTTCTTGAGCAGCTCCTGGCTAATCAGGACCAGTTGCCCTGAGGCATCATGTGTTTTCTTGGTCAGGGCTTCCAGTTCACCTTCCAGCCTCTTCTTTTCTTTTAACACTGAATCGGCCTTCTTTTCTGCCACTTTGCATTTGTTTTCCAAAGCTGTGAGAAGCAGAGGATACAGGGGGAAGAAAGGTCACCGAGCCCTTTACTTACATCCCTGCTTCTTGCCTTTTCCCAGTTCCCACTCCTAGCAGCACAGGTCCGATTAGCTCTGGTTCTAGCCCTGCTTAAGGGGAGACCTCAGAAACAACATGCCCAGCTCCATTTATTTTTGCCTCTTCCAGCTTTTGACATTCAACGAGCCCCAAAACCCCTCATCACAGGATCCAGATACCTTCTGTAGGGTTTGTATTCTCCTGCTGAAAGGAGACCAGAACTCCTGAACAAGTTTTTACCAACAATATCCACTAACAGACAAGCAGCTCCATGTTTTACGCCTGCCCCTTTCGGCACCTGAGCCCTTGTTCTACACCAGCAGAGAGGACAAGCAGGGAAACACCTAGTTCCCACCAGCACTGGATTAGGGAAACTTACCACTTACTTGGGCCCTTAGAGTTTCGGTCTGGGACACCAGCGATGACACCTCTTTGTCTCTCTTGCTCAGCTTGTCTTGGAGCTCTGCGGGTGAGCAAAGACAAAGATTAGAAGCTTGGAAAAAGCTTTGTGCAAATCAGGAAGGTATCGAGTGCACGGCACGGGGTGGGGTGCGACGGGCATGGTGGTGGTATCCTCCACCAAGGGAGGAGCAGAAGCAGCAGCAGATGGGTAATGGGTGTTTCTCACCGCATCTCACCACCATCCAGGCGTTAGGAGGCAGGATATGCAGCTGGGAAGCCGTATCGGACACGTTTAAGAAAGTAACCACAGGGGGGTAAAAAGGGGATTAAAACATGAATGAAAACACAGAAAGGAACTGTCAGCACATTTCTTTGTGTTACCTCCTACACTGGGAGGCAGAGACAGTTTTAAGAGACATGTTTTCCTGGAACTGATGCATTTCCACACTCAGGCAAGGCTGCAGATTTGAGGTATGATTCTTTTGTGGCTCAGTATGAACTTGTTGGGTTTTGCACATCCTATATATGGCTTATTCAGTGTGGAACAACATGCCATAGACTGAGTGGCCAATTTAGGAGCAGGGGCTGCTGACCCTAGTTACGTTCTGCCCTCACTAGGCAGAGCCGACCTGCCGGTCAGCATATCATTCTCTATAACAGATATGCCACCCTGCGCCTGCCCAGACTGCGATGAGGGCGACTGACAGCGCCTCGCTGGCATTCAGGGCAGATGGAAACAGGACAAATTGCCTCTGGCTGAATCCACAAAGTGCTGGGGGGACGCTCAAACTAAATAAAGTTTCTACCAAGTGAAGTTTAAGCCTGAGAAAGTCCCCAGTAACCTCTGTTTAGGTTGCTACAGCCTCTGCAGGACTTTAGCAGAGAACAGACTCCTTAGAGGTGAACGATTGAGAAAAAGCTGTGCCACCGTAAGTCAAATGACATTTGAAAAGAGAAATGACAAGTTAATTCTTTAGGACGTCACCTTTGTAACCTGCACTGATAACGTTTTCTGCTAAAGAAAACCAACCCTAAGCAGGAGTGAAGAAATATCAGTCTCCCAGGAACGAGCAAGGGAAGGTGTGATGTGGAAGCACCCACAGCCCTGACCCCTTCACAGACACCCAAAAGCATACGCCATGCACAGTGATGCGGTGAGACATCAGTCCCAACAGAGACCATCTGGGCCACCCAGCTCTAATCTTGCCAGCTCTGCTGTTGCTCAGACTAGGGGTTACAGCTTTCCCTTGCTGGGAGGGATGCTGAATGCAATTCAGTTTCAAAACAACTTTATACAAATTTTCTGAGAGCACAAACTGTTTGGTTAAAAGGATGGAGCTGATTCATAGCAAGCTCAATAAAAAAAAGTAACCCCCATTATTTTAAGCCAGTCACATTAATATCTATGATTAGCAGTCCTGTCCTATGAATAAATTACGTTTAATGTCTGGATTTTACCTGCTGTAAAAATCAGTGAAGGGATGGCAGTGCACTCGTTTCCCCAGATCCGTCTCCAACCTGCACCATGTGCATGGCGAGTGCGCAACACAAGTCAACGTCCACCCCCGCACATGCCCAGCCAGATTAGAGGGGGAAAAAAGCTAAATGACAAATGCCATCCAGCAAAATCCGAGACACGAACCGGCTTCCTAAGGCCCTTCCATACAGCCCTCTCTGCAGGAGTAGGAAGTGGGAGGAAGGGAAGACACACAAGTCACTAGAACAGGGTATTCCAAGACAGAACAAAAAAATTTCATACCTTCCATAGTCTGCTTCATCTTTATCTTTTCTTCTGAAATATCATTAGTTTCAATCATCTGAAATAAATGTAAAACATAAGATATAAACCAGCCCTCTACCCAAAGATTCAAAGCAGAGTCAACAACCACAAAACCCCACCCAAAGCAGAAGTGTACCCAGTACCCAAATCACCATGTTTTACAGCCTTCCCGTGGCAAACAAAGGCTTCTGAGGAGTCACTCCTACAGCCAGGTACTACTGGAGGTTACCCAGTACCACCTACACACAACAGGCAGCTGACCACAACAGCAAGGTTCACCCAGGAGGAAAAAGAGATCAGGCTTTTGTGGTTAAGTGCAGCAAACATTCAGGTGCAAATGTTCAGCTTGAGACCTATCAGACAGCAAGTTCCTCAACTTGTGAGGGAGCTAACTGTGCCCAAAGTTATACGAACAGTAATAAAAGGTTGATAAAATAATAATAACTAGAGAATGAATACATTAATAAAAAATCTTTAAAAGCAAAATGCTGGTCCATATAGAGGATTTTGTCTTTTCCCCATCACCTTTTGTCTATACTGCAACGAAAAGTGTAAAGCCAGAGACCACAGAGCTCATGGCCAAGCCTTCCATTGCAGAAGCCACAAATTCAGCCCTTCGGGCCCCTTCACCTCCAGCAGCCTTTGGTGGGACCTCAGCACACGTCCCAGATCAAGCAGTTGCTGTGGCCACCACAGGGTCAGTCCCCGAGAGCCTGAGTGGGCTGCAGGATACATCCTGAACAGAAGCAGGAGCACACCCGAAGGGGGAATACGCTGCCTGAGGTACTTTTGGTGAGGAAAAACTATTTAACTGCTCTTTGGAAGTGCTGCTGTAGCTCTCACTTGAAGGTCTAGGAAAGACGGCACGTTCACGGTCACAAGACACATTTGTTTGTTTAACGTATTTGGATAGTTAATACTGCACCCACATTAAATTAGCCAAGACATTTAGAAGCAGAATTTGCCCTGTGACACTCAGAAAGCTTTCACCCATGCATTTCTTCCCATAGTTTCCTGATTTTAATCGACACATAGTTAAAATAATTATTTCAAGGCTCCCTGGTTCTAATCCAATATCAACGTCCCCCAGAACCTTCTCATTTATTTAAAGGGCTCCGGAACAAGTCTCCAGCTTTTTCTTTTACATTTATTCCTGTCCAAATATCGGCTATAACACAGGACGTCGTAATAACAACCCACTTTTCCCAGGGCCCTGGTGGTACTTATTGTTCATGACCATCTTTACTAGATGAAATATGTTGAGTCACCCTTCAAACAGCGTTAGTGCTATAGATTCCTCCTCAGGCTTTTGCCTCTCCTGCCCAGTCACGCGTGCCTTTTTGCAGGCACGAAGCTCCGACCTGGCCAACGGTAATTCATGGGCTTGACTTTGCTGTCCAGAGGTGCAACCAGTTTCAGTGGGGCTGTTGGTGTTGACATAGGCATTGTATTCACTTCAGGCTGGAATGGTGACCACATTGCCAGCGATGGATTTCAAATGAGTGTTCTTAAAACGTGCGCATGGCTTGTTTTAATTTTCTGCATCCCAGCAGGGACAAGTTGGAAGTTGGGATTTTCCTCATTTCTCATGCAAAATCCAAACACAAATAGGGCCCAGTCTAGAGCCAGGAGGGACAATCTCTCCAGCTCACTCAGTACCAAGCCAGCCACGTGTCCCTGTGCCACGCACAAAGGCGGGATGGCATCCTGGGGCAAATAGCAAAAAAAACCCCCACCAAACAAAAAACCCAAAAAACCCCCAACAAAACATGGAGGTTGACTTCAAAAGACACAAGGGCCACAGAAAATTGACCTCTTCATAGCAGAATCATAGAATGGTTTGGGTTGAAAGGGACCTCAAAGATCATCTAGTTCCACCCCCCTGTCATGGGCAGGGACACCCCCCACCAGCCCAGGGTGCCCAAAGCCCCATCCAACCTGGCCTTGAACGCTTCCAGGGACGTGGGCTCTACAATTACTAGTACTGCTCTTACTCTAGTGTTCCCTGGGAGGCTCAGGGCTTGTATTCACTCAGGTATTTTATTTCCCCAGCCTGGTGCCATCCTGACCCTTCCTAGCAGCTCTTCCACTGCAATCCTGAAAGGCAGCATGTTCCCATCTCTTACCTGAGCTGCGAAGCCTCTCACTGCCTCTGCCGCGTTGCTGGCACACACCTCCCACCTGATCCCGGCAGTTCAGCCCCCTAACCAAGGCTCTCAAACCATGTTCTACGTGCTCAGCAAGCCCATTGCTCTATCTCAGCATAGGCAATCACTCTTCTTCCACCCTGGCCTCCACCAACCTCTACAGGGCCTTGCTCAAGAACATACTAAGGCTGCTGCAGCTCCTTGGAGGACAACAGCCGTATTGTAGAAATGATGCTATTTCAGCTAAGAATGCCCACCCCAACAAACTACGATAGTCCTATTCTGCCGCCACAGCACTCATGTGCCTCCAAGCCCAGATGTGGCCAAGTTTCTTCTCTTATTTCTTCTAATTGTGCCACCGCACTGGCTTTCAAGAATGGGAAGCCACCTTCAGCATGGAGATGCAGTGAAGAAAAAGCACTATCAACAGAAGGTAAAAACATCCAGATATTTTGAGGCATAGAAGCCTCAGAAAAGTTGTACAAGGCAGCAGCTGAGGGCTGCTGCTAGGAAGGGTTACTAACAGTGATGATAAACAAGCAAAATGACCCAGAAGTCATACATTTGCATGCTGAGAAGGATGCAGGGCCTCCATGGACTGTAGCTTGTTCTCTAAGACAAGAACCTTTTCCTGCAATCTGTGGATCTCCTGTTTGCTCTGGGCTTCTGTTTTCTGCAGTGTTTCATAGTCCAACATCTTCTTCTCAGCCAAAGAAATCTGTTCTTTCAAGAAAGCTATTGCTTGTGTCTGATCTTTATATTCCCCATGAAGTTTCTCCAGTTCATGCACCCTCAGCTCAGCATCTCGACACTTGTCCTTCACATCTTGAAGCTCAAGAAGATGCTGATTGCTTTCGGTTTCCAGTTGCATTTTCCAGTTGCTGTTGCTTTTTTCCACTTCATCCACAGCCTCCTGCAGCTTCAGTTTGAGGCTCTCTTTCTCCTTTATATGAACAGCTGTCTCAATGTCATGCTTTGCTTTCAGGTTCTCCAACTCAAGCTGGTGCTCCATCTTTATACTCTCCACCACTGCTTTCAGTTCCACGATCTCCTTGTGCTGAGTGTCAGGGCCTGTGTTCAATGTGGCTTTGAGGTCCTCCAGAGACTTCTGGTGGTCAGAAGCCAACGTGTCCAACTTGGACTTCCAGTTGTCCATAAGCCCCATGTTCTCATTAGTGGCTTGCTGAACCTTATGCTTCAGGTCAACGATTTCCTGTGCGTACTTCTCATTGACAGCTTTCAGCTTCTCCATCTCCTGCTGGTACTTCTTTAACGTCTTCTCGTACTTCTCCTTTAGCTGGCTGCTCTCTTTCTGATGCTCCTTGTTGGCAGACAGCAGCTGATCTCGTAGACGAAGAGCCTCTGACTGCAAACCAAGGTTATGCTCAGGGGCCTCTGCTTGGTGCGAGCTCCTGAGGCACTGCCGAAGCTCATCCACCTCGCTGCGCCTGAGGCTCAGCTCCTCCTCCAGCTGCAGGATTCTGGACTTCTCCGCTACCGTGGTTAGCTGCAACACAACAGAAAAGACAAAGTCAGTGCCCACCTCGCACGGCTGCATCCTTCCTTTTAGTAAGTGTGCTCCAGTGGAAGTAAATCCAAAGTACATTAGTCAAAGGTCAAACAAACAGGAAGACACCCAGCGCCCTCCGCTTTGAGTACGGTTTTGCACCAGGGTAACTGTCACCAATAGCTCTAACAGTTATGTCGTTGTGCCAATTGCAATTTGGTTTTTTCCAATACGAACCTCTCGTTTTCCACAGAGAAACACAACATCTTTGAAACAGCCCTTGAAATTCGCTAGAGAGCAAGAGTAGTTTATGAAAAATAATGTCCTGAACGGGCATTATATTTCCAGGCTAGGCATCTTGCCAGATGATGCACAGAGGAAATGTGACTGCACATGCAGGAACATCACAAGCACTGAAACCAGCATTAAGCATATCATGTTTCCTTTATTGCTCAGCAATCCTCAGCCTACGGACCTCTCTTCTGCGTCATGATTTGTTTACCCTGGTGTAAAAAGGAACAGGGGTTTTTACACACGAGTACTTGTTAGAGTTTATTGCAAAGTAACAAATACCGTAGAAGGCTAGAGGATGCAAGACAATAAATCTGGCCATGGTTAACATTGAGCATAAGGGCTATGGATCAATGTCTTAGGATCTGAATGTAACCTAACAGGGCTGAACAACCTGCTGGTCACAGCGAGTTCAGGGTGCTGCAGCTATGGATGGAGAAGAGGAGATCTGACTAGATGGAGTATTAGAAAAAGGCAGAAGAAACAAGGAAACCAAGCAGATCTTCCAGTGCCAAAAGACAAGCGCTCAATTCCATTTCATTGCGATTTCCCCCACGACCATCAGCCCAGGAGGCTGAGTAATTTTTATTTTAGATAGGCACAGGGGCATTCAAACCATTGAGGCCTTTTGGAGAACCTCACATCTGCATTTTCTACAGCTCTAACAAACCCACTGGTGAGGATCAAGAATAGAATAGAATAGAATCATTAAGGTTGGAAGAGACCTCAAGGATCACCCAGTCCAACCACAAGCTCATTGTAGGCAAGTTTGCCACTTCCCACACCACACCAGCATGAAAATGCCCTTTCCACATCTGGCTGCTTTTAGGATTAGGACCGGGTGCGTCGTTCATCTGGGCAGCCTGTCCTGCTGCAGGCATGGGCAATGATCATAGCTGGTCCACCCGCACTCACCAGTATCTTCCACCTCAGATGGAGGAGAAGGGAGGACAAAGGGAATGCTGACTGTAGTGTTATTTTCTATTACAGCCGGGGGGGAGGGGGGCCTTGAGACGGAATGAATTGTGCAGGGTGCAGATATTATTTGGGCGTGTTAATTGAGAAATGAATTGTGAAGAGCTCGTGTCAAATGGTGGCATGGGGCAGAGAAGCAAACTCAATCTGAGAAAGAAGCCCCCGCACAAGAAACAAAGCTAGAAATTATATCGTACTACCGTTTCCAGGAAGGAGAACAAAACAAAGAAAAAAAAAAAACAAACAAAAAAATCGGGGAAGCCTAAATTCAAGCCAAAATCAATCACCCCCACAAACCAAATGAAAAACAGAAACCCAAGGCAAGGCGTCATGAGCACCAACGCAGGGGGCAAGCGCGCCGTTCTGCAGGCAGGGCAAGTGGGGGTCGATTACCCTGGTGTCCTCTAATTCTCTGAGGAGTTTTTCAGCCTGTGCCTTCTCAAACAGCAGGCTCTGCTCGAGCTCCCGTATTCGGGCATGCTCCAACTGCGTCTGAGTCTGGTCACACATAGGGAAAAAAGAAGAGTGGAGATGGGAAAAGGGGAAGGAGGAGGGGGGGAGAGAGAGAGAGAGAGGGAAAGAGAAGGCTGCAACATCATCCTCAGTGTACAAGACAAGGAAAGGCAGTTCACAACAGGAGGAGAATAAAGATCCAAACAAGCAGGAAAAATCCACCCAAACAGAAAACGGTCACTACGGGCTTTTACACGGTACTTGGAGTGGCTATTCACAAGGAAACAGAATCTGTGATGGGAACACATCCCGCTCCATTAGAAAGCTGCTTCAGTGTTTTCCTGCATCAAGACTATACTGAAGACACTTCCTAAAAGGCAACGCTCCCACCGCTGCAGACCACCAGCACAAGACCCTTGCATCACGTAAGAGAGAGCAAAGACCTTGCGATGATTCTGCGCATCTCTCCTCGAGAAGAAGCACAAGGTAGACTGACAAGAGGTGGAAGTTCCCATCCTCTTTTTGCTCTGGAGACAGCTCAAACCCTGCACTAGGGAGGGAAAAAAAAAAAAGCAGGTCATACTGTCCACAGCGCGCTGCCAAACCCAGAAATACACCGCACCGAAAGCAAATCAAACACATTCCGGATCGGTGCCGTAGGTTTGAATAGGGCTGCTAGGAATTGCAAAGTGATTTTTGCACACACAGACTCTAACAGCCTTGTGCACAAAACAAACCTTTTTTTTTTTTGGTTTTGCTTTTTTTGGGTGTTTTTAAACCGGTGAGTAAACTAAGCACGAGAAGTTTATGTAAGCTGCCAAATCCCGGAGCGCTGCCTCAGGGCATTGCTTCGGCGCCCTTCACTTTTAAACCGGAGTGGCAAACCTCAGCACTCCACAACGACCACGGTAATATCAGGTAAAATTCCCCATAAATAAAAGAAGAGAGGAGACATGGGAAAGTGCATGCAGACTCTGGCCTTCCCATTTTTCAGCTTCCAAACCCAACGTTTTCCTGTGAGTTAAACTGGACCTACCAAAAAAGAAAACCAAACCCAAACATGTTTTTTTTTTAAAAAACTCCTATTTTATTTATTCTTTGCTTCTCCTCTTTCTATCAGAACCAGTTTTGGGGATTTTCTGCCCTTTCCTACAATAAAGGAAGTTTTGGTTAGTTGTGTACAAGTGATAGAAACAGGAGTTTTTAAAAATCCATGTTTTTTTCTTACGGCTTGAAAGGTATCATTATACATGTATTCATAGATGGTCAAGATCTCAACTGCCACATACAGTCAGACTACTCCATATTTTATGTGGTCTATCTGACCTCTGAAGGAGGAAAAAACGATGTGGTCTCAAAAACCCAAACATTATTAAAACCCCTAAATAGTATTGCTGAAGTGCAAAAGTTGGCTGAATGCATCCTAATAAATAAAGGAAACTTAATTTTGTACTGAGTGGCTTCTCCCGCTCTCTGCAAAGCTCAGAGATCCACGTCTCAAGGTGGAGCTCCAGGCTTGATTTTATTTACTGGGGTAATTTTTCCCTTGACACTAATGAATTTTCCTCAATTTACACTAGCTCAAAATCTCCAAGTGCAACTTCAGCAACCCAAACTTTTGAAATTACCTTCACTGGTGGCAGCACATCAGATCTTGGCTACCTGAAGATGCTGACCTGCTACCAAGCCTCTGAAGCTCCTAAAAAGACCTTCTCAGAATTCCTGAGGCTGACACGCAAGTTCCCAGCCAAGCTATCTCAGTTCCACCCGACATTCTTGCTCAGTATCTACTAATCCTGCTATTTTCCAAGTCTGGAAAACGACATGAATCTAGGGGAGAAAAATAATCAGGGGAGAAAGTTAGATCAACTCTTTCACAGTCCTTAAATATAGTTTCATTTTAGATTTGCATCAAGTCCTGTGTTATTTGTTCTTCTAAGCAAACTGATTTGCCTACCCAGTATAACTCAGAGTCTCAAACCCAAAGTTCTCCTGCACTTTGAGGAAGTTCACATCTGAATTTTAGACTTACGTCTTGCTATCAGCCTTAAATTACTATTCAGAACTTAGAAAGCGATTTCCCACTAGCCTTCAAGGTATGAGGTAGGTTCCAGGAGATGAGCATGAGATACTTCCTTGAAGAGGTTCATATTTCTTTAACACCACAGTTTTCCACCATAAAAAGCCTTTCTTAAAAGGTTTTGGTTTTCTGCAATTGCTCTTCACCTTCCAAAGCACTACAGCATCAGCACTGCCTGCCGGGATCAAACATGGGTTCAATTCACAACTACGTTTCAAGGCTAAATCCACAGCTCCTCCTTTATCAGCAGTCCATACCCCAGGTCCAGATCTCTGGGCTTCAGACACATTGCTTTAATTTGGCCAAACAGCTTTGAGGGATGCTGCCTGCCACGTTCAACACCTGAGAGTCCCACCTTTGTTCAAAACCAACACGATATTAGAAGAAATACCGTGCGATTTAGCCTCAGCTTCAGCAGAAACCCTAGATCCAGGGAGCACAGAGGAGAGGATCTTTTCTTATGGTCATGCCTGTTACTGGCTGTTAAGTGCAAGATAAATGTTTTCCTCTGAGTTCTCAGAAGAGGGCTGCTGGTGTAAGAGGACTACAAGACCGGAGGAGGGGAGACAAATGTCCCTGGGTTTTGCTGTTGGTATTTGGGTGGTTGGCTGAGCCCTCGCTAGGGATGCAGAGGGCTGTGCCAGCAGCTGCTGCTTGACTGCCATGAAATTTTACATGAAGAATATCAGGGACAACCATTTCCCAGGAAACATACAGCAACATGGAGGAGCACTTATCCCCTGACTTTCAATCAGGGATTATTTCTTGAGCTGAATGAATTGCTTCCAGAAATCCAGTCTCCACAGTAGGGTGGGAAGGTGAGAATTAACTCCCGTGGGTCAATCGGTCCGTCTGAGCATCCAAATTAGAGAGGACAGAATGTAAACACTGACCCCTCTGACAGGGTCTCTGGTGTCCCACAGTGCCTCCAACGCAACACTGGTGGGACCCACGGGGGAACATCCCAGTTCTCTGGATCAGAGGACGTGAAGCTGATGACTTTTCCCTCTAAAATTATTTCTTCTTCTTCTGGCAGCCTGCAAGAAGCTTGGCCACATGCCCACTGCAAAGCAACTCTTTTCCAGGCTAGATGAAAATCAGATCTATCCTCAGTTTGGGACCTGCAGTTATAGAAGCATTTATGTCACAGCAGCTTAGCATCTTGCTAAAACATGGTGCCTTAATACATCTGAATATACCTGCTAGCTAACCCTGGTCCCATTGCCATTACTCCACAGCCAGGCTTAACACACACAAAACTTACACAGGGACAATCCACTGCTCTCAGAGGGAGGGACGGAGCAGTCACCCTTCTCTAAAGCACTGAAGAAACTATCATCTAAGCTCAGGAATCAACAGAAACCTGATTTTGCACCCACACAGCGGGCAGAAACTGCACTTGCTGTCCTTCAGCAAAGGTTTGCTATCCGTACATTGCTGATCTATGCCTTGTCAAACACGTTACTCTGCTTCAGCTTCTGGATAAAGAGGAGAGGTTTATAGCTAGAGGGTCAAAGCCATCACAACATACTCCATTGCCTAGTTTTCCCATTTTCCTGAACTTTGATTGATATGACTGACACCGAAGTACAGGAGCAGGTCCCCTGGCATTTCTGGCTGTTCCTAACCTAGCACTCTAGAATCATAGAATAGTTTGGGTGGGAAGGGACCTCACAGCCCACTCAGTGCCACCCCCTGCCATGGGCAGGGACACCCCCCACCAGCCCAGGCTGCCCAAAGCCCCATCCAACCTGGCCTTGGGCACTGCCAGGGAGCCAGGGGCAGCCACAGCTTCTCGGGGCACCCTGTGCCAGGGCCTCAGCACCCTCCCAGGGAAGGA
>VWZZ01000027.1:164176-175933 GCA_013399095.1 Psophia crepitans
GCTCCAGCAGCTCCATGTCTTTCCTGCCCTGGGGCCCCCCCGAGCTGGATGCAGCCCTGCAGGGGGGTCTCAGCAGAGCGGGGCAGAGGGGCAGAATCCCCTCCCTCGCCCCGCTGGCCTCTAGCTACAGACAAGGGAAAGTCCCATTTACACACGTAGAGCAGAGCCTTGCTTTCACAGGAATACTTTCTTTTCCTCCTCCGGACAGAAAAGCCTCCCACTCAAGGGCAAGCTCCCAACCCCACTTCCAGTTTGCACAATATCCACTGCATCGGCATCGCTCCGAGTGACAGCCCTTCCAAAGGGCAGGAGATCCTTGTGTCAGATCCCACGCTTGCGGGCAGAGGACTTGACCCAAGGCACTGCAGGTCAAACGATACACGGCATTTCGGCTGGAATAGAACAGCATCTGATGGGACATCGTGCCTGCCAATTAGCTGCTAATAACAGGACACTGCAGGGACAGGGACTGAGCAGTCAAATCATTTCTACAGTGGAAAAACATATGCTGAAATGCATTCAGATACAGTTCAGATTTTAACATGGCTTGGCAACTCAGGGTGACACTTAAAGCCAGGCTGGCTGCGTGTGATTAACTTTAGGCAGCTCTGAGATTAATTTAGGCAGCTCCCAGCATTATTAGTCACTGGGCAACATACCAAAGAACAATCTTCACAGTTCGTACCACGGTGTTCACAGCAGGTCCAAAGCCATCGATAAAGATAATGTATTGTTTAGAGTTGAGCAAAAGGTGGCAGAAATTATTCAGGTGAGGCCCCACATGCAATTTCAGGTTTTAACCCCACATTTTGATAAGGGTGTTAGGAATTACCTCCAGGTCCCCCTTCGTGATGGATTCTTCCTCCACACGGAACTGCAAGTCCTCCACTTTCCTGGGGAGGGGAAGACACACAAAGAGCCATCAGGAACACCCAGAGGAGCATCTCGTTTCTAAGCAGGCACGGCAGGTGGGCCTCCCCTGCACAACCGAAGTCCGAGAGGAGAGGGATACGGACACGCTTTATATACGAACAGCTCAGCAGAAGGTACACAGCAGGACACGTGGAGCAGGATGGTTAACAAGCAAGCTTTCCACACAGCAAACTGCACCTACACAGCCTTCGTGCAAGGCACACGCTCACAGGCATCCTGAGGCTGAGCACCGGGCAATTCCCATCCCAAATGCATGGGGTCCATACAAAATATTCCGCGGGGATCAGAGCCTCTGCCTTCTTGGCAGAGGGTGGGCAATGCTCCATGTTTCCACAACGTGGACATGTTGAGCTGCCCTGGCAGGAGCGCCTTTACCAGACATTGCATTGGCCAGTCATGCATAAATGCACATAAAAATACATGCACAAATGCAGACGTGCCCAGGACTTTTGCAAAGTCTGACGAGAAAATCCAGTAATGGTAAAAAATAATTTAATCTTCTGCTAAACTCAGTCCTCTTTGTTCTCCTTACTGATTTAAAAAGATAATAATGAGGATGTTGAGCTGGTAGCCAGCTGTAAGGACTCTGATTCCATTATAGATAAAAATAGCTGTGAGTGTACATATCTAACTTCATAAACAAGCTTCCTTGTCTAAACCTCCTCTAATTAGAGGAGGCATCTGTTGATATTTAGGAAAGAACTCAGCTGTCTTGGGTTAAAGGGCCTCCTGGAGCTGGGAAAGTGAGCTGCCTACCAGGAGAAGGGGGAGACTTAAGCACAAAAGAACAATTTGTCCTCAGGAGGGGCATCATTCAACTGAAATCAGCACTGTTTTCAGTTACTTAATACACAGAAATGTCTTTCTATTCCCACTGAAGAGTTTAATTATACATACATGGAGCAGTTGGACTCCAAGAATGACAAGCAGATCTTCACTCTCATCCACAGAGGAAATGTATGCATGATCATATAGATACACACGGATGGGGCCTCTGGGATGTGGGGGTGAACCACGCTACGGCAGGGCTGGACTCCAGTTTGACTTCCCTTCCTCACAAGGAACGTCCTTAAGATCAGCACATCACAAATAGAGGGGAATTAAGCGGTCTCTAGCAAAGGCAGGTTGTACAGAAAGGTTAGGGGTCTGGGATGGCCCAACCCACGCAGCTCTGGTATCCAGTCCTGTTATTTTATAGTGTACTGTTAGCCAAGAACATGTGAAGGCAAGGCTTTGTCACTGTCCACATCCTTGCCGTGAGTAAATCCCACCTCTACTGAGTAATTCCATTTTACACGGTGACACGGCTGAGTTTCCTCAGGGTAACCGATGTCACCAAGCCCTTGGCTCCCGCAGGCGATTAACACTGCTTCTCCCTGCGTTGCGTCGGGAACTGAACAACAAGGAAGGTGGCTGAAAACCCTCAATAACTTCAGTGCCCAGCAGGAGACCAAGACAATTTGCCCTGCTACTGGGAGTGGCAGATCAACTGTTGGCCACCATTGTACTGTCAGTGCAACCTTTGCCACGGCCAAATGCTCTCGGGTGCACAGGCAGCCTGTCAAATACTTACCAGGGTCATCACAGCAGTGCCAGCACTCAGAATGCTAATGGAAGAGAAGCTGATAGTGTCTCTCTTTCTTTCTTTCTTTTTTTTTTTTTCCTCCTTAAAAAGTGCTCCATGCATTTGGCAGGAAAGTGTGTTGCCAAAAGGAGTTTCATGATTTGACACAACAGAGGTAGGAGCTGCCCTGGCTGGCTGTTTGTCTTCTGCTTTTACAATTGCACTGCAACAGCAGGGTGAGTTCAGCTGAGCCTATTCAAACACCCTGAAACTGCCCACGTCACAAAAATCAGCTCTGCAACCCCACCGAATATACAGCGCCGAGTCTCCTCTGAGAGCCACGAAACACAGGAAGGTACAAGAAATACTTCACTGTTCAGTCTGTCAGCAAACGGGGGCGGTCACAGTACTGGATGCCCAACCCTAGACAAGAGCCATGTGAATGGAAGATGTGAATCTGGAGCAACACTGTTCCAAACCTCCCATTACCTGACGCAGCACACCCCTTCCCTACGTGCAGGCAGACCACAGCGGCCAGGAGAGTGAAACACACAGTATTTGAAGCACTGGAGGACATCCAGAGTTGAATTTCCCAGGCACTTTCTTCTCCTTAGATCCAATGATCGATGTGCTCAACCAAGAGCCTCATCTCCCCCATGACCTCACCTCCTCCGCACCCATCCACTCCTGCTTTACCTCTTCTCCTCTTCCAGCTGGTTCAACAACTCAATCTTCTCCTTCTGCATCCCATCCACTAGCGCTCGTGCTCGCTGGAGGTTTCCTTCTGCCTCCGTGACATACTGCAGCAAAAAAAAAAGAGCCCGTGTCACAAAAGTTAGCAATGTTTGAAGTACAGAGTTGTTTAAAAAAGGATCAGAACTAGGGAACAGGATGTTTTGGTGATCTGTTTCAGAGGATGCTATAGTAAGGAGGTAGATTTTCCAAAGAGCCCAGTGTGTAGGTATCAAAAAGAAAACCAAAATTGCTCAATCTCCAGCAGCTGTAAATCTGATCCATGCTTCAGCGCCTCTCTGGCTTGAGCCCTTTGGAGAATCCAGCTCCAATTAAGAGTTAAGAGCTTGAAGCCTGAACAGTTTTGAAAACCTGGTCTGAGGTTACCAGTTGCAATTCAGCCCTGGTCATGAAGCAAGAGACACATTTCAGACTTGTGTCAACTCGTTTGTTAGTGGAAATTACTGGATGATACTCTACACAAGGAAGATGTCAGCTTGCAGTTGATTTGCCAACTTCTCCTGCATTTCCGACGGGCAGATGTGCCCACCGCAGATGTACAGTGCCATCCCTGCTCCCTAGCAGCTGCCTGGGGTTTAGAAACATGAGCAAGGAGTTTAGGGCAACAGCGGTCATCGACGAGTCACACATTGAGAAGCACCCAAACACAACTCCTCTCTAAGCATTCAAGCACATAAAATGTCATTCGTATAAATGCTTGTGCAAAACCCCAAACCAACACAGAACCCAGCCCACTAATACGAGAAGCCTGTTGTCCCTCCAGATCTCTTGACTTTATCACCATGATAAAAACATCCCCTCTGGCAGGGAAGCAGTGCAACATGAACTGAGCTCATGTTCTCAGTTGTCTGATAGTATCAAACCACCACTGCAGTACAGTCCCAGCCAAGGGCAGACTGGGTGGCCCAGTGGAACAAGTTCGCCCTCCACTTGCATTTCAGCATTCAAATGTATTGATCCACCAGACACAAACCTTCTACTGTCTTGTTTCTGGCACAGCCCTTTTTCTGCTCCTGGCTTGGGGGAAGGAGAGCACATCTGGCACTGGCAGGAGTGGAGAAAGAGCCTCGGCTTAACCCACCATGCAGGGAGCTGCCTCCACATAAAAGGCAGAAATTCAGAGCCCAGGTTTCACAGCAGGAAGTTATACGAGGTAACGTTATGATCTGAACTTTTCAGAGGACGCCAGCTATTTGATAAAGCTACATCACCTCTTACCTGCTCGTGTTGGGCCTTCATGATGGCGATCTCTTTCTCCACCTCGCAGATGTGGCTGGTGGCTTTGGCAACCTCAGCCCGCTCCAGGTCACGCTCTGCCAGTAGCTGTTCGATGTGTTGCTGCTTCTCCTTCAGTGCCTCCTGGAGAGCTGTGGTGCCTGAGATTTTTCGGGCATAACGAGAAGAGGTCTCTGTCAGCTGGAAAAAGAGTTAAAATAGAAAGGGGTAAAGCTATGTCCTTCTTAGTCTAGAACAGCATGGAGTCCCCTGTTAAATCTGGCACACGGCCCACCTACTGATGCATTATTAGGCTGTACAGAGCTGCAGCTCCAGCTCTAGACCCTACAGGTGGGGTTAACAAGTCTGCAAAACATCCGGACGCTGCTCACAAGCTCAACAGCTCTCCTACGCGGCAGTGAAAGGACCGTTTCCCGAAGGACAGGACACGGGGTGGGAATTGGGTCAGGAAACATTATCATGTATTGTATCATCTGCCTTCTGAAATATATTTTATTGATGACCTGCACTGGTGCAGTGCTGAACAGTGAGCTCAGCTGGGCTGATAACGGCTGGAGACTGGTATGGGCTGCTTGGATCCATCCCAGGAACAGATACTGCACCCTTGTCCCCAGCCAGGGTGACTGCAGGTGCTATGCAGCACACACTACGGCAGAGACAGACTCTTAATAACATCGCTGCCTGCTCTGGTGTCTGCCTTCCTGAGTACCTGCCAAAGCACAAGGCATGTGATCCAGCACAGCGTCACTCCTCTGCAGGACAGCACGGTCATAGGATCATAGAATGGTTTGGGTTGGAAGGGACCTCAAAGATCATCTGGTTCCACCCCCCTGTTCATGGGCAGGGACCCCCCCCACCAGCCCAGGCTGCCCAAAGCCCCATCCAGCCTGGCCTTGGGCACTGCCAGGGAGCCAGGGGCAGCCACAGCTTCTCGGGGCACCCTGTGCCAGGGCCTCAGCACCCTCCCAGGGAAGGATTGCTGCCTCACAGCTCAGCTCCAGCTCCCCTCTTTTAGTTTAAACCCATCCCCCTTGTCCTGTCCCTCCCTGCCCTGGAACCAGCCCCTCTCCAGCTTTCCTGCAGCCCCTGCAGGCACTGGGAGGCCACAATTATGTCTCCCCGGAGCCTTCTCTGCTCCAGGCTGAACAAGCCCAACTCATTGCGGGAGCTTTCGCGTAGGTGTTCAATACAGCAGCACGCTGCTACACAACCATGCGGCACAAGAGGCAATGGCATTTTTCTGCAGGGATCCTATATAAAGCCTTTATATATCCTATATAAAAGCTGCTCCTGACAGTGGAGCTGAGACTCACCCCATTGCTAATAGCAGTTCAGGCTCTTTAACGCTCACAGCTGCTCAGTGTCTGTTATGACTCTTGTGCCCATGGAGGCAGTGACATCTGCAAGGTGGGTAACAGCATCCCACGCTCCACTCCCCTCATCTCACCGATGCTGAGGGAGCGGCTGCCCGAACAAAACCCCAGCCCTCCCACTTTGTCCAGCCAGCTCACAGAAGCGGATCGAGGCTGCAGAGCCTGTAGAAAGAGCCACTTACCAGCCCGCTGCGGCTGGGCCTGCCCCCAACAGACGATGCCACGGAGCTGACGGAGCTGATGGAGGAGCTGCTGGGGCTGTGGGTTAAGGCGGACACTCCCATGGCCATTCGTTTGCTCTTCTTCGCCTTGGCGGGGCTGGTTGACGGGAACCCGATTCGGATCACCTTGTGGATGGGAGCAAAGAGACCAAACTTGGGAGGGCACTGAAAATACCTGTAATACAGGAGAAGCACCAGGTCAGAACTGGCAGAGCACCCATCTCACCCAAGCCTCAGAAAATTACATCATTAAGCAATGTGCAACCCCAGCCCTCAGCCCATCTCTTGGTGCCTTGCTGTGACATTGGTTCCTGTGTGCAAGTGGGTGGATTATTCTCTTTCCCTGCCACTTAGAGCAGTGGCAATCTTCATGTTTGCACTTGTGGTGCGTAAGCAAGGTAACTGCACGCGCTAGCTGCTGCGCACTTCGATGAGACGCCAGGGAAGACCCATCTGGTAGCTTGGATAGCACAAAGATCACAGCACCCTTCCCTTCCCAGAACCTGTGTGCGTTCCCTACCCTGCTTTGCAAGAAAGTCACATAGTAAAGTGTGTCGAGTAAAAGGATCTGAATCACACAGCCCTGTATAAATGTTTATAGGGTAAAAAAAATTAAAAAAAAAATTATCTTTCCTTCCGAAACGAAGGGGAAAATAGCAGGTCCTAACTTAGAAGCTAAAAATACCATTGCAGCAAACTCCAGTGTGTGCCATCTCCTCTGGGTGGCAGAGAGAAACCGGTTCCCATGCAAGCAAACTTCGAAAGAAGCACCCGCAAAGAAGGGAGGACCAGATAATTGCAGTGCGAGCTCTCTTCTGCAGATGCAGTGAGCCCGATGACTATGTCTCTCTGGAGCCCCTCTCCAGAACACAAGTGAGCCAAACCCCACAGTGTCAAACCTTGGAAAACCCTTCAGAGCCTGGGCTGGGTGGCTCAAGCCGGGGTTTATCTGTTGCTGGCCAGCTGCACCGTAGCAAGTAAAACCAGATGACGTCCAGGCATCGCACCCCTCGTTCCAAGGGAGCAGCCAACACAGAAAACTGCCTCCTTTAAGAGTTCTTTCTCACAGGCTTTGTAGCAAGGCTAGGACTAAATACTGGGCCATAGTCTGTCCTATGTTAACATAAAAACAGGTCCTAATGAATAAATGACAAACCCAGCTTTGCTAGCACAAGTCCTCTCTCTCCAGATGTGCGCAGCTGCTTCCCCAGTTCCCTTTTATTTTTAAGCGTTGGCAGCCCCACGGCTGTGTCACAGGCAGACCTCCGTGCGCTCGGGAGGCCAGAGAACAGCCTGATCTCCAGCCAGAGGAGAAAGTGATTCATTTTGAAACATCTGCTCAAGCCCAAGAATTTTTACAACCACCTTTAAAAAAAACCCCAAACCCTCTACAACCCAAAATCACTGAGCCCCTTCTGCTTGCTGCCAACACAGGCCCTTGGGTTTGGAAAACGAGCCACACCGCAGGCTGACCTCGCTGCAGAACGGGGACCCAAGGAACAGAAATCAGTCTGACCTCTGGCGAAGCAGCCAACGCCCCGCTCAGCAGCATATTCTCAAACTGCATACTGGCACAGACTGGTGCTTGGGGCGGCACGACAATGCCACAGGTCAAGTCCCTCAAAGACCCCCCTGACAGCCCTTAGCAGGTCCAAACTTTCATGCTTCGGTCTGCTCATTTTCTTTTAGTCCAGACTGGAAGTGGTTTCAATTAACTTTTATAGTTCAGAAGCAGGAATGGCGTCCAGAACACTTGGCAGTAAAAAAGTCTGCTTGAAAACCAAGAGCCGCTCTCACCGGGTGCTAAGGAGCTCCAGACTCACACTACAGAGAAGAGACAGGGAAGAAAAGTGGCGTTGTGACAGCAGTGCACACTGCAGGTGGGAAACACTACAGGAAATTTTGAAATAGATTTTAAAAAGTTTTCAGTGTCCAAGGCTGATGCCTTTCAGACTGCGCAAAAACAAAGGTACGAGCAGTTTAGCGGGCAGAGACTCCCCCAGGAGCAGGGGCAGAGAGGGAAGAACAGTAAAATAAGGAGGTAAAGGTTAACATACTAGAGATAAGTGGACTGTGCTTGGCTTTGTGGATAAGAAACCAAAAAAACCACACCAGCACCTTTCTAGTCTCCTGGGCAGACAGGAAAGCAGATGCAGCAAACCTCAGTGTCTCAGCAGCACCCCTCTGACGTACAGAGAGGGGCTTCCCGCAGCGATATCCTGTCCTCTTGGGCACTGCTACTGAACCACAGCCTGCAGGCAGCCCGCACCAGAGAGCCACAAGCCGCCTGGGAAACTCCGGCCCTTCACCCTTCTTCCCTTGATGCACATTCAGACCCAGAGTCTCTTCCCAAACCTGCAGGAAAATCAGAATGGCCCTCCCCGAATTACAGCCAATTCACCACCAACCCAACCGGAGCTGTTCATGGCAGCAAAGATGGTGACAACATCCTTTGCTTGCTCATTTGCCCACACGTTGCCTCTCCTACTTTCACCAGCCTCCACTACCTTGGAGTCAGCTCTTTGGACTCAACTCTCCTTTCACTGCGGCAGCAAGCGCCGGTCTCGGGCAGCCAGGCCAAGGATGCTCACTAGATGGCAACAACCACCAAAGCAGAGAGACTCCAGAGTCTGGGACCGTCTCTGCCCAGACTGATTCTGGCAGGACAAGCTCAGGGCAGTATCAGCAATCCCCAAGCTCAAGATCTGAGGCTGGGGGTCATTCCTTTACCTAACCTCCCATGCGGCCACGGTAAACGTGGGGAAGACTATCTGAGGGGTGCCTGCGTGCACCAAGGGAATTGGTTTTACTATATTGGCTTCTCCTCCAGAACACTGCTGTTGAAATGCTATCTGAAAATCAGAAGGTTGGATGAAGGCTCAAAGGACAAACAGGGACAATGCTGCAAACCTGCGGCCAGATCCTTGGTGGACAGAGCACCCATCAGCTGGAGAATCCGCGTATACCACTGCTGTATGGGCTAGTACCTGTTATTGCTAGAACATATCTGCAGAATCAGCGTGGATGCAAGGGGCAGGGATGCCCTACAGCCTTGCCTCAACCTCCCCTGTTTAATCCAAACCTCTTAATTCACTCCTGCTCCCTGATCCCTGCTGTGGAGCTAGATTTTCCCTCCTCTTGATAAAGTGTGAAATAGAGACAAAGCCTTGCAGACAGGGCACATACCATAACCACCTCAGCCAAGATGTAGCAGTTCCAGAAGACAGAGGACTTCCAAAAGTTGGATTTTTCAAAACACAGCAATGGAGGTGTAAGGACGAGAGGCACAGAGAGCGCCTCTGCACACTCACATCTGCCTTCCACACCTTCCACGTGCACAGAGACAATAAATCATTTCTGAGCACCCTGCAGATTAATCTTAAGAGATAATTTGGAGTACGATAAAGAAAGCAGGGACTTGGATTCACTCCACGGCTTATTCTCTACCATTCCCAATTTTTTTTCTCTTGAGAATAGGCTGGAACTCAGCCATCTGCTGCCAATCATCTACTGCCTGCTTGTCCTGACACTGAACAAGGCAGCGTTTCTCTTATTTTAAATGAAAACACATGGCTGCTGGATGAAACAAGGCTGACCCAACACAAGAAACCTTTATTACAGGACCTGAGATTTAACAAGGGAACAACTCTCAGCTCCTCAAAGTCAAATCTCACCTCTAATGCAAGATTCCCTTAAGAAGCTCCAAGAAATCAACAGTAGTTCCCAGTAAAGAAATTTGTGAAGGACAAGGAATCAGTTCCATCTGTATTTGAAGCTGGGTCAAAGTGCTGCTGTATAACTCAGCTTTGGGCAACCCCAAGCTCAAGATCTGAGGCTGGGGGTCATTCCCTTACCCAACTTCCAGGTGAACAGAAACAGCCTCCCAGCAAGCCTGCGAGACGTCCCTGTCGAGCTTTACAGAGACCAACAAGAGCTTTTTTTGAAAAGAGAATAGCGGAGGTGCCTATGGAGTCAGAGGTGGGAAGACCAACCAGCAAGTTGCTGTCACACTACAGAATTAGTACCAGGACAGACAGTGACTGCTGATTGTTCTTTCAGATCTCTGGAAATCTGTCCCCAGAAAGAACAAAACAAACAACATTAAGCTGAGGGGAAAAAAAGAGCCAAGTTTTCATCTTCTGTAGTTCTGACTGGGTGAATTATAGGTAGATTGGACAAAGAAAGTTCATGAAGGGAATGTGTGGTAGAAGCAGAGCTAGTACAATTACAGAATCAATTTCTAGCAAAAACTCAGTCCCACTATAAGCTATCTTCTCTCCCTACGCTCTCCTGTTTCCTGAAGCCACTCAGGTTTCTTCTTCACCAACATCATCTGATCCTTCTTTAAAATGCTCCCTGCAAAGCTATCCCACAGCCTCAGAGACTCAAAACTGGACTCTTCCTCCCATCACAATGTCCAACCCGACACAGCCCGAACTCCTCCACCCTCGGAGGTGTGTAGGACACTACATGCCCCAGGGTGGGTTTGAGAGCGCACAGTACCTTGTACCAGCAACCGCCCCATCGTTCTTCCCCAGTGGTTCGTCCAGCTCCACACCACACCACTCTCCTTTGGCAAAATCCGTCTCTCCCACGTAGCGCACAACTCCCGTCTTCGTCCCACCAACCTGTTAGAGATAAGGTGCTGAGGGTTAGAGATGGCAGCATGGGCACGAGGGGATGGAAGTTGGAATGGTGGGGCGGGGGGGAACCAACAGACATCCATATTTTCTGTTTCTGGTCTAATGAAACTGGAACAGATAGCTGTCATATCAAGTTCTCCTAGCACTAAAGGTGTCTCTCCAAAAACTACATTCAAGTTGACAAACTCCAGCTGCTGGACCTGCCTGCCTGGAAGACGTCAGAACAAACATAATGAAAACATATTTCAAGGCACCAACTAATTGCACGAGGTCACTTGTGAGGCCACGGAGGAGTTCAAGCCCTCCACGCACAGCTTATACCTGCCTTCCGTAAAGAACCAAGATCTGCACTAAGGGGGGTTCAGCCCCCCCGCTCTCTCAACCAGCAGTGCTGAGCAATACTGGGACAGGACAAAGGGAAGGCACTCACCACCCTTCAGCTTGTCCCACGCAGGGTTTGCTAGGACGCAGCGAACAGCCCTCCCAACAAACCTTTCAAAATCGAGCCGTTCTGTCCGGAGAGAAGACAGACCCCTCGGCACTAGCACGTATTTCCCCCCCTCCTCCATGGAGAAATGAGAATAAATCACACCTTTTGCTCCCATATGTCCACTTAGAGCTCTCAGTGTGCTGAGCAGGCTCTAGGAGAGCGTAGGTCAGGAGTGTATGAAGCCGTGCATTAACCACGGTGCTCGGAGTCCCACCGGGCCGCAGCTGCCTCTGCACTAGGGGCCCCTACTGAGACACTTGTGCCGAGAACAGAAAGACGGCAGAGCAGGAGGGTGGTTCTAAAGGTTCGTAGTTCAGGTAAATCAGCACAGGATTTAAACCTCTTTTAGCCTGTCTCTGCTAAAGCCTAGGCTCAAGGAGAAGAGCTTAGAAAATAAGTTTCGTTTTAATTTTGCAGCTTTAGCTTGAATGACTTGCAGTTAATTTCCTTAGTATTAAATTTTACATAAACTGGTATCACACACTGGTTTGGGTGGGAAGGGACCTCACAGCCCACCCAGTCCCACCCCCTGCCATGGGCAGGG
>VWZZ01000027.1:182676-193482 GCA_013399095.1 Psophia crepitans
TGTTCCCACCAGCCTGACCAGCCCGTCACGCAGTCCTGCCTGCCCGCCAGCCGAGGCGCCGCTCCATCGGAACCATCCTGCTTCTGCTATTCCAGCATCTAGTCTGGTTTGGGCCACCTACAACTTCCAGCAGAGTCACAAACCCCAAATCCATCCGAGGGGCATCTGGGGCAACACCCCATAGCGGCAGAGTCATCAGCCCCTGGGATATAGCCTGGCCCTTAAAATACCCTTGTTTATTCCTGCGTTTCAGTACTGAAGAGTGCAACGGCAGTTAGGAGACAGAAGGATGGCTGAAGGGCAGAATGCCTCTAGTAAAGAGGAAATTTTTCCTTTTCAAATTATTTTTTCTTTAGTCTGGCATACAGAGAACAGCCACCGCCTTCCCACCCCTTCTTAAGAAAGCAACCACATCTAGGGTGGAATGAGTTCAGCTATGAGAAAGCCTCCCCCCAAAGCATGTGAAATACATCTTCTTAGGCGAAAAACACAGCAGAGATTCCTCCCAAGCAGAAAAGGCTCGGCTGCTCCACTGCTCTGTTTCCATCCCTCCTCTCCCCGGAGAAAGGCACCAAGCCAGCTCACATTAACAGCAGCCCTCCGACGATCGTCGCACTTTGGGAAGCTCTGTTCTTACTAAAGCAAAGGTTAATTGTTCCACATTCATTTGTCAGACTTCAAGAGATGAGTTCTAAAATATTAGGGGGGGGTTATTCATCTCTTTAATGCAATTTTTGCATCTCTGGGAAGAAGTCTGAGTTAGAAAGTGCCAAAGGCAAATATTATCTAATTCTCCTAATGGAAGACTTCTAACAGAGAGCTAAAAGTCACTTTTCACAACCACTACAGAGTCAGAAAGCGTCTTGGAACAAACTCATTGAAAAGCAAAAATGTCTTTGGGCTAAAATGGGTTTTAATGAAGTCCAAGAAAGCCACTGGCAGGGCAGGACCAGACAGCAGAGCAGGCGGGGGTCTGTCGTACCGGCCCGGAAGGGACCCCTGCAACCTCGTGCTCCATCCACTGAGCAATTACAGAAAACACGTGTCCTCCCTCACTTGAAAAGCCTCTGGTGGATCCCATCTGCCTAAAAGCCATTCTCAAATAAAAAAAGATAATCTTTCAGAAAAAGCACAGACTAAGCGTAATAAAGACAACTAAAACTGTACCAAGCCGTAGAGGACAAAAAGCAAAGATTTACTCAGGGAATTTGAGGTAACTCAAGTTAACCCAGAATCATTGTTTATGTATTCCAACACCAAACATGATTAGCTGACATCTCCATTACTAAAAAAAGCCATCTGCCAAGCCAAGCACATGTTACTGAACCATAACAGCAAATTATTTCTTCGTGTTGTCATTATCTGTTGGTTTGTTTTTTTTTTCCTGGGCCCCTCCTACTGCACGCAAACAATTCCTGATGTTTCTGTAAGCTGAGCATCCCTGCCAGAGCCAGGGAGGTGCTGAGCTCCTTCCAGGTTGGCTCTTTTGGAGCTATTTATTACATTAATAAATCATAGCACAAATTTTATCCTGTAACATCTGGGGTGGATAAATTAGCAGGCAGGGAGGGTGGACTTTTAAGGATGCACCTTAATTAAAAACAACCAAAAAGCCCAACCAAAACCCCCAAAACCAGTTCAACAGAAGCCAAGGGGAGAGAAGCTAGCAGTCTGCATTGCAGGGATATGCCGAAATCTCAACCGGCGTCAGTCCCGCTGAGGGAAGCGGGGTACTCAGGGGACAGACCCTGCCTTGGCGAGCTTACAGTCAGGAGGAGAGGGGTTAAACAAGTCAGTCTGGAGAACGCTGTTCCACTGCCTGGCTGGCTCAGGAAGAACAGAGCCAGGTTTCCCCGTGGATTTTATACTTTGCAGTTTACCTTCTACGACTGCTGCTCCTAAAGTGGGAAGTTCTTACCTGAGCGCTCTCCCCACTCCCTGCAACAGGTAAAGGAGAAAATGGGAGCAAACAAATCACTGATTAAAGGAGGATGGATTCCCCAGGTTTATTTTGCCCCATGCCTCCTTGCTTTAACACGTCACGTTTCTCTGCCCACCCCTGGGACCAGCAGCAGCTTTGCTGGCAGTAGGGATGGGGAAAATTTGAGAATACAAAACTTTCTCACTTCTACAGCTAGGTCTTCTACACCTACATGTTCTAAGTGCCACATCCAGTGGACACAAGCAGAACCCATCTTCACTCTTCCTCCTCCAAAAATGAACCAACTTTAAATTGTTGGACAAACTACTGGACAAGCCAACAGTGTTTTGGTGTGCAAGTGGTTGCTAACTTTGGAAGTGTATTTGTAACGTCAGAGATGCCTGCCAGATTCTGGAGTCTGAAGTTTAGTCTGGAGAAGAGGAGGCTCAGGGCAGACCTCATTGCCCTCTACAACTACCTGAAAGGAGGTTGTGGTGAGCTGGGGGTCGGCCTCTTCTCGCAGATAACTAGTGACAGGACAAGGGGGAACGGCTGCAAGTTGTGCCAGGGGAGGTTCAGGTTGGAGATGAGGAGAAATTTCTTCTCGGAAAGGGTGGTCGGGCATTGGAACGGGTTGCCCAGGGAGGTGGTGGAGTCACCGTCCCTGGGGGTGTTTAAGGACAGGTTGGATGTGGTACTTAGGGACATGGTTTAGTGGGGAATAGGTGGTAGGGGGATGGTTGGACTGGATGATGCTTGCGGTCTCTTCCAACTTTAATGATGCTATGATTCTGCTCTGAGGATTTCAGGTTGTGTCACATGAAGTTTTGACTCAGAAGACACGTGTGGTTCGTCACAGCCGCTCACTGCTCCCCAGCCACCCAGGGCTGTTCTAATGTGGCCCAGGGTCCCTGTGAGACTGCAGAGAGGAAAGGAATCAACCCCCATCAGCCTGACCGCAGCCTGCTCAAGGTTGCTCCTATCACCAGCAGAAAAACCTGCTCTCCGAGATCACAAAGGACATTTGAGACTGACTCCCCCCTGCACACGCTTCTGATTCACATTGGCTGTGGAGCCAAGTTCTGCCAAACCCCTGGTACTAACCAGATGGCAAGTCTGTCTGCACATTCCTACCACCACCATTGGTATTGGAACCAGGTGCCCCAAAAAGGAACCACTACAGAGCTAATTTTAAATGGGCACCACATTGCCCAGGATGCCCAAAGACTGACCCTCTGCAACCTGTCATCGCTGCCGGTCACAGTCACCTTTACCTTTCAGATCCAGGGGTACAATCACAACAGATCTGTGCTCAAACGCTTGGCTCTTCCAGTATGTGACATCCCAGTACGTATCTTACACACTAAACAAAACTAAACTTTGTTATAGAGCAGCAGAACAAAAGTCAATCTTTCCATGCTTTGGTATCTTCCCTTTCCTTCTCCGCTGAAAGCACCGCTCCTTTGCTAGGACACAAACGGTGACAAGCTTGATGGCAAACTTCCAGTAAGCCATTCGTAGCACAAGTGAGGCATTTTGGCTTAAAGTCATCAGGTACTCTATTCCACATAAACAGAAATCAGATGTGGGAAACCCATCCATCAGTACAGTGATCCTCCCAAAGTGCTGCCCTTTCATAAAAATAATTGAGAGTTCCCTTCTGTACTGGAGAGGAGTTGATGTCATAACCAAACATATAAAAAACTGAAGCACCAGAAGGGGAGTGACTTCATTCTACCGCTCAGGACTTGTCCAATACAAGAAACGCTCTGGAATACGTTGTCTTGCACCGGTGTGAGAGAGAGACGTGTCCAGAAGACACAGCATCCCAAATAACAGTGAATGCAGAAGTTTAACGCCTGCTTGGTCCAGGCATCCCCCAAGATCACGCTCTGTCCCACACCTCACCACCAACTCTCTCCTCCTTTTGTCTTGTCCTAAACCTGACCAGGAACACTTAGGGAGGGGACAAATTCTTGTCCTTTGCCTTTCTTACGGGGGCCCCATGATCAACTCACCAGCACGCGATCTCCAAGTCGTAAGTCCTTCTCCCCTTTTTTCACAGACCCACTGTCCGAGAGGTTAGATCCAGACTCGTTTCCCGTCTTCATGGCGCTGTTCAGGACGCTCTCACGCAGGGGGATGACACGGGTGGAGAGAGGTGGCGTGGCCGTCCCCGAGTGCAGTGACAAGTTCTGAGCCGTCAGGGAGTCCACGGAGGGGCCGTCGCTCCCCGAGCCCTCGGCCACCGGCTGCCGCGTCAGCTTGGACGGTCGCGTAAAAATCCCCTGCAGCGGCTGGCATTCAAAGTAACGTACTCCACCGACGGAGCCGTCATTCTTACCCACCGGGTCATCCAGAACGACCCCTGCCCACTGGCCCGGAGCAAACTGTGTCTCCCCAAGATACTGGATCACACCTGGCTTCACTCCATTTACCCAGACACGTTCGCCCACCACAAAGTCTCCCAGGAAATCATCGCCCACCTCGGCAACCTTTGAACCCGACTTCTCGGCGCTGGCGGTGGAGGTGGTACCCTGCTTGTGTAAAGGTGAGCCTGTGAATCAAGGGAAAAGAGGTTTTGGTATGAGGAGAAATCCTAAAAGGCAGCCAAAACACCAGGAAAGGGCATTTACAAGAAGAAAACATCTGGAATCACAACTTAGGTTGTAGGTTTAGACCAAGCGAAGGTTAAAACCCGAGTGACCTCGTTACTTACACATCTTCCTCGGCAGGAAAGCAATCTGCACAGAAATCTGTCTGTTCCTGCAGGTCTCACGCATGAAGAACCGATCCCGTGTCTTCACCCCCCCTTACCATCCCCACCTACCCCCAGTCCTGCTGCAGCACCAAAGGGCATTCCGCGTGGCAGCACTAGCGTGAACAAGCTCAAAAGGACAGAAGTGGTGGGAAGTGCTTGAGGATCAAAAGGAGACCAATGAACTGCTGCTTTGAAAAAAGATGCCAAAGTCAGCCTTTCATCCAAAAATGAAAAAAAAAAGAAAAAAAAGAAAAAAACCCTAAAATTAGCAACATTTTGCTACCTGGTGCTGTGAGAACTCCATGTGTTTGGATGCAGGCAAACGATCAGCCCAAGCACTGGGAGTCCCACCAAGGGCATTAATAGCTCCCGTGGGACCACGCAGCTCCCTTCCCAAACTGCTCCCTCCTCCCAGCTGCCGCTGTGCCCTTTGCTGGAGCAGAACCCAGCAGGGAGCAGATACCTGCGGTATGTTCAGCACAAACAGCGGAGCTACAGACAGGAAGCACCTACGAAGCCCTGCAGGCACGGCCCTCCCAGCGCTGACGCGCCACGCGCTGAACTCAATAAAACCTGCAATAAAGAAGGCTCTCACGCTGGTACCAGCCCAGCAAGCTGAAGTCAGACCTCCAGAAATGCTTGGCTGCGTTGGGAGAAGGAAAACTGCAGGTGATACTGGAAATTCACCCTCCGTGATACACGAGGAGGCCCTCAAATGTGTGATGGGTATCTGAAGGGGAGCAAAGACAACCTGAGGAAACGAGTTAGCAGCGATGCCACTCTTGCTGACCCCAGTGTCATGGTCTCCCATCAAAAAATTTGGGCTTCCAGCCTAGACCCCAGGGGAGCAAATGACAAGGACATAGGAACTTCGATAAAACATTGCAGAGGCCAAAGGGGGAGGTTAAGTAAAGCCCTAAAGAAAACCCCAACCGAACCAACCAAAAACCACACAAAAAGTTACAGAAATAAGCTTGCAAAATAAGATCCAGCAAGTCATATGCCATGGACCTTCAGCCATCCTCGGCTCTTGGCAGCACTGAGGTCCCAGATGTGCTTGGTGTCAGGGGTGTGTGCATGAGACACGGTCCCACACGTCCTGCACCCAATGAAAGCTACCTGGATCCTTCAGCTCAACTTCAAGCTGAAATTTCTGGGTGGCACCAACCAGAAAAGCCTAAAGCACACCCAAGAAGTAGTTTTTATTTGCTACCAGACGAGGCTGGCAGAGAAAGTCTAGGCAGCTGCAAAGACAAGTCAAACTTGGGTGCTTATCTGAAATGAACTGTGAAACTTGTTCAGCCTCAGCCATCACTATTGCTCAGCCTGCACCATTTCTACAGCTCTTTCAGAAGTAATGGGCCTGACAGATCAGGCTCCTAGAAAGGCTGAAGAACATAAAAAGCTCTCAAACCAAGATTACTTCAAAGCTTTGCTAAAGGTCTAACGTCAAGGGAAAGAAAAGGGCACCAGTGCTACAGCACTAGTACAAAGAACCTACAGTTTCTGCTAAAGCAGCTGCATTAAGAGGGAGTAACATCGACACTTCGGTTCTCATTAGGCTCCAGAGTCAACGCTCTTGACAAACCTCTGTGGCACAATTGCACCGGTTTGTTTGTGGCTCCTGGAAGACAGCAGTGCCTCTGCCTGGTCTGAACCTGAGCTGAACTAGGACGGAGCAGCAGTTCAGCCACGATCACACAAACTCCTCCTATGAACAGCCTCGCCTCCAGCCTGCTCTCTGGGCTTGGTGGGCTGGAGCAGCTCTTGACAGAGTTAGCTAAGTGGGGCACGCACAGCACGACACACGGAGCACGTGCAAGAGGCCCATCAGAACAGGCAGGAACGGAACTGCCGTTCCCACCTGAAACGGTTCCCTACCGAGCCCGCAGCGCTCCCGGCAAAGCTCGGCCAGCTCCCTGGTTGGATCCTGCTCCAAAACCTGCCTCAACCTCACGTGCTCTTCTTTACCTTTTCTTTTTTTTGTGCAAATGTCTGACTTTCCAGCTTGTGTTACTCTCAATACTGTACCAGATGGTACCTCAAAAGGAGCTCCGCCAGGGGTGTGGCATTACATCCAAGAACCAGTTTCACCTTAAAAACTGAAAACCAAGAGACTAGAAAGATGCTTGGGGCTTTTGATCTTCACAAAAGACTTTAAATAAAAAGGGGTGGGCTAGGAAACAGGGCTCCATCCATGTGAACCACAAAGCAGAAAATAAGGCCACCGTTTCCATTTCAGTGCTTAACAGCACAAGACAGCCGTGCTGCTCGGTTAGGAACCAACAAGTTACATTTTAAAGAGTCTTTTTGGTTATTAACCACAGACAGCTACAGAAGTTTGTCACCAACAATGTCTGTGATATGTATAACTCTCCTTTCAGTGGTATGAGAAAAAAAAAATCAATTAGAAACACAACTTACATCCCGGTTTCATGCTCGGCAGAGTGCCGGCACACACGGACCTCGTGCCGCCGACACTTGCGACAGACCGAGCAGAACAGCCGAATTCAACCCCACGGCACGGGGAACTATAAGCACCGAAATTTAGGGAGCTCTGCATCTGTAGTCACAAAAGATCAAAGCTGGTTTTCTAGTCCTGCTGGAGCCTGAGTTTCAGCACACTAGCAGTCTTTATTAGGGCTGCCAGTTAGCGATCCAGAGAGAGGTTACACCAGCTCTCAAACACCTCTGCACTGTGGCTGGGACGACCGAACCCCTCAGCAGTGAAGCTCAAGCGAAGGAAGACAGGAAGGCTGCCAGCGGCTGAACAAACAACATGGCAGAACTTAAAACCATGCCTGGACTCACCGCAAGAAATGGCCTGCAAAGGGCAAACACCTTCAAAAACTTACTTGGACTGGGAAGAAAAGAAAAAAAAAACCCAAAACTCAGTCCGTTGGACTCTTGATGTAACATTGTGATCCCCGTAAAGCCAAAATTTTAGCGGGGCTTTACACACTCCATTCGTTTCAGGTGCCTGTCTGACAGGCAGGGCTCCCAAACTACAGTAATTAGACCGTCTCAGGGAAACAGTCTAATTACAGGCTCCCAAGCAGAGCAGCGCAGCCAGAAGCATTATTATTCTTTAGGATGAGGTAAATGATTCAAAACAGGATTTAAGTGAGGAACTCCTCCTTCATTATAGCCATGCTGCAGAGACTTGGCATTTTACATGACCTTTATTCCCCACATATAAAATAATAACCAAGCCCCAACTTCCCACCAGTGCAGGCAACAGGCTTTTGTGCACTAGATTTTCAGAGAAGCCAAGAGTCACTTATGCTCAAGCTAAGCCCATTCTTCTTGGCTTCAGGTCTGATGGACCCATTAACGAGATGGCCAGATCAACATCTCAAGCAGTCTGAGCAGACCAAGCTCTGATCCTCCCAGGGAGGTATCGAGTCACCAGACCTTCAGAAGGCAAAAAGTAGTGATGAGCAACCTGTCTTTGATCCCTTGAATATCTTAGGATAGCTGACGGCACTGCTCTCCAAGACCTGACATCTGCAGTTACCCACTCTCCAAGCAGCTCTTACAGCTTAGAGAAAAGCCACCCAAGTGCCCAGGGTTCCTGAGCTTTCTTCTTTGCCTGTGTCGCCTGGCTTCGCTGGTTTTGGAGGAGAAAAATCTTCTTGTTCTAGTCAGACTCCCCAGTTAAACACCAACAAGTTCCAAGAAACTCGCTAACAGAAAAGCAAGGACACACATCTGACATATGAAATTGAGAACAAGTTACACAAGAGAAAACCCCCAGAAAACGTAGACTATTACTCCAACCCTGCCGTTACCTGGTGATGCCAATCAAGAAGCCACAGGAACTCTCTGAGTGTCACTATTAGGTATCTAACTCAGCAGCTCACCTGGAAGCCAGCAACAGGGAAAGCTCTTTCCTCCTTGGTCCAGGAGGATCTCCTTCTGCTGCTCTGTCCAACACAAACCTCACTTGCTAGAGCAGCTCCTCCCTCCCCCTGGCTGGGACCAGGCTCCAAGACACAACAAGCAGTAAGCAGGATCTCTTCCACTTGGGCTTTCCAGCTTTACAACCCTATTGTGTTCATTAGCCAGCTCATTCTTTTCGGTTTAAATGGCCTTCCTGTAGGTCACAGCTTTCAGGGCTGAACAACAATTTATAAATCAAAGTCATGCACAGCATCCGCTGAACGCACGTCTTATCCAACTCTAAATCTCTATTTTCCCTTCGGCTTTCGTAAAGCTCACGCATGACACGTTAGCAACAACCACGGCAGACCTGGTGCTCAGGGCCCTTTTTGCAAACTCCTCCTGCTGGTTTTAGGGGGCCCACGTTGACAGAGCACCAATACTTCAGGAGCCAAACTCCTTCGAGCCGAGAGCTGGAGAGGTTAAAGGTTTTAACCGAAGCTTCAGCTTGTTCTTGTTACCATGTCAATGAAAGCCACGTGTCCAAAATCCCTGGAGGCACACGGACCTCTGCAAACAGGAGGCAGACTCTTCCACCTCTTGGAAACGTCTGCTGTGGGAAGAGCTGAAGAGACAGCTTTGTAAGGTAAAGGAGCAAGAAACCTCCCTTCAAACAAGCTCTGAAAGTTGAAGCAGGAGGAACAGAGCACTTGCTTTGCAGCATCCGCAGGAGTAACCTCCTTTGCAGGATCCCCGATGAGATGCTTGGCCTCGTGCTATGTTTAAGTGCCACCTGCACCCAGCAAAACCATCCATCCCCTCGCTCCCCCCACTTCTTTCGACCTCCCACAGCACTTCAGTTGCTCATTTCTTATCACCAGGCAATTGAAACAAAGGGGAAAGGAAATTTATTTCTAAAGGGGAGGAGGCAGAGGAAGAGAAAAATAGTTTAGCATGAGAAGCGGTGCATACTGAGCGCTGCCCATGTGTTTCCTACTCCCTGCAGACCCTTTTGTAATCTTACTGCTCCCAAGACACATGCCAGGCACCCCAACTGCCAAAGGAATCAGAAACGCAACAGCCTGTTGTGTTGCCATGGGAATCAGGAGACAGGCAGTTAATTGATAAAATGGAAGCACATTAGATTTAAAAGAAAGAAAAGAAAAAAAAAAAGAGGAAAAAAAATATAGATATATACTAGAGTAGCAACCTATGCCAGAAAGGGAGGGAGGAATGAGAAAACATGTGATATCTTAAAAAGAGCCCTACAGTGCCCCTAGGAAAGGGCTTTTTCCTTCCCTTTTCAATTTTCGGAGGTTTTTACCCTCAGATCCCACCACATCACCAGACAGCCTGACATGCAGCACAGAGCTGCCTGACCTCTCCACGGCAATCCATCACCAGTTCTCACCTGCTGCAAAACCCACTAGCCAGGAAAAAAAGCTGTACCAGCCTGGCAAAAGTGCTGCTGTCACCTGAAGACACTACATCCTCACCTCTCCGGCCCCTCCTATGGGTGTCACTAACCAGTGACACGGCAACACACCGCGCACCTCACGCTGTGCAGCCCCATGACCAAACCAACTCACCAAAACACTTTGGTACCCGCTCTGCTCCCTCCCAGCCTGGACAGGGCTTCAGACAGGCCCACCACCAGGGGACTGCAATGCTCATTTGAAGCCAAAAAAGATTTTGCCTGCTGGAAAAATCCCACTGCTGGTCACAGGGATGCCAGCTCAAAGGAATAACCTATGGTGTCACTGCCGCAAGGATTAGGCGAGAGCCTAAGCGGCGTTAGAGCAGCCTGGCTCGCTGCTTGGTTCAATGCTGGGGTGATGGCGAGGGGATCGGAGCCCTGCTGGGGCATCAGACCCTGCCCAAGCTGCAGCCTGTACTCAGGGCACCACACACTTGTGATGGATGACACGTTCACACTCAACAGACCACCACCCTCCAACTAAGACGATGTGGAACAGCAGCGTGTTGTGTTTACATCCAGGTACCTGTCAGCTCCTGGCTCTGTAGTTTTTACCCATTGTTTTACATTACAATTACTGTAAGTCTCTCCGCAATGTCATTTCATCTCCAGGCATAACACTAAAAAAATTCACTAAGTGATGGACAGCAGAGCTGGTTAGAGCTTCCCCTACAGAGATGGGAACGAAGGAGGACAGTCCAGAGTATCCAGAGGAGAGCACCAAGATGGGGAAGGCATGTGAGGAGAGGCTGAAGGCCCTGGGCT
>VWZZ01000027.1:199857-226707 GCA_013399095.1 Psophia crepitans
TACCTCCAAACATAATATTCTGCAATACGCAGTTCTGTGAAATAAATTCTACAGCAATACATAAGGCTCCTGTCGTCTTGGGGACTGTAAATCCCAAACAACTGTACAGGTTTAAGTGTGAAATAAGAGGAGCGCAGCCAAGGGCAGGACACTGCGCAGTGACAGCGTACCCTCAGCCAAGTTACAGCCGCACCGACGTTTACAGACGCAGCGTATCAGTCAATGAAAAGGATTACGGGAAGCAGGGTCAGAGAGGGAAACTGCTGCTCCTGGTGCCAGGACCAGGAGGGCGAAAGGCCAGCCAAACCTGCTGGCCAGGAGAACCGTTCCACTCTCATCTCCGACTCACAGGGTGACATGGGACAGGACCTAGTTCTCTGTGTTGTCTTGTGTCGTAAAACACGGATAATACCGACCTCCCTCACCACCTTGGGATTCACGGGGGGCTGAAGCATTCGGGGTGTCTAAATGGAGAGGTTCCATATGCACATAGCAGGCTTTAGTTACAGAAAGTGAGAGCGACTTACAGCTCGTGCTTGCTAGGAACGCGTAAAGCCGCGTGGGAACACTCCTGTAGCGGCAGGGAACTCCCGCGTAACGCTGCCCTGCGAAGCGGAGCGCTGGCAGCGCGCTAGATCACACACAGAGCCTTCTGAATTCGTGCTGTAGGGTTGGTTTTTAAGAGGTACTCACGGCAAAGTTCATGACTGCAATCATTTAAAATCCCCGTGGACAAATATTTGCTTTTTCACAAAGAATTCCCTAAACAAGACCAGAGCGCTCCGCTGCATCCTCGGGGCCAGCCGCAGCCCGGGCGTAGCACGGGAGGACACACACTTACTGTGCTGGAAAACGGCATTGCTGAAATAGTCTCATTTTGTAGAAGAGACCATCAACTGTGTTCTGAATGGAGTTGTTAAAGTCACAGCCAGCCCTGATTTTGACAGCTCTCATTATTTTATATCAAGTATTGTGAGACATGGGAGTTTTCCTGCAGACCTACTGTGTAAAAAGTAATTGCACAAAAAAAACCCCACCAACCACAGGGATGTGTTTTATAAAGGTGCTAGAAAGTAATAAGTAAATACCCTATTGGGCCCAAAGTAAAAAGAGCAAAATCTCTGTATTCTAAATATTTTTAAGGCTTTTGTGGGGAGCAGTTCACCCATTTAACTGCTTGCAAGGAAGATGCTCACCTGCAGAGTCAGCCTGTGATGGTTAAACCAGACCAACAACCAACGCTGTGTAGCAACAGCCTGATGCCACCGTAATCCTGTGGATTCTCATCCCAAATCCATCTATGCCAAAGGGAACCTTTCCCTTCATTTCGGCGAATGTTGGCTCAGGCCCCTAATAATTAATCTGCTCTTGCAGGATTAGTTCAATTGTTCAAGACAGAACATGCAGGAGCAGATTCTGCCCTGAAGCTGCACCCTTACTCCAACGGGTGTAACTGCAAGCGTCCTGATGTTACTACAGACTTACACCAGCATGGTTGAATAGGATTTGGTTCGTTATATTCAAATCACCATAAGCTGAACATCTGTGAGAAGCAGATTTCCTCTCCCTGCTATTCTGCGAGGAGCCACAGAGAGCGCGAGCAGGAGGGTGCCTGACCTCCGTATGCCTTCAGCGTGTGCTCGCGTCCCAGTCTACAATGAGTGCACTGAATATTAAGGATTAACTATATCAAATCCTTCTAAGAGCATCTAATGATTAAGACAATTAAAATAAGACTCTCAGTTGTCTCTCTGTGTCACCTGCAAAGCCGATGAGATCAAGATTGATTCAATGCCCTTTTATATTGCTTGGAATGCAGCAAACCACTTCTCCTTGGGAGAGGACTGCTGCCAAAGGTCCTTTCCCTCTTCAAGAGGGGAACCACCACCTCTAAAAAGCCCCTGGAAATCCCAGTACAGAACATATTGCAGAGTGCAGGATGGCAGACGGAGGGGCTCGCGAAAGGGACGTGTGAGCTGAATGCAAGCCCTATGCAAACAGTCCAACGGTTGGTCCACAGCCATGCCAGAAAACATTCGGCTTCTGGATACGCAGTGGGGATCAGAAGAAAATATGCAGGGTCTCAGGAGAGCATCAGCGCCCAGGAGCCAGCGGCTTTGTACAGGGTGACGTGACCTACAGCCACGGCACTTGAGTCACCCCCCAGTGACGATGAACCAACACGCTCAGGCTCTAAGGATCACCCAGCAAAGCTCCTCCGGCCGTGGCCGCAGTCCGTACCCCTCAGTCACGCCGAGCGCCAGCCACCACGGCCCCCTCGCGGCCTCGCTCCTCCGTTCGGGCTGCACATCAATCCTCAACCAGCAACTGGCATTTGTGGGTTTTGCCACCCAGCCCTTGAAATCAGGAGCCCGTTTTCTTTCAGATACCCGATAACTCCTTGAACAGATGGGTGTGTGCGGATACTGTAGCTCTTACTACTAATTGACAGATAATCTGCTGATACTGTAGGAGTCAGAGGCATTTGATCTGCAAACATGCTCGTTGGCACCTCGTCCTCCCGACTCCCCCGGGGACCCAACGCAGACCCGTTAAGATAAAGCCAGACCTAAACCCAACCTCACAGGCGCCGATGACACATCCCCAGGGAGGATGGCTGACCTGACCCAAGGAATACCCGCTCGTGCTTGCGGCGTGGATTTAATCGAGCACAGCGCTCGGATGAGAGCTGGCACTACCCATCGCTCCATGAGGCCCCCAGCAAAACAACAAAAACAAACGTTTGCTAGAAACAGCAGCAGCCTCTGGCCCCGCGACGTGGGGGGGTTTCTCTCAATTCGCCGCTGCGCAACACCCCCAGTTCATATTGCTCAAGAGCCACAAAGCCTTTGACTAGATGAGAATTAGCTCCCTGTGCCAGTCAGTCGGCTGCTCCGGACACTCCAATCCCATTTCTTCTGTTTCAGGGAAAAAAAAAAAGAAAAAAAAAGAGTGGTTTGGTGTCTTTCATATTTATTTGGGAGTGAGGATTAACAGATCGATACAAACCCAGACAGCCTCAGCAGGCCTTCCCGCAGCTCTGCAAAAGAGCCTGTGGTGAGACAGTGCCAAACCATCACCGACTACCTGAGAATAACCTTCCCCAGCGCTCTCTTATTACCGAGGCATGAATTCCTCATCAAGGACACCTTCCCTCCCTCTGTTTTACTGCAAAATCAACCTGGAGGCAACAGAAATTGCTTCTTACTGCTATGCATCCAGCCAATTTACTCCAACAAAATCCTGAGAAACTCGAAGGGCGAACAACTGATTTCCAAGTTAATTTACCAAGATGCTGCTGCCAACTCTGTTGCAGATACATAGACAGGAATGATTTGATTTAGACCTGCAGCAGAATTCATGCAGGTACAGCTCATTAACGATGGGCCTAGATATATGTAAAGAGACTTATCCATATAGAATTGCTGAGTCTCTGAAATTAGAAGCAGCCCTCAAGATAACTGCATTTCTAGAAAACAAATCAGAAGACAAAGTTAACTTCCCCCCCCACCTCAGGAAACTCAAAACCAGATTCAACCCTGACTTAAAAAAAATTATGCCACACAATTTTGATATGAAGCCTCCTTCAGTTGTAAAGGGGGACCCAGGATATAACCCGTGGAGTCACAGAATCATAGAGGGTGGAAGGGACCTCAAAAGATCATCTAGTCCAACCCCCCTGCCAAGGCACGGCCACCTAGAGCACATCACTCAGGAACGTGTCCAGTCGGGTTTTGAATGTCTCCAGAGAAGGAGACTCCACAACCTCTCTGGGCAGCCTGTCCCAGTGCTCTGTCACCCTCACGGTGAAAAGGTTTTTCCTTATATTAACCTGGAACCTCCTATGCTCCAGCTTGGACCCGTTGCCCCTTGTCCTATTGTTTAATGACACCGAGAAGAGCCTGGCTCCATCTTCCTGACACTCCCCTTAACATATTTATAAACACTGATGAGGTCACCCCTCAGCCTCCTCTTCTCCAGGCTAAAGAGACCCAGCTCCCTCAGCCTTTCCTCATCAGGGAGATGTTCCACTCCCTTGATCATCTCTGCAGCTCTGCGCTGGACTCTCTCTAGCAGCTCCCTGTCCTTCTTGAGCTGAGGGGCCCAGAACCGGACGCAATACTCCAGATGCGAGTCCGGTCTGTTCTACCATCTGTTGGCCTCCTCTTTTTCTCCGATGCTGTGACTGATGATGTTCAGGTTGGAGTGACGGCTCTGAAGACCCAACAGCTCTGATGAGGCATCCCACCTAACGCAAACTCAGCCACTGCACCCACCAAACCCATCCCAGCTGCTGCCTGGCCAACACAACGCTCATCCCTCAGCACAGCAGTAACTATGCCCGGGACGGAACCAGCCCCGACCCACTGGCAATTAGTAACCAAGCGCAACTAACTACCCCCCTAACTAGCACAGCTCATGCTTATAAACCCCTCATTACAACATGCTTAGCTTAATTACCCTATGCAGCCAGTCATCCAGTGCTCTTTAACGGCCCTGTGAGCGCTCCAGTCCACTTCACTGTTATTTTTCGCAAACAAAAGCACTGTACAGTGTTCACACCAAGGCAGCCGTTATGCCAGCCGATATTACAAGTCCTGTGCACTTATTTTTCATCAGAAATAAAGTCTGTATGCTTATATAGAAATGAAAAGGCCTTCAAGGCCATGCTGTATAGTTTAGCTATCAAAGTATAGTTTTTGGCAATATAAGCAGGCAGCAGCTGAAGAACAGTTGTGATACCCAGAGCCGTGGCTAAACAGGATATTCAGGTCACAGCTACTTGCACCTGCCCATTCAGAAGGACAGGAGCCATCTGTAAAATTAAAGATCTAGGCTGGGTTCAGACCGGATGCATTTAAGTCTCACGGAAAGTGGAACAGGTCTGGGATTTTCTGCCTCCAGTGAAGTCCCGGTGTTGCCTAGCTCCATCTGCAAATACTAATTTTCCTTTTTTTTTTTTCCCTTCCTTTTTTTCTTTTTTCTTCCTTCCTTCTGCCACAATTCTTTAATTGAATAAGAGCTTTAAGAACCATAAAAATCACTGTAAGTGAACGTCAGAGCCAGCTGACAGCCAAACGCAGAGTGGAAGGCAAGACTTTCTCCTCTAACCAAGTCACTCTAATGCTTCCCTGAGCAGAAAAACCCACTCTGAAATGTGAACGCTTCCCTTCCCAGCGGCTTTCACCTGTTCCACCAGCTGGGAGGGCTGTGTGGACCCATTCATCACAGCTTCCATTCTCTCTCCATCTTGCAACTCCAGGCAAAAGCAGGCTTCTCCAGCAGGAGGGTGGGGGAAAAACCCAGGACGTGTGAGCTTTGTAAGTAATGAGAAATCTAAACATTATATTGAGCCCTTCTCCAGTGGCCCACACGTTTTGCACAGAAACTTCTGTTGCACGTGGGGCTGAGAGCAGTGATTTTCTTTATGTGGGAAATAAGCCAACGCGTTTGTGGGAAATCCTCTCCTGAGACAGCTAGAGATGAATTTACAGTCTGGTTTTAAGGAAAATAGTTACCACAAAGCAGCAGAACTTATTTTTTCCATTGTTTCAGCTTTATGGGCGAGAAGGGAGGGGGGATAGTCAGTGTGGACACCACTCATCAAGGCTAATGTTTTCCAAGAATCCCACATCAGGTGCCAGTCCCCCACTGACTTTCTACAGAAATGACCATTTCCACTCTCCTTCACCAAAAAAAGCTCCCACCCAGAACAAGCCAATGCACCTACCCCAGAACCATAGAATACCCCGAGTTGGAAGGGACCCATAAGGACCATCGAGTCCAACTCCTGGCTCCACACTGGACCAGCCCAAAGAATACCACCACAAAGAGCCCTCAAGGGTCTATGAAGGCACCAGCGCAGGTAGGAGACACAATAAGCCTCTGGGGAAGTTCAAAGGACACTCTGCGACCTGGTGGGAAACAGGGGCTCTGAATAAGCTTTCAGAAAAGCCAGCTTGTCGCACACACGCTGCGACTACATCAGATATGGTCTTTCTGGAAACCTAAAGCCATGAATTGTGAAATTATATACGCATGCCCAGACAGCGCCTCACATCTGCATCAGTCCTCTGTTACGCAAGACGTGAGCTGCCAAGAGCACATGGAAATGTTTAACAGGGTACAGCTCCACTGCCTGGGAAGGGAGAGACCAGAGGTGGACGAGGGATGCCTGACTTTCTGCAAAAGAATATGAACAGAGTGCTGGGGAGGGGAAAAAAAGAGAAATCAAAGTATCTTTGTATGCTCCAGCCTAAGGATAACGGAGAGTACATCTACTCGCGCTTCTGCAGACAAGTCTGATCAGTTTATGGGAAGGCAGGAGGAAGAAAGTGTGAAGCTTTCCAAAATTCATTTGCGTTTAATGGCTCTCTGACAAATCTCAGGTGCCACTGGAGAACCAGCACCTTGTTCTGACACCCCGTCTGGAAGGCACAACCCAGATGTGGGGTCTCTCCGAGCCAGCCCCAGGCCACCCCAGCCCAGAGCCCACAGACTAGACACTGCTACAGCTTAATTCTGCACTTCGGGAGACTCGTGGTTTTCTTTCACAACTGTATTTCAAGCTTTTGAGATTTCTGTCTGCCTCCAAGGTAGCAAATTCAACAAGCCCAATGCTGCAGCTCTGTATTATGCGATCCAAACCACACCGCTTTTCTTCCGTCAAGCTGCAGGGCTCAGGGGGTTCACCCCACACCTAAGAAAACGGAGAAGTCTCTGTCGGTGTTTCTGGCAAGAGGCAGGTAAGTGGGGAGGCGACGCTGAGCTCAGAAAAGCCCAGCACTCGGGGATCCCGCTGGAGTCAGGCAAACCCTGGAGCCTCCCAGCAGCCGCCCAGCCGCAGTTCACGGGCCTCGTGCAAGCGTTCAGGGACGGCACGGAGCGCAGCTCGTGGTTTCTGCAGGCTTCCCAAATGCCTCGCATACCCCCTCCTTCCAGCAGCTTTTAAGACCTGCTGGAAAGCTTGGTATCTTTAGAGGATCCTTCCACCCACACATCACACGAGCGTGCTTTCCTTGACAGTGACAGGAGAGGGAGGAAGAGCAGAAAAAGCCCTTTGCAATATTCACATTAAACACACAGAAGAAAATTGTTTCCAGCTTGTGTCTCTGCCATTGACCCTCTGCACGTTAGAAAGGCTCCAAAGCCGTGGCACCGGGGAGCGCGCCCAGTGCTGACTGCACGCTACCAGGTCTAAGATCTACCAGCCCTCAGGCTGGCACACCGTGACCTCCTCCCGGGAAATTGGGTTATCGCTACTGCCATGAATTAACAGCAGCGATGCACTCGGAGGCCAGGGGTTGAGTGATGCAGGTTGGTGAGACAGAAGAGTGAGGATGGAGCAAGGCTCCGTCATCCTTCTGTGGCCCAGACCTGATTAATCCCAGGAAAGGCAACGAAAACCAGCCTCCAGGACCATCTGCCAGCAGATCCTTTGGCCGCAGGTATCCTCACAATTTAAGTCGCTGTTTGCTGTGGTTAGGATTTTAGTGATGCAGATACTTGGCTCTAAAATAGAAAGAAACCACTTTGACAGAAAAAGAGAGTATTTTCTTGGAGTTTTTCCCTGCCAAAGGCTGAATCCCATGACTGACTGTGCTGCGGCCGGGCCCCACGGCTCCGGCTCGCAGAGAAAGGCGTAGAAGTGAGTCAACAGGATTTTGGGATGCACATTTTGCTCAACACTCCAGATGATCACTGGAGAGGAGCAGGACGCAGCAAGGGGCTGGCCAGGCCTTTGGAGAGATTTGCAGGAAGAAAAGCAGGTACAGGCCACACGGAGACACAGCAGCAGCTCCCGTACAGGGGACGGAGCAAGAAGATGATGGTAGGGATGATGTCAAATACGACACTATAAGCCCCATCGCAGCCATCCACCTAGCACCCACCGGGTGAACAGCCCTGTTGTGCTCTGCTCTCACCTTCCAGGTAGGAACAGCTCAGTGCTGGGGCTGCTCCGGCAGCTCCGCAACTCCTGCCAAGCCCCCTGCACCGTCCCGAGAGGCAGAGGAGCAGCAGCGCAGCTCACAGCAGTTGCACAGTACCAACCCACCATCCTGAGACTTCTCCCCTTCTCCACACACACATATTTTTATTTTTTTTTTCCAGGAATAAAACTCATTTCAGAACTTCTCAGGCAGAGGTCAAACACAGTTTGGTGCGGGTTCTGCCCGCGCTCGGCTGGCTTTGCAGCACATCTAGCACAGTGACGGGTGGCTCCAGCTGAACAAGGCACAAAGAAGCTCCAGCAAACAAGCGCTGCATTCAGCTGAAAGGCTGCATGGCACCCCGGTGCTGACTGTCCGAGCTGACTAACTCTTTCATGCCGCAACACACGCCTCGACTGCGTTTGCCGAGACGCCTCTGTGCAAAGCCTCTGGGGGGAGGACAGCCATGGGATCTTTTTCTCTCATTTTTGAGTGGGGGTTTAAGTGATAAAAATCAGCTGAAAACAACCCCACACCACACTGCAATTACAAATCCAGCATGAAGCACCTTGAGAGATTCACAAGTGGTAGCGCACCAGTCGCTTCACTGAAGTCCTTCAAATTCATTCCTCAGTTACATCTGGGTGCTGGGAGAAACAGGGGGCAAAATACAGAAATGGGTCTGGGGAACAACTTCAGAGTAAACAGCCAGACCTAGAAACCTTATCCTAAGGATTTCCTTTGTCAATTTGCACTTCCCTCTAGCAAACAGATATAAAGAGACTTCAGTATCTTTGATTCGGGTTAAGAAATCCTAACCTAAGTTAAGAAATGAGTCTAATATTAAAATGAACTTCAGCACAGAAGAGCACAACTCAAAGGCTTATCCCTACATTTAGGGTCACGTCCTCGACTGAAGAAAGAGCTGCGCCGCCCCGCTCCCTGCAACGCTGCATTACGCCAAAGGAGCTGGGACTCAGCCCACGATCTCACACCGTGACCAGCCCCCCAGACAAGACCTTGCACATGTGCAAAAAACAAGTTAAAACTATGGTTTTGACACTATTGTGCAAGGGAAGAGTTTACAGAGTGGGAGAGAGGATATATACGCTATCAGTCACTGAAAGAAGAGAAAGCTCAGCTGAAGAAATCCATGAGCAAAGCAGAATCCCTGATGTGTACAATGGAGCAGAGCCAGGGTATACTAAAAACATTGTCTGACAGGTACAAGGCTTTCCTACCTCTGCCAAACACTACATATTTTTGGGACTGAAACATACAGCAAAGTAACCAGGCACGTGGGCAGTGGCCTGAATTACTGTGGGACAAGAAGCAACCAGCAACATTCTCAAATCAGAGCGTAGTACACTGAACGTACAAGTGATTGACAGGATATATATACATTATCCTGATGCTTTCCCCCAGAACCAAGAGGAAAATCTTTTTAGCAAAGCGAAATAAAAACATTACATACAAAACTTACACCTTGAATAGTTGCTAAATTAAACCTAATAAAAAAAACCAACCCAGCAGTTGAAGCAGGCAGAAAAGCAAGTCCTAAGCAAAACACATCTCAAATGTTTTTGAGCTGTTAATTATACTGCATAATGGCAGTCTGTACAGCTTATGTACACACTGGATATAGATCAGCAGATGGTAAAGCGTGTGTACGTATGCCTAGGTAAGTCATTACTCAAACCCCAGTGCCTAAAACGATTCTGTTCAAACAAAGGCACTGATTTGAGGTAATTGGCACAGGACAAGTCACCTTAGGTGCCTGGTTTTTACTCTTGCATTATCACGGGCCAGGAGCAATGGCTATAGCACAGTGTTTAAGAAGGTCACGGGTGAGGTTCCCATCTCCCTAAATATTACCAGCTCTCCAGATGTTAGCATCTGTACAGGTATGGGTATGCGAACGAGCAAGACAGGAGGCAGCACCTCTCTGTCCACCCTAAATAGCGGGGCATCCATCTGTCTCCCACTCAACCCACACCCTCCTGGTTTCCGCAGTACCTGGGGGGGGAGGCCATTGACCCACCCCGTTACCCTTGTTTTGATCCATGCTCACAATCAGTCTACGTACAGGTGGGGAATTTCACACCCTACTGAACACTGGCACCATCAGGCCTTTGCCTTTAAGCCAGGTATCAGCTGGGTCAGCTCATGTCCCTGCGAAATTAAGCCCTTACCTTCTTTCGAAGCAGTGGTGACAGCAGTTGCAGTGGTCCCTGACGCCCGTCCCACCGGGCTGGAGTGCTTCCCAGCCCGGCCGGGGATTTTAAGTCCACTTGGCTTCAGCATGTTGGCCGTGTCCTGTATTTCAGGCTCGCGTTGCCTCAAAGAGCTGCCCTGGAATCACTGTTCAGGCTTCTCGATGATGGACCTCTTCTGCCATCGTCACGGACCTGGAAAATTACAAAGAGATCAGACAGAGAACGGGTGGGAGAGCACCGAACAGAAAGCAGCACCCAGCTCCTCCTCCCATCCCCGGGACAGTCAGGATCTTCCATTTCTTCTCCTGTAAAAAGAGTGCGATTATTTCCTTTATTTCCCACCTTAATGTTACATTCTTGTCCTCAGTCTCACAGTCTCACTCTAACCCTGGAGTCCTGGACCAAGGCCGAAACCTCCCAGAACCGCCAAACCAGAATGTAAATTCAGTTTGGGATTCGAGCGACTGAGATTGTTGACTGGTTTTAAGGTATAAGGTCTCAGTGCACGCCCCAGCCAGGGCCCAGCTCTGCTGCCAGAGCCCTTACCAAGGGCACACTGACCACCCGCAGCACCAGCCCCTTGGTACGCGGTCCCCACTTCGGGCAGCCCCTCCAAACGGACCGGAGGGGGAAGAGGCCAGTGTCTGAAATGAGCCTTCAGCTCCTTTCCGCAAGACCAAATCCAAAACCTTGTTACAGAAAATGGGCATCTGACCCCGCGGATCTGCAGTGAGACTGAAAAAAAATATTCCAAAACCTAAGGGCGGCTCGACCAACTACTAATTAGTGAAGACACATAACCCTTCCCTACGCCACTCCCCTCCCGGTAGGCAAACGGAATAAAACCTCTAAATGTTGCATCAACAAGCACACAGCTCCTCAAGCAAAAAGTTCTATGACAAGAAAAATAAAGGAAATGACTAAGTTGCTTGGGAAAAAAGAAAAAAAAAAAAAAAAGGCGAAAACATTCCGTGGATGGATAAAGAAAACAATCAAAAAATTGAGCCTGTCAGCCAAAAGGGAGCCAAGGCTGGCTGAGCGAGCAGCCTGGGATGCGGAGGGAAGGAGGTGGCAGCAGAGCGAGCCAGGGACAATGGTGACATAACAGCGCAGAACAGACCAAGGACCAGTGCGGGGCCGGGAACGCCCAGACCTGCTCCCTGGGCCAAGGAAGGCGGCAGCCCGCTGCCGGCAGCGCTCCGGAGAATTAACGTGGCGAAGATTTACAGATGCTGCGAGGGGGGAATTGCAATAGCGGGGCCGGGAAGTGATTAAGGCGTGAGTAAGGATTTCAACACAGGCTGGGTCAGAGCGAGGGGACGGCTGGCAGCGCTCCAGGGAAAGCTGCAGGCAGGCACAGGGGAGGAAGAACCGCAAGGAGAATTCCAAAACTGTGTTCCCGAGGGCTCACAAATATCTGAGACACCAAGAAGCGTTTCAGCCACAGGAGTCAGTCGGCCCACACTGGCTCAGCGAGATGAAGAAAGGAGGGATCAGCAGAGAGCCTGGGGAGGGACCCCGAGGGAAAACCCGAGGGATCAAGCCCAACTCTTCCCCACGTCCCCTGCAAAGGGTGTTCAACACCTGGGGTGGCTTCAGACACCCGCAGACAGCACCAACTGGGGAATACCTGGCTTACACAGAGGTGGGATGCTCAAATCACATCACCAGAAGCAGGAAAAACGGACAAGAGCAAGCAGTGCTTGGTAAGGAAGGGAGAGGACAGCCCTCCTGCGACGGAGCCGGCGAGGCCCAGATGCTGACCCGGAGCTGGGCAGGAGGCTGCAGTTTCCAGCTCCATCTAGCATAAAACAGAGAGACAAGTAACAGAATCTGGAGGTGAGAAACATTGATTAGCCCGGTTCCTCCAATCCGTCAAGCCATCAGCCACCTCCCTCCCACCCACTCCATCTCCTAGGACATGTTTTGCCCAGGGCCAGCTTTGATTTTACAGAGCAACCTGATTTCTGATGGCAGGTGACGTGCTCTACCAAAAGATCTCACCCCATCTCCGTCACCTTCAACCTGAAGGTTTGCTCTCTTCACAGGACACCCTTACTCCTAGATTTACACACCTCATCGCCTGGTCTAACCTTTCGGTTACAAGGTTTGATGCTGTACTTGAGCTTAAGCAAGGTGGGGATGCCGGTTCTTCCAGATAAAAGATGATGGCTGGTTGAATCCACAAGCAGGAAAGCGGATGGGGGAAGGATTAAAGGACACAGGGGAAGGGCAAAACAATAGTAGAGAAGAATTTCAGCAGGAAAGGGTGCCGGAGGAATAAAAATGTGTTACAGCTTGTCAGGCTTTTGTTAGGGGGAGTCTCTGGATCCCTACCTTTGCAGCCAGAACCACATAAACTCCAGGGAGACAGTGAATTTAGTCTGTTCCTCTGGTTTGCTGCTGATCTAATGAGGAGAGAGGGAAGTTCCGTTCATTCTCCCTCCACTGCTCGTTAACCCTGATGATCAGCTGGCCACAACAGTCACAGGATATTGTGATTTTCTGCTCCTTCTCAGGATAACTGGATTTTATTTTTATGCAGAGGGAGAGAAAGAAGAGGAAATGCATTCCCACTGCAGAAAGATTTCTGCCAGAATTCTTTATGCAAACACATTAGCTTTCAACATACTAATGCTGTAAAAACAAATGAACTCCACAGGCTGCTAATTAAGCTGCCCTCTGAACAGATAGCTTCTTTTATCCAGAAATACAACCACCACGACTAGTTCACGACCACAGTCACCGGGGGCTCCATGCCACACACCAGATCCAAAGACTTCGGAAGTGCCACCCTGCGTCACAGCCCGACACCCGCTGCGAGCGCAGCCCTGCTCGGTTCGTAGGAAAGCCTGCTGGGGTTAGCCCACCTACCTGAAGTTCATCCTCATCTCCAAGAGCTGCAGGATGACCAAAGCCAGGACACAGGGACGACTGCCTTACCGTGTACCTGCACACTCATCACCACACAGCGGAATGAGGATGAACTTGAGAAGATTTTACTATAAACGCAGCTCGTTAGAAATACACAGATAAAAATCAGCGTCTGGGACATGTTTTTAAAGTGTACAGCTGCTGCTCGGGACAGGTACTCCTCCTCTGCCACTAGTTTCTCCTCTACTTCAACATAAAAACACACGAGCAGATTTTCAGGAAGCTCTGAATGCCGAGCACGGAGCTCTTCCAGATTACACCGTCAGGCCACCTCCACCACGCAGAGCGGCGCTGCCCTGAGCCATCCAAGCCCCACGTTATCATCCAGCCGAGGGACACAGCTTTTGTGCTGCAGAAATACCCTCGGCCTGGGACATCGGCCAGTACCTCCACAGGGCACTGCCCTGCTCCATTAACCATAACAACTTGCCCTGAGCTCCCGTACCGTACCCTCGGCATCCCAACGGGCTCCGTTAACAGAGCCCTTGCTGGCCACAGGCAGACACGATGCCGCGCGTGGTGCAAGAAAGGCATAAGCCGTTTTCTCTTTCCTTCCCCCTGTATTACCTGCACAAGCTGTGAGCTTTGCCTTCCCGTATAACTTCATGGAAATGTGACTTTCTCCAGACGCGCTGTAAGAAAAACCCATCTGTCCCTGTGGGTACTCCGTGGCCACCAGCTCTGCTTATTTTGGTTTTCTTCTTTTTTCCAAGATGACACAGATTAAAAGGATTTTCTAGATGTCCGCTAGATTCTTCCCGCAATCTTTTCATACTGGGATGAATGGTTCTGTCTGTTCCCACAACCAAGGAAAACATTCCAGGAATGTACAATATGAAAGCCTGCTTCAAATGACCAAAATATTCTGTTCTCTGTCTTTCCATCGGAAAAGGGGACAGCTGGATCTGAGTCACCTAGGCTCAGATTCAAAAAGGAAAACGGTTCTCAGCTAAGTACAGATGTACATCCAAAAAGTACCTGTCACCGGGAGCAACATATCTGGATACGCAGGTACCCACAGCGCTGGCCAGGCATCAGAGCAGCACACATGAGAAACAGGGAAACAGCTGAAGATGCTGAGACTTCAATTACTTCTCAAACGTGGCAGATGAGTAACACAAAACAAGGGTTGGAAGCAAAAGCCTTTGTCAGTCGCGGCAATACAGCTTATCCACCGGTTTCTCTGCTTCATCCACCCTTCCCACCCCCAAGGCACACAAGTACTTGTGTGCCACGTGGGACACCACCCCATCCACGCCGGACACACGCAGCCAAGCGGACTCCCACATTCAGCGCGTTCCCCAGGAGAAAGCCCGCGTGGGCGCATGCCCAGGTGGTTGAATCGTCGTCCCTGGAGATCTTCAAAAAACACATAGATGCGGCGCTCCAGGACATGGTCTAGTAGGCATGGTGGTGTTAGGTTGACGGTTGGACTTGATGATCTCAGAGGTCCTTTCCAACCTTAGTGATTCTATGATTCTATGCCAATCTAATAAACTGTTCACCTCGACACAGCAAGTGAAACAGCTGCAAGACACAGGAGCAGGTTTCCAGACCCCAGGCTGCGTCGGCCCGACTCCCACCCTGCGCCCGGTGCTTCCTTCTGGATGGCTCTAGATGTCAGAGGTGTTTACCCCTCACAAAACCCTAGGCCAGGCACGGGGATTTCACTGCGAATGCAGACCCAAGCGGAATTCGGACCGGCTGTATCCAAACAGTTGCAGGCACACAACATTTTGGGAGCAAATAACTCCTTATTTCTTAAAATTAAATATAGAGCCAAAAAAGTGAGTGCCAAATTTTAGGTTTCAGGTTTTCTGAATCTGGAACTCCACGTGTAAGAAGTTAAACCCGAAGTTTGCAGCCAGCCACACACACACCGTTTCAGGGCAAGGGCCCGTGGAAAAGGTAAAGAACAGGATCTGGTTAGCAGGCTGAAGGAAATCAAAGTTACGGTGTTGTAGGGAAGGTTAATGCCAACCAAACACAACCCAGAGAAGCAGTAAAGCTGTTTTCATTTTTTAAAACAATCAGTGAGTTCAAAGACAGGTATTTGGATAGGGCGAGGTTTGCACAACAAGGGCTTGCTGGTTTTGCCTACTCCGACCCAACACAGTCTTTTGGGAAGCAATTGTGCAATTATTTAAAACACTCTGCCCGCTTCCCTCACGGTAAGGATGAGGAATGCCAGGGTTCGGGATGCAGCCCTCCGGCAGCGCATCGACAAGCGCAGGGAAGGCGAGGAGAGTTTCAGCCATTTTCAGGGCTCTCCGGAGACGACGCGGAGGTGTGGCTGAATCCGCGCAGAGACCCTTGCGTTAGTAATAAAGAAGCAGCTTGGGAAGACCAGGAATTCTGTCCGCAGCTGCTCTGACAATGTAATAACAGCGACTCCATATGGAGTAGTGGGAAGTACATTTTACGCCTGCAGGGTAAATCCCCATCCTCTACAGGAAAGAGGGACAATCCCGCACGCTGCCACACAATGTGAAGCTGGGGAAGGTCCAACAGCACTTCAGTTCTGACATGTCCTTTGCATGCACGTTCAGTGGCGTTAAACACAAAAGCAGGAACTTAATTTTCTACCCATGTTCTGTCTTCTTATTTCAGAAATAGTACAGAGCCTTGAGCAGGTTTCTGGGTTCGCCTCTGTCATCCAAGCACCTCTAGGACTCTGGACAAGAGCAAACCTACCTTAGCACAGCCCGAGAAGAGCCCCGCTCCCCGCAGACACGCAACCGCCGGTCCCAGCAATCCATTTCACACGTGTCGCAGGCCCCGTGCGGAGCCTTGCACGGAAAGCAGCATTCCTGCTTGCAGAAACCTTCAGCAGCGGGCGCTGTGAATGTTGAAAATGGGACCTGGAGCCCAACATCTCCCTGAAAACAAACCGCTCCCTGATGGCTGGAGGAGCTCTTCACTCACGCCAACAATAAGCATCCAGAGTAAAGGCAAACGGCTTTCAGTGCCAGCTCTGGCATTCATCTGTTAAGCCTTAAACAAAACCTCTACTAGCCTAAAGATACTGATTCCTTTTGAAGTTGCATAAAGTTATTTCATTTCTTGTTTCTGAGCGTTTGGTTGCATCCACCTCATACTTCCAAGCTTTTCCACACTTCTCCTGCTCCAGGAAAATGAGATTCTCTGGCAATAAAGCTCCATCTCCTAGAGTCGTAACTGCAGGACACGTTACCACCCAACGTAGGACCACACGCCAGAGGCAGGGACAGGTAAAGGTTTGGTGGCCCAGGCTCACGGCCCCACAGCCCCAGGGAATTAAGAAGAGAATTTTGCCCTGAAATCAAAACCCAAAGGCCGGGCTCAAACCTCTCAGTCTTCTGCGAAAGGGGCAGGAAATGAATCCGATCAGCAGAGGGACAGGATCTGATAAAGCCAAGCTGCAGCTTTGCTAATAGAGACAGAGATTACGCTGAGAAGAAAGGGCAATTTTATCTTTTAATTCCTTAAGATGTTCCATCCGATCCAAGGTAATCATACCACCGCCTTCTCACTTCTCCGATCAGTTACTCCTTCTGACAAGCAATCAAAACCCTACTTCTGAAGCACATGGCAGATTAGGATTAAATCCGTCCACTTAATTGAAGTATAGAGGAAACACGAGACGCTCATTCTTAATTAAGGTCGGAGTCCTCTCCCAAGAAAATGTTTCCTTCTCCCACAGAGGGAACAGAGGTAGAGTGCTTCAGGAATGAAAAAAATAATGAGTGTATTGCCTTAGTTACACAGGAGGAAAACCAGGGGATTCCATCAGGGTTTTTTCCTCCTTGCAGCTGACGAATTCACACAAGTTCGAGACATAAACCTCTGGTTTTACTATGTAGTCTCCCTTACATGTCTGAAAGGTTGTTAACCTCTGAAAAAGCCATGTTTAGTCTTCTTTCTCACTCAAGTTTTGTTATAATTACACCGAATGCAAAGGAAAAGCCTGGAGGCCTTTTATTTAAAAGCTTAGATATTTTTAAGCTAGGTCTAACCACTGTGCCAGACCAATCACCCTGTGATTTCGTAACAGAACAACGGTTACTAAAGGAAGAACGAGCAAAACCATCCCACTGCACACCAACTGAAAACCACAATGCAAAACCTGAGGCAGAGCGGGGGGGAAAACCAAAGGACATTCGAGGAAGTCATCATATACAAACTGGGGAGTAATTATGGACTCGCTGGTGAGCTCATGCTCCCCGCGCTGGCAAGACGCCTACTGAAGACTGATACCGCAGACAGCAACCATTCCACGCTAATTGCGGAGAAAAACTATGTCTAATTTGTGGGAAACATCCTGGAGATGGTCTTGGATCCGCAGGAGTTTCTGCTCCCTGGGGGCAGGGGACAGAAATATATCGGGGCACGACACCAGAACTGCGCAGCTCATGTGGGAAGGGAACGGGATATACCCGTGGATTTCAGAACTGCCACCCTCCAGGTCAATTCGGACTCGATCCGTGGATTTCAGCCCCGTGAAAGGCTTCTCTGCGATTCAAGGGGCTTTGACAAAATCCAAGCTTCCTATTCACAGAAAGCGTTGGTTGTCACCAGTCTGGAAAAGAAACGCGAGGAGAGCGGGCAGTGCGCAGGAAAGGCAATGAACGATACGTGCTAAACACATCCCGTTAAAACGGCTTGGCATTTTACAATCGGAGAAACAATTTCTTTAATTAAATATGAGCTATATAATTCAGCCAAGCTACACACCCTGCGCAGAGCTGCAGAAGGATCTGAACTTTTGGATTTCCTGCCTTCGACCGCTCGATTTAGCACAGCATTAACGCTCACCCTGGCATTGAATCCGTCACTCACTGGAGCTCAGGTTAACGTATAAACTTTGGTCTGTGCACTTCTGTAATCTAAACTCTGCCTTGGACTCTGATTGTGAAACAAGAAGAGGACCCAGGGCTCTACCACCCTAATTTTGTCCTTCCTTTTTACGACCTGCACCAGCAATGACGACTCCGTTGCAAACCAGCCCTGTTCGCAGGCTGGAATTGAAAGGCTGGAGCAGACACACACACAAAATAGGAAACAACTGGCCTCGCCGGTTTCGCCTTTTTCTCTTTGCACACTGGAGTTTTTTGAAACTAGGAATTTTGTTCTCATTTTCCGTGCAGTGCTATGACAGCCCGCCTGACGGTAGCGCAGCTGTACTGCTTTAAACTTGCGGGTTATTCTATTAGAAGGCAGCAAAGAAAAGAGGAGCGGAACGCAGCGTGCTCCTGGTGCCACAGAAGACGCCTCGGGACGCACCGAGCTTGCCGCCGAAGCTGTGCCCCACTAATGCTGCCCAGTATCGACACACACACACCAGGAAAAGTCAGCACGTTACCGGGATGGCACGTTCGGCGCGGCGCGGTACGCAGCAGAGCGCTGGCCGCTGGGGCAGGAGCGAGAGGAAAGCCCTGCCCAGGCCTCCGGCACTGCAGGCCGAGCCTGACGGAGCCCCCCGGAGCAAACGGTGCGCAGCGAGGGAAAGCTGGCCCTGCCTCGCCACGGGGTAGGAAGGGCCCTCCGTGCGCCTCGTGCAACACCTTTCTTTAGTTGCACAGCTACCTGACAAGGCTCTCCATTGCTGCGCTTCTGCAGCGCTGGTTTCAGCCTCTGCTGGCTGGCACCCCCCAAGCAGTGGCCAGCCCAGATCTATTCAAGCCTGCCTTCTGCCCACGGACCTACCGTGCCCTTCGCACAGCTCTGACGCTCTCCCATCGTGCCCTGCCCCCGTGAGACAGCTCTGCCCTTTCGCTGCCTTCACTGCGTCACTTGGATCAAGCAGAGTTCTCCTTCGAGAGGTCCCGCGATAGGAGACTCGCCATTTCCTGCTTCGTCTCAGGAGACGCTCTCTCAGTCTGCATCCCCTGAATTCAGTCCGCTTTAGCCGTGCGCAACCCAAAACACACGCTGCATTGCAACCTCTCACCGTGCCTGTGTCAGATACTCCGAGCTAACATCACCTCCTTCCTTCAAACAAAGCCGCTGTTCCCAAAAGCGGAACGAACAGCTAACCCACCTTCGCGCTCCGTTAGGAGCGAGCTGAGACACGACGGGAGGTGAGCTGGAAACACAGACCGTCATCCCAGAGCTGAAACGCAGCACCGACAGCCAGGGCTTTCTCCTGCCACAGGGGTCAGCGATCTTCTTTCCACTTACAGCGAGAATAACGGTACCGAGTTTGTGAATAGAAAGGTGGTGGGCCAGGAGGGCTGCACCGCTGGTAGCTGCTGAAAGATCCAACACCACCAAACCAAAAGTGATATGGAGGAGCAGGAGCACATCCAGTCTCTCCGGAGCACCGAGGCACTGCGTGAGCCCCATCCCTCTACCCACACTCCAGCGTCCTGCTTCCCATGGTGGTGGAGCAGTGTTGGACGCAGTTCTTCCCTGGAGCACCCTCCTCCTCCTCCTCCCTGCTGATTCACCGGTCTGCACTCAGCCTCCCACTTCAGAAGCTGCCCCTGCACTAATTGCTGCCTTCTCCAGAGCCTTTTGGAGATTTCCCCAGACCTCAGCTGACACCAAGGTACCTACACAGCTCCCGCCACAACCCGTGGTGGGGACAGGGCGGCCGGTACCCTACACAGCTTTCGGACAGCGCGCCCTAGTCACCGAGCTCCCTACTTTGCCATCTGCAACTCCAGTACAAAGGTGCTTAGAAAGCTCAGAAACCTGTTACAAGCAGGAACATGCCTCTTATTCAAATTGCCGCCCTATCAGTAACCAAAACCACAATTATTTTGGCAAGTTATATCAAATTGGATCTTATCTGTCAACTTTGTTACGTTATTCCCTCCCGCCTTGAGGTTCCTCCCAGCCCCACCTCACCATCTGCCTCACAGAGGCCGCAGAAAAGTGGAGATCCTAGCTCAAAGCCACAATAGCGCCGTAGGATGGCTACCTAGAACGTCATAGCAGGGGAGGTTACAGATGACAGTTTCTAGGGGTGAAAAAAGAAAATATCACCCTATATGGTCAGACCGCAAGGCAGGTGCGGAGACTGGACATGCCCAGCACGCTGCCCGTGCTCCAGCAAGACTTGTTGGGCTGGCTGGGACGAGAGGTGCTGTCACCACGTGCACGCCTGGGAAAGGCCGTCAGTGGAGACCTCGCATGAGTTGTACCGCTCCACAGCCTGGTTTCCATCGGCATTTCCACCTACATGCCGCCGCGCCACCGGGAAGTGCACGTACAGCAGTGCCGGATGCACAGGCACGGGCAGCCAGAAGGAACAGGTCTGGCCAGATGAAGCGGTGCTAAAATGGGATCCAACGTTCGTATCTCTGGAGGTAAGAGTGATGCTGGTGGGGCGAACCCAGCCCGCGTGCCAGTAGGCAGGACAGACAGATCGACCCTTCGCAGCCCTGAAGTACGGCAGCACTACAAGTTCTAGGCAGAGCTTTACAGAGCCACCGCACAGAGAATCACAGGATCATAGAATGGTTTGGTTGGAAGGGATCTCAAAGATCATCTGGTTCCAACCCCCCTGCTAAGGGCAGGGACACCCCCCCCCAGCCCAGGCTGCCCAAAGCCCCATCCAGCCTGGCCTTGGGCACTGCCAGGGAGCCAGGGGCAGCCACAGCTTCTCGGGGCACCCTGTGCCAGGGCCTCAGCACCCTCCCACCCTCACAGCTCAGCTCCAGCTCCCCTCTTTTAGTTTAAACCCATCCCCCTTGTCCTATCATTATCTACCCAAGTAAAGAGTTCCTCTCCATCCTTTTTATAAGAGCCCTTTAAGGATTGAAAGGCCACAACTGGGTCTCCCCGCAGCCCTCTCTTCTCCAGGCTGAACACCCCCAGCTCCCCCAGCCTTTCTTCATAGCAGAGGGGCTCCAGCCCTCGGATCAACTTCGCGGCCTCCTCTGGCCTCGCTCCAACAGGCCCACACCTTTCTTGTGCTGGGGACCCCCGAGCTGGATGCAGCACTGCAGGGGGGTCTCAGCAGAGCGGGGCAGGGGGGCAGAATCCCCTCCCTGGCCCTGCTGCTTGGCCCTCCCTTGATGCAGCCCAGGACACTGTTGGCCTTCCACACACCGCCGGCTCATGTCGAGCCTTTCATCCACCATCCCGAGCTGCTCCTTCACCGCTTACAGAAATGGGCTGCTTCTGTATCGCCAGTGTCACTAGTCTCTCCTCTAACGCAGACAAGACCACAGTCACAATTTTGTACAGAGCTCACGAGATAATTTCGTCTACCCAAGCAAATATAGAGCGATTAGAAGCAGCGGCCCCAAGTCCATTACGAAGCAGAGCGCTGGCACGACATCCTTAACGCAGGCTGCTGCTGTTTCAGTCAAAAAGAAAGAGCAAAAACCAAGTTGTCACTTCTTCTAACAATAGCAAGCACTGTTTCCGGCACCCTAAGGCAGAGTATATATCATAGCACTCCATAAACCTGAACTATATGATCACCCAAAGGCACCGTTTGACGTTTCCATGTCAGGGTGCTGAAGTGCTCCCGCACCTTCCTACCATCCAGGCAACACACTTCCAGCAGGGATTCAGAGATAAAGAGGGAAAAAGTGCTTGCAGATGCCTCAGAGACATCAAGATTAAGCTCGCAGGAGGAATTATTGTTAATAATTACTGCTTATTGCATCATTTACCACAAATACATACAGATATAGATATAAGCTCTCAGTTTTTCCTATGGAAGAGATTTAGCAAGTTCAAAAAGCTACTTCATAGATCCCAGTAAAAGCCTACATAGCTGGACGTGTAAAATATGAACTGGGTACGGCAAAACAGCTTCCTCTGCCGCAGCAGCGTATTCCACCCAAGCCTGCTTTTTTCTGCCATGCTGCCCATCATTAAATCTCCATGAGGAATGGCTGGTGGATCAGTCATCTGCTAGAACATGCCAAACTCTACCAGCTGGGAAACACGAGTCCAGAGGGAAAAAGAAAGGTAGGGGGGGGGAGAAAAAGCACCCTTATTCAAGGTTGCAGACTGACCTACTCCAGTTTGCACAGCAAGGATTGCAGTTACAAAACAAATAGCTACACGCTAAATATAGCCGAGGAGCAGACTTCAATCACTAGGCTTCGCGCAGCAGGCTGAGGAGAGCCACTGAGGCAGTATGGCACACAATATATGACAGCCAAACACGAGGCTAAAAAGCTCATTAAACACATCTCACGATTTAAGGGTATCTCCAGATCTTCCAGGAGAGGCATCTTTTTCCAGGGAGGTTTGGTCCCCAGCCAGGACATCCAGGGGATGCGCTTGTGGGTCACGAACGGGAGTCTGCAAGGGATGGGAAACCGCTGTTCGCTTCGAGGGGCAGCTGCTTTCTGCACAGCTTTCAGGATTACTGAAAAGTTTCCAGCACTAATTGGCGGACACAGAAGTTTTCAGAGCATGATGCAACAAATAAATGGGGGAGGAACACGCCAAAGGAAGAAAAAGAACAGACCAGCCAGAAAAAGCCTTTGTTAGTGACTACACCAGAAGTTGGTGGCTTGGTTTGGACGGAAGCCTTCCTCTGCCCCTCCGGAGGATGAGCTGCAGAAGAAGTTTATGCTGCAAAAGAAATTGTGCTGGTTTTGTCAGTGAAACACCTTTCCACTTGTCCTTCCACTCCTTGGCAACAAATAAAGCAAAGGGGAGGACAGACACTGCGCAGTTCTAACTACAACAGTAGCTCAGACCGAGCTGGACTGTCCAGAGAAGCAGTAGAGTACTCACAATTGCCCACACTATTCTTTAAAAAATAAAATAAATCTTCAAACCTCTGCCTTAAGTGCCAGAGATGAAGACAGACCTAACCTGGAACAGCAGATCATCTCTTGAACTTTCTGCCACCCTAAATTTTTGTGAAGCCCTTTGAGCCTAACCAATATCCACGTAGCCTTTACTACACTACGTTATCCACCAAAATAAAACAGAATTAATTTTGACCAAGAGCTCTGACACAAGCAATACAGTTTTATTTCCATTATCTTTTTAAAGGATCTGTGTGTGGGAGCGCAGGAGAGGGATTAAAAAGCACCAAAGAGCGATTAAGAGTTCCACGATCCAAATACCCGATATCCACGAGCATTTCATTCACAGAGCTCAAAGGTGGCCAGAGCTGCAGCACCGAGTTTGTATGTGAGAGAAACAGATACAGAGAAGATTTACTCAAAGTTTAGTCAAAAAACAGCAGCAGAGATGAATCGCTGCCTGCTAGACATCACCACCTCTCTGCGCATCCAACACATCAACGGATTTGGGAAGTCTTTGTGAAGTGTTTCCTTGATAGACACAGAGTATAAATACTTTTCAAAAATAATCATTCAGCTTTCCCAGGCACAAATGGAGTTATCAACGGAGAGAACATCACAGTCCAGAAGGTTAACTCTCCCCAAACAAACCAAACAAACTTCAGATTCCCTTTGTGCTTCAGCGCAGACGGGGAGCTGGGGGCTCAGAACCCGCAGTTTCATCTGGGGGTAAACACCAGCACAATAAAAATAAATCGCTGAAAGGAAAGTACCACCTAATTCCAGTGCCTGTTCAAGGTAGTGTGTACGATTCCATCACACTGAAGTAAAACAACCCAAACCTGTGGTAACAAAATATGACAACGCTTGGTTTTGTCTCCACGCACCTTTCCCTGCTTACGCTGCACCTGAAACAGCCACGGCTATTTCACAGCCACAGCTTCACCCATTTAGAGGGAGATAACAAAAACCATGCCGCTGCCTGGGAATGATTTCCATAAAGTCTGATGCAAACATAGTGTGGGGTTGGTTTTTGGGGGTTTTTTAACGGGGTTTCTTTGGAATTTTTTTGCAGGAATAGCAGTAAGTATCAGTTGAAGGTGCCAGACTCAGTCACATGAAATGAAGTCATTTTTCCACTGGTAGCTACAGCAAGAGCTACTGCACAATCAAATAAGAGCAAGAAATTAAACCCAGCCACGAGGACAGTGAATTTGATTTGTCCAGTTCAGCATCACAGCTCAACAGAGTACAAAAGACCAACACAGCACAGAGGGTCATCTCAGCAGAGCGGGGAAAACGCTCCGAGAACACGGTGGTACTGCAGGAAGAGACTTCGTACACCCATGCGCCGACAGACTTCTGTGTTTCTCCCTCAGCATCAGCCACAGGGACGAGAGGTTTCACGTGGGACGGGAAGGACGGCCGTACGGAGAAGGCAGGGGCGGGGCAGGGCTCGGGACAACCAAGTCCCATTCCTCTCTCTAACCTGGGCTTCTTCAGTGGCCTGGGACAGTTTGGTTTCTTTATTCAGCAACGTACCTAACCTGGGTGGTTCAGAAAACTGACAGGTACGACAAAGCCCCAGTCTTGCTGGAGTCCCACATTACCAGGACTATCAGCCAGGGTGCTCTCCCAGGCAAACGTGACCTGAAACTCTACCGTAAATATCAGGAGAACAGCAAGAAAAGACCAACAGCCAGAGACGGGTGCCTGCCTCTAACTCAGCAGCAGAACAGCAGAAAACATGATATCTCACCCCACGTCAGCAACTTCCTTGATCGTTTCTCTGCCCGGACCCCTTAGGAGATGGAAGAGGAAAACAGGGCACAAGATATTTATAGGAGCATCCAGCTCTGGAGTCCCCAGGGCAGGAAAGACATGGAGCTGCTGGAGCGAGTCCAGAGGAGGCCACAAAGTCGATCCAAGGGCTGGAGCCCCTCTGCTCCGAGGCCAGGCTGAGGGAGTTGGGCTTGTTCAGCCTGGAGAAGGCTCCAGGGAGACCTAATCGCGGCCTTTCAATACCTCAAGGGGACCTACAGGAAAGCTGGAGAGGGGCTGTTTCTTAGGGAGCACAGTGACAGGACAAGGGGTAATGGATTTAAACTAAAAGAGGAGGGATTTAAGACTGGATATTAGAAAGAAATCCTTCCGTGTGAGGGTGCTGAGGCCCTGGCACAGGGTGCCCCGAGAAGCTGTGGCTGCCCCTGGCTCCCTGGCAGTGCCCAAGGCCAGGCTGGATGGGGCTTTGGGCAGTCTGGGCTGGTGGGGGGTGTCCCGGCCCCCGGCGGGGTGGCTGGAATTAGATGATCCTTGTGGTCCCTTTTCAACCCAAACCATTCTGTGATTCTATGAGATACCTATTTTTTTTAAATAATTATCTCTAAGTACCTAAGATATCTCTAAATAAATCCATACCAATGCCTAACATAGGTCAGCAACAAGTCATGTTCAGGTCTAGCTGCTCGTACCTGGGCTTTCCCAGAGCTGTAAGAGTCAGTACATAAACCTTCTCCACGCATTGTATACACTCCACATAGCGGTCCCGATACCACGTGCCTGAGGGGCGGAACTTGCTTTACATATTGTCTCTTGTCCTTAACAGAATCATGATTCCCTCAAAAAGAAAAAAATAAAATTAAATTATTCATTTCCCTGAGTTTCACAGGTAGAGGAGGTATTTTGATAGGAGGTAGAATTCATGCCCTTACCCACTTCAACCACCCAGTAACACAAGGGAAGAAGAACTGGCATCATACTCGTACGCAGCCACAGCCCTTGACGCTGGAAAATCCCCCTTTGGGTCCTTCACCGTTTCTTCTGTCAGAGCAAAAGCACAAGCAGGGAGAAGGAGGAAACACGCCAGGAGCTGCTGCTTGCTGGAGTAAATTATGGCAGCCTCCAAGGGTAGGGGCAGCAGGAAGCCAAGCAGAAGAGAAGCACAGACCAACCCTCAGCTCAGTGGATAATCCAGTCCATACTTATCTCACCAGCATCTCCTGAAACACATGGGCTTCCCCTTAATTGAAGGCAGGCCCCACGCGCCAGCGCTCCTGAGGTGCTAGCCTGGCTCCAGCACAGCCTGTAACAGCCGGGGCTAATGGTTTAACTTGTGGCTCGGCTCAGGGCTGAGCCTTTGAAGCCCTGTGCCCTCGGTGATGTCGGGCAGGCACCGCGACACCCTCGCGTGAGAGCACGGCTGTCGGATGCAGGCGCTTTCCTAGTCCCGGCAGGCTGGAACAGCAGGCAGGTGATATCTTAAAACTCGGAATCCCAAGGTCAGGAATAGGCAGCTGCACCGCGTTCAAAGCATCACCTCGCCAGCGGCGACGGGACTGATCCCTGCCGATTAAAGGGGCTCTCGTGGAGCGCCGCTGGGTAGGGAAATGCTGCCTGGCAGGCAGCAGGGCAGAGGCTGACACGGCACCCCGAAAACCTCTCTTGTCCACGTGCAGACCAATTCTTGACAAACTGCAAGTCACCCTCAGGGAAACGTTTCTGGCCAACAGTAACGGACAGGCCGGTGAAACCTGCCATCCACTCCAGCAGGATGAGCTTCCGAGACGGGGCGTGCAGGCCTGGGAGACTGACGCTCCACAGAGCAGCGAATAACAGCCGGTGCTGACACCGTGCTTTGTCTCCCAGCACTTCCCAAGCGCAGAAGCAGCCTGCCTCGGTACCCCGGAGGTACCAGCTCGTGCCTCGGCCTCCACCCCGGGCGCTTCCCCACACTGACCATCTGCCGGCACTGGGAGACGCAGGGGGCACAGACCTGCGCTCACCACCCGAGGTGGGCACCAACGCCAGCAGCCCGACCCAGACGGGCCTTCCCCAGAAGCGCATCCCCCTGCCACAGCCAACCCCCCCCAACAAATCCTGGGGCACGCAGTTAGTGTCCGTATCTGGATCATTAAAGAACAAATACGCGGTGAGGAGACCGAGCCCGGCGAGCAGCCCAGCTTCCCGGAGACAAAAGAAAATCTCCCTCCCGTTCCAAAGCCGCAGCTCGCTCGGCACCCAGCGCCCGATGCTGACACCCACCCTCACCCCCAGGCCCCCGCT
>VWZZ01000027.1:227356-281757 GCA_013399095.1 Psophia crepitans
ACCAAAATCCTTCTGGTTGCCGGGCCGCGGCGCGGCCGGAAGCCGGGTGGGAGGGTGGGAAGGCAGCACGGGGGCGGCTGCCCGCAGGGCCCGCTCCCTGCGCAGCCAAGGGCGGCCGAGTTCACCTCCCGCTCGGCTGCCAGCAGCCTCCCCCCCACCCCGCGGCTCTGGGGCCGCTCCCTGGGAAGGAGGAGCTCCCGAAGCACACCTGAATTCACCGGTGGTGCCTTTGATTGACGCGAGAAGGGCAGGAGGAGGTGGAGGTGCGTGCTGGAAAAAAAAGGGAGAGCCCTAATTAGCAGGGATTTCCCGGAGGATGCAGCAAAGAGAAAGCACCTGCAGCCTTGAAAACTCCTTCATTCGCAGGGTAGGCTGGGCTGGTAATCATCACCGGCCCCTCACCGCCGCTCTGCTGCCAACTCCCGGAGCCGTACCTGGGCTGACGGTAACGGAGACGCAGCAGCGCAGGGTCACACCCAGCGCCCGTCCCCTGAGATCGCACCTTCAGTTCGTTGTGCAAGGGCCACAGCTCTGTCCAAAGTGCTTTAGGAGCTCTGCAGACACCCCCCACGGCCCAACGGGCGGTGCTTTCGCACGCCGGACGCCCCGGTGGAAGGCCACAGGCCGTGCGGGGCCGGGAGCCCCCCACCTGCCAACAGTCCCGAGATGTGCGGCGGGGACTGGAGGGCAACAGGAAACCTTACGGAATCTAACAAGGGCGAGTGCAGGGTCCTACACCCAGGGAAGGACAAGTGCAAGCACCAGGACAGGTTAGGGGTGACCTGCTGGGTAGCAGCGCTGCGGAGAAGGACCTGGGAGTCCTGGTGGACACCAAGCTCTCCATGACCAGTAGCGTGCCCTAGTAGCCAAGAAGGCTAACAGTATCCTGGGCTGCATCAAGAGCGTGGCCAGCAGGTCAAGGGAGGTTCTCCTCCCCCTCTACTCTGCCCTGGTGAGGCCACCGCTGGAGTATTGTGTTCAGTCCTGGGCTCCCCAGTTGAAGACAGACAAGGAACTGCTGGAGAGAGTCCAGCGGAGGGCTACCAGGATGATGAGAGGACTTGAACATCTCTCATATGAGGAAAGGCTGAGAGAGCTGGGGCTGTTCAGCCTGGAGAAGAGAAGNCTGGAACACAGGAAGTTTCATCTCCATATGAGAAAAAAACCCTCTTTACTGTGAGGGTGACGGAGCACTGGAACAGGCTGCCCAGAGAGGGTGTGGGGTCTCCTCTGGGGAGATTCAAGACCTATCTGGATGCCATCCTGTGCGCCCTGCTCTGGCTGATCCTGCTCTAGCAGGGGGTTGGACTAGATGATCTCCAGAGGTCCCTTCCAACCCCTATGCATCTGTGAATCTGCTCCGTACCCTGCGTGCCAGCCCAGGGAAGCACAGCAGGGATGCAAGTGAAGGAGGTGCGGGCAGCAGAGCGGAGAAGAGCAAAGCTGATGTCAACTGAGCATCATCCAGAAGATGCGATTTGACAGCCCTGGCCTCAGGAAGACAATCCAGCCCCACGAGGCAGCCACAAGTATCCTCGTTTTCTGTCTTCCAGAGGAGAAGCCAAAGCGAAAGGAAATGGCTGGTCCAAGTCAAAAATAGAACCCGAAGCACCTGACTCCAACGCCTCTGCCTCAACTGTTAGTTCAGTGTCTTTCCCCGATATTTTCCCTACATCCAAGCTCATGTCATTGCTTTGCCATTCTGGATACAAGATTTTTTTGTCTCCTTTCTAATCTGTAGTTGCCTAGGGAGACAGTGTGCCACCAGGAGAAGAGCTAGAGGAGAAGGTACCTATGGAATCGGGCTCCGGACTCCAACAGGAGGTCTTGCTTCCCCGTCTGGCTTCGCCCCGGGTTTCCAGCTCTGCCAGTTCATGTCCTTCGGTCCGAGTTTCCTTCCTTATCAAAACAGCGGTGGGGCGATGACAGGACCTCCCTCTGCGACCTCCAAAGAGACTCCAACGAGAAGCGTTACACGCGGCCACGCGTTTCATAAGGAGGAGGAGTGTAAATTTAGAGCAGTTTTGAAAAACAATCCCCTTTAATGCTTTCAGATGCTTCAGGGTAGGATTTCAAACCAGGTATTGCTCAGAAGTCAAACCTTCTCACTTTTGCTCAATTGCCCAATTTTACGCTGCATCTTACACACACTAATTTGTTCCCATTACAAAAAACTTCCACGTAAACGTTTAATTTACAGCCCGGTGTCTCCACTACGACAATGAAGGTCCGCAAGCCTGGGGTCACACTTTGCCTGCTGACAGCCTGCGGTGCACGCAGCGGCACAGTGCCGTTCCCGTCCCCAGGCTCGACTCGCTGCAGGACGGGGGCCCGGGGCGGACGCGCTCCGTTGCAGGCTGGCACGTTTCTGTCGCCGCTCCGTTTCAGCGGCAGAAGCTTTGAATTTTTACAAGTGATTTCTATTTTCTTCTTTAGAACTTGGTCACCCCGAGGGCTTTGTGTGTGCCACCTAGCCATGACTATTATATTTCGTACAGCAGTGACTCGAGGCGCCCCGCGTGCCAGGCACCGCAGGCGCCCTGAAGAGGAGGCAGACCCGCGCCGCGCGGGCAGGTTTCCCTCGCGCTCGGGCGTTCTGCAACGCTGCTGCGAAACCGGGAGGAGAATGGAGCCCGCTGGCTTCGCTAAGCTGAAGCCGGAAAAAATTCACAGCTCTTCAGTCAATTCCCTGAATCATTTTGACAAATCTGCCTCTCTCCGACTAAACTTTCTCAGGGGAATTTCTGGGGAGAGAAGGAAAGACCATCCGGGGCCAGAGCACTAGCGGTGATGTGGCTCAAGTCCCCAGGGACTTGAGTTTGTGGCTTTGCCATCAGGTGCTCTCCCACAGCGCTGCGGGTGTACCTGCTTCTCACAGACAGAGCTTCAGGATGAAATTAAACGTTGACATCCCATCGTTCCACGGAGCGGCACTACTGTTTCCCAACAGCCATTTGTCTATTCGCAGGGGAACAGCCCCGCGCTGATGGTCCCGGGCACAGGAGACACTTCAGTTTCAGCTCTGAATGTACAGGGGCTTGTTAATTTTACAGAGGTGAGCAGGACCACGACTTTCAGTTAAACCATTACGGGTGGAAAGCCGGAATGCAATCTGACATTTCTGGGCTAGCACATTTGCCTGATAAACCTCCTGCTATATGCTACCCTCCTGTTTTACGGTGAAGATACATATTTTGTTTTGAAAAGTGACTTCTCACAGAGAGTCGGAACCGCCTGCGCTTGACTGATCCGTTACTCTGATTTGGTGAGTATTTGCATTAGCTGTTGGGAGCACTAAAAAGCTTCGCAGCTGTTTTCTTTTAAATTATCCTGACAAACTGAAGCATTACACAGACAGAATAATGTTAAAGCCAAGGGAATACTCACGCATGCGTCTCAGGAAACAACAAGAGCAAACATTTTGTGTTTTGCTGCTATCTGTACTGTATATATAGAGATAAATGGATGAGGACAGCAGAAGAGAAATGGCCAAAGCGTTCGAGTACCTTCCCATTTTATCAGCCAGCAGCAGGAGATGAAGCCCCTCCACAAAGAGCTGATGACACTTGGTTTGTCACGTACCCATAGGTCACACTTCCTAACGCCCTGGTCCTGCAGTCGTTCCCCAAAGTCAGCCACAGCTGCAGGCTGCAGAGAGCGTAGATAAGCCACACAAAGTGGTGACATCAGGGCCCCAGAAGTCCACAAAAGCTTCAGAGCTGAACCCTTACAGCCTTTTCCCTGCCGCATGCCTGGAAATCCCTGCCAAACACATCCCTCTGCCCTGCAACGTGCTGCGGGAACCGAGAGGCGGCGGGAACGGCTGTATTTGGAAATATTGCGCGACTTCATTACTGTCAACGTGGGTTACGTGATTTCCATCATCTCAAAGACGTGGCGGCAACCAAAGTGTAAGTTCTTCCTATCCATTCAGCTGGCACTATAAATAGCCTGCTGCGTTGGGTGGCAGAGCACCCCATTCCAGCGCCGGTGGGAGAAACAAGATGAAAGCAGTGGTTTAAAGAAAAGCTGTTGTTCTCCTTTGATTACAGAGCTGCTGAAAGAACTTCTTATTTTCGGGATCAGGGACATCTCTAGGACTTACCCATTCTAGGCCAAGACTAAAGTTCAGATACTTCTTGTAAACAGCTTTTAAATTGTTAAGATCTTGCACAGTTGGAACAACTCAGCCAAGTGGCGCCACGTTTTCAGGCATTTGTTATCCAACCCAGAGCCGCTGCAAAGCCTCCGATATCCAGGAGATTCTGTTGTATCTCCTTAGGTGAAAGAAACCTCTCATCTACCTTCAGACATCTATATCCAAGCCAACTGTCTAGACTTCCTACATAATGAGCGCAGGGAAACAGGCACTGGGGTGCAATTCCCCTCATCGTATTGCAGACACCTAAACCAGATTAATTGCGCTCTAACAATGCCCACTTCCATCCATGAATTATAGGGAAAGTCCAGATTTAGGCCAAAGGAGGCGTTTGAAGTGAAGCGATACGAATTCCACTCATCTTCCTCGCAGAAACGCTCAGCACAGCGGGCGATGCGCATCCGGGTGCGCGTAGAGCAGACGTACGCGGTAGGTACGTGCGTGTCTGAAGGCCTGGCTTTGTCCTGTTTCACGGGAAGAAATGAAACTCTTGGCCAGGAGTCAACGTGGGCCAGCCCTGGCTCCAGGACCCTTCGGGACGTGCACGTGGCTTCTGCAGTGTGACGGAGAGGGCTCTGAAAGAAGGTTTCCCACGAGGCTGCCTGCTGTGTGTTCCTACACGCTCGTTAACATAAAAGCAAGCGTGGGTGGAAATATGTTGAAGGATCATGGCAGTGCTCATTAATTATGAAGATCAAGAGGAGCTCTTACTGCTTTTTTAGTGTATTTCCTATACTGAAATTAGTGCATTAACTGTTACTTAAACTTCAACCATCAGTATAATTTAATCATTAGCACAGTCTGGTTCTTGTTGTTCTACGTTTTTAAAGTAAACCACCGCGCTGCAGCGGCGGCGATTCCGGGGAACGTGGGGCAGCGCTTGGCACAAATGCAACGCAGCAAAACGGACCGCACTGCGTGATCGCAGGATAGCGTGATTTCCGTCACAGAGACTCTTCCCTCTCCACAAATCCAAAGGCAAAAGGATTTTCAGAGAATTTCAGCATCTATTAAGCAGAGGCCTTCTGAAATTCTGTCCTCTGCTACCACCTTTGTCCAAGCAACCTACACAAGACCACACTGGCAGTGGAGCACTTGGAATAGCTCTTTTTTCAAAGGCAGTAAATTAACGCCAATCTTTCATCTAAAGGCAAAGCTCCTCTTTTCAGGTGAAGTAGCTGAGTCATGGAGAGAAAAAATAGCACATCCATGATCATCCAGCGGAAACAGAAACACACTGGTCGCCATCTGCATTTCAGTGTTGAACAACTGTAACTAAGCAGGAGCAAAAGGTGATACAGGAGGACCAGAGTGTGGAGAGGCTGAAGGGAGACTTGGCACTAACAACATCTTAGTCCTGGTAGAGAGGGAGGAAAAAACCAACCCAGAGGTTAAGTAGTGGGTGAGCCCTGCTGAGCAGCCCTCCCAGCCCAGCCCAGTCCAGCTCCACGTATTTGTTGTTGTTTTCTTCGCTATTACCCTAAAGCTTGTTGCTTGTCTGAACTGAGACTGACGATCCTTTGCTTAGTCCCTTTTATAAAGATCGGGACATTTGACAGTTGCACTTTGTCCGGCTCGCGCTAATCAAAGGACTTTTATGCCTACTGACCTCAAAGACGAGTAAACATCACCTGATTTATATATTTAAAATATATTGTACAGATTTTGCAGACTCGGGAATCAAACCTGTGAGGGATTAGTTTCTCTTCCCAAGGGCTGCTCTAACGCAGCAGCACAGCCGGGGGCAGAACCGAGGCGGCCGGACTCTGGCCTTTGTCACGTTGTGCTTCTCTCCGTTCAGGCATTTGTTTTTATACACGTTTGAGCCACAGAAGAAAGCCAGCCCCAGAGCTCGCAGCACCGTGTCCTATACCCTGTTCTGGAGATCTGGGCAGATCAGGGAACTGGGCAGTCACCAGCAGCAGGAGGTTTAACAAGAGCAAGTGCCGGATCCTGCCCCTGGGCAGGAGCGGCCCTGGCTGTACAGACAGCCTGGGAGGGAGACGCTGGAGAGCAGCCGTGCTGGGAGGGGCTGGGGGTTCCTGGTCGACAGCAAGTTGACCATGAGCCAACAGTGTGCCCAGGCTGCCAGGAAGGGCAACCGTGTCCTGGGGGGCACCAAGCCCGGCATGGCCAGCCGGGCCAGGGACGGGATGGTCCCACTCTGCCCTGCGCTGGGGCGGCCTCACCTCCAGTGCTGGGGGCAGGTTTGGGCGCCACAGCACAAAAAGGGCATAAAACTGTTGGGGAGTGTCCAGAGGAGGGAACAAAGGTGGGGAAGGGTCTGGAGGGGCAGGCGTGTGAGGAGAGGCTGAAGGCCCTGGGCTTGTTCAGCCTGGAGAAGAGGAGGCTGAGGGCAGAGCTCATGGGGCCTCCAGCTTCCTCCCGAGGGGGAGCCAAGGGGCAGGCGCTGATCTCCTCCCTCTGGGGCCCAGCGACAGAACCCCAGGGAACGGCCTGGAGCTGCCCCAGGGGAGGGTTAGGGTGGGGATCAGGAGAAGGTTCTTCCCCCAGAGGGTGGTGGGGCCCTGGCACAGGCTCCCCAGGGCAGTGGTCACCGCACTGAGCTGGGCTGAGTTCAAGCAGCGTCTGGCCAACGCTCTCAGCCATCTGCTGTGATGGGGCTGGTCCTGTGTGGGGCCAGGGGTTGGGCTGGTGGGCCTGGGGGGGCCCCTCCAGCTTGGGATATTCCATGGTTAATCCTGTTCACCCGGTGAAGCTGCAGCCTACTTTACAGAGCCTCTGGTAGCTCCGTGTAGCCCCACGTGGCGCAGTGTATCCTCAGGAAAACACAACTGGACAAAGATCACTCAGAGCAGGGCAACTCTGCATTTTTCCAGTTGTCAAAGCATCACGTACACCAGCACCGGTTGGTTGCAAACCATCCAAGCTCTGTCTATGTGCATTACAAATCAAAATGACTTCTGGCTCGCTTACTACTTTTCACTGTATGTCAATAAACTGTTCCCCTCTGCCGCTGCTGCCCCAGGCCCGTGCCGCAGGACCTTCCTCACGGCCAGGGTGGGGAGGGTTCGTTGTTTCCTCTGACCTGGTCAAACAGGGTCTGTAACAAATTAGAGCCAGCCTGAACTTTGGGAAAAAAATGCAGTCCATTTCCCTGTTTGGGTCCTGACACAAATAATATTTCAGACCTAGGAGAAGAACCAGATGTTTTCTACCAGAGTTACAGAACGTGTGGCGCCTGCGAGAGCCCAGAGAGCCCTATTCCCTTTACACGAGCTGCAGTGTGTTGGAAGATCAAAGATGAGGGACAGGAGCCAGGCCAAAAAAGCTTCGGTACCTACAACCGAAGCTGTGTTTATTGGGGAGGGGGAGGGAAATGAGCTCCAATTGTGTGGGCAGCTGGCCTGACGGTGGCACTGGCCACAGAAGCATCCAGCCCTGCCACTTTGGTTTCTTAGCCTTTAATCCTCCGGAAAAGCAGGGCTATCCCCCCAAGGCACTTCAGTTTAAAGGCGCTGTAACTGAACACAGGGCACGCTTTCCCAGAAGATCCCAAAGCACACAGGAACAATCTCTGTAACAAGGTGCAGATGAGAAAATTGAAGCATAAAGAAGTGACCTACAGTCCCACGCAGGATCACCTACAGACCACTAATTCCCACTCACCAAAGCAGCCGATAAGCTACTTGTTCCCAGCCAGCTTTGCCTCCTGGGTGAGACACAAGCCTACACTGACGAGCTCTGCCAGAGCTGTGCCGGCTCCGTACCGAGCTGCGGAGTATTCGCAATTTTCTTGCGTAAGGCAGAAGGAGTACACCAAAGGTAGGAGGCCATCCACAGTCCAACTAGTTGCCCTTTACTTCCTCCAAAGCTTTGTCTGTTTTTAGTGAAGGAGAGGTTTCAACCAAAGACCCAGACCAACCGACATACCACAACGATGAGCACAGCATGAACACACGGCGCAAAACCCACAGCACATCCCGCTTCAGCGTTGGTGCAGGGGAACGGGCTGCTACCCTGTCTGGGGGCGGTAATTAAACTGCGGTTTGTTCTCCTTGCACAGAAATGTCCGTTTGCAAGAGAAGTGTGCTGTTGTGCAAGGTCCTACATGTGGGTCAGGGCGATCCCAAGCACAACTCCAGGCTGGGCAGAGAGCGGACGGAGAGCAGCCCTGAGGAGAAGGACTTGGGCAGTGTGCGCTGGCAGCCCAGAAAGCCCCCCGTGTCCTGGTCTGCATCAAACCCAGTGTGGGCAGCAGGGCCAGGGAGGGGATCCTGCCCCTCTGCCCCGCTCTGCTGAGACCCCCCTGCAGGGCTGCCTCCAGCTTGGGGGGCCCCAGGACAGGAAGGACACGGAGCTGCTGGAGCGAGGCCAGAGGAGGCCCCGGAGATGCTGCGAGGGCTGGAGCCCCTCTGCTCTGGAGCCAGGCTGAGGGAGTTGGGCTTGTCCAGCCTGGAGCAGAGAAGGCTGCGGGGAGCCCTTGGAGCCCCTCCCAGGGCCTGCAGGGGCTGCAGGAAAGCTGGAGAGGGGCTGGTTGCAGGGCAGGGGGGGCCAGGCCAAGGGGAAGGGCCTGAAGCTGCAGGAGGGGAGCTGGAGCTGAGCTGGGAGGCAGCAATCCTTCCCTGGGAGGGTGCTGAGGCCCTGGCACAGGGTGCCCNGCACTGGGTGGGCTGGGAGGGTCCCTTCCACCCAAACCAGTCTGGGATTCTGGTACGGAGGAACCCCCTGCCCTATGTTAGAATTTCAGTTTTCCCACCATAGCGTGTTTCCACCATCAAACCCCAGCCCAGCTGTCATCTTTAAGAATCAGCGTGATGTCTCTATAAGAAGGAGATGATTTCTTTATGCAGAAATAATACGTCCCGTGTGACTGCAGAGCAGCAAGATGCCCCCCACGCCCCCCACCCCGGCAGTGGGTACTACTGCAGCAACGGCCGGGCAGAGGGCAGTCACCCCTCCCCAAAACCCAGGTTTACTAAAACGGACACAGAAAGGTTCAGAACGTCTGATCTTTTGCCAGGTGTTCGTTTTCATTTTTAGAGTATTTATTACTGAAAAATCCCTTATACTGTGGGTTTTGACTGCCAAATGCTGTGACACAACCCGGACCCAGGAACCTGCACACACTTCTTCGCTTTCCTGCCAACTGGGTTTCATTAACTGCACTCCACAAGCTGTGTTACATGTTCCAGTAAGGAAGAATCACTGCCAGAGCGCTGCCAGTGTGGCTCTGTACCGCACGCTGCGCGGGGCCACATGAAAACTGGACTCTAATCTCGCTTCTGGTTTTGCTGCTGGTGTAAAACGGAAACTCGCTCCGTCCCAACCGCGGCTGTCGCTGGCAGCGAAAGAGGAACAATGACACCGAGCTGAGCTGTAAGGCGCTTGGGCTGACCAGATTAAACATGGAAGGTACGCGTTAAATAGGTTATGCCGCCCGCTCTAATATTTGTCTCAGTCCTAAATACCCCCAGACAAGCTCAACGAATGCTGCAGATGCTCCGTCATCCTCGGTCCTGCTGGAGCTGCCAGCCAGCCCCGAGCTGCGGGCGCCCTACGGCCACGCACCCCGCAGTCCTCAGCGCCCGGACACCCCACGCGCGCTCCCCGTCCTAAGGAAAGGCATGCAGAGGCGCAAGAACTGTGCTTAGAAAGAGGAGCCATCACGAATATTGGGCATAATTACGACAAGTCTGCCCTGCGCTGCCGAGCGAGCACGTGGCACGGCCAGCAGTTTCCATTCCTTCAACATAGTGACGGAGAACTGTCCCAGCCCCCACTGGCAGTAGGGTGACCCACGGTGCGCGCAGTGAGTAACGGCTGCTCGGGCTTTTGTCCCTCTCTGGAGATCCCAGGGCTTGGTCCCGCCAATGCGTGTGGCAGCCCCGGCTTCCGACAGCGCGCTGTACGTGTCTGGGCTTTGGTGGGTGGAAAATGTCAACTGCTGAGCGTTGAATATGTAACAGAAAGGAAGGGAAGGGGGTAAATCATAGAATCATCAGGGTTGGAAGAGACCTCAAGGATCATCTAGTCCAACCATCCCCCGACCACCTATTCCCCACTAAACCATGTCCCTAAGTACCACATCCAACCTGTCCTTAAACACCCCCAGGGACGGGGACTCCACCACCTCCCTGGGCAGCCCGTTCCAATGCCCGACCACCCTTTCCCAGAAGAAATTTCTCCTCATCTCCAACCTGAACCTCCCCTGGCGCAACTTGCAGCCATTCCCCCTTGTCCTGTCACTAGTTATCTGCGAGAAGAGGCCGACCCCCAGCTCACCACAACTTCCTTTCGGGGAGTTGTAGAGGGCAATAAGGTCTGCCCTGAGCCTCCTCTTCTCCAGACTAAACAGTCCCAGTTCCCTCAGCCGCTCCTCATCAGACCTGTGCTCCAGCCCCTTCACCAGTTTCGTTGCCCTTCTCTGGACACGCTCCAGGGCCTCGATGTCTTTCTTGTGGTGAGATTCCTGTGGTTCTTTACCCTCTTTAGAAGAAACAGAATCTGAGGAGGGTGGCAACAAATATGAAGCTAAGAAGTGGAAAAATACAATTAAGGTAAATTAACCTGTGGAATTCAATGCCAGAATATATTAAAGGTAATTAAGATAATTATATTGCAGCAGTAGCTGTGTTAATCTTAATTAGAATTTTAAAAAGCATGAGACACCCCTTAGCCCTTGGTGAAAAATAAACTTCTCTGAGCCGATTCTGTAATTGGCATCACACTTCAGGTTTGCCTCTCTTTCCTTTGCGCCCGCGACAACGGCCAGCCTCTCGGAGGGGACGTTCGCTGGAACAGGCTTCCAGGCTGTAATTCACCTCCACCCTTCGCTTTCTACCTCTGCAATACATCTAAAAAGGCTGGTGGCAAAAGGGCAGAAATAGCTGATTACTAGCTGAGCTATTGATTGAAGAAAGGAAATACAGAGTCTTTTTGGTGACAAACACTGAAACATGTGAAGGAAGCCGTGTCACAGCCATAAAACGTGCGAATTGCACGTACGGCTAAAGAAAAGAGGTGAAGGTATTTGCAAACTGGGCTTAAAATGTCACGGACACAGCTGCCCTCCCAACAGGCTGAAAATCCGTTTCCTTGTTGTATCCAGGCAAGCATGGCAGAGAAACCCACCCCCTCACATCCACCCGTCTGGGCATCGCACCAGAAGATGTGGTATTTCAGCAGACTATAGACACTGACCAAAAACCCCCTAAGAAATGATCACATCTCCATGGGGTTTTTGTTTTCCAAGCGGGCTTGTTCTAAGAGGTTAATATTAATACCTTGTTGTTGCCGTAAGTCGGGCAAATAGGAACTCTCTAAGAGTTTGGCGGTTTAGAAATTGCGGCGCCGGGCACACAGGGGGTCGCTCCCCCGAGCGTGTGCGCCGAGCTCTTCCACTACAAAGGTTATATGCCATCAAAATATACATATTCATTAAACTTCTGAGAAACGGTTGACTTATCTGTGTTATTTCCCAGAACTCATTAGTAGATGTGAATGTCCTTGACACATGCGCATTTATGTTCATCGACGGTCTTTCATGGCCCTCTGGTGGTCTTCCATAGTCTTCCTCACCACGCCTGCTGTTGGAACTCAGTCTTTGTACATCCTTCTTGGCTCGGCTTCACAACTCTTGTTCACGCTAAACTAGTTTATTCTAATCTTTCTTTCCTATTCTCCTTCGAGGAACATATAGCTCTGAAACCTTTCTTCTTATCTACTAAGTGTAACGAGCATCATCAAAGCATTTCAAAACTTGGCTCATCTCAAGGAGTACTGCCTATTTTAGTCATAAAATCACAGAATCCCAGACTGGTTTGGGTGGGAAGGGACCTCCCAGCCCACCCAGTGCCAACCCCTGCCATGGGCAGGGACACCCCCCACCAGCCCAGGGTGCCCAAAGCCCCATCCAACCTGGCCTTGGGCACTGCCAGGGAGCCAGGGGCAGCCACAGCTTCTCGGGGCACCCTGTGCCAGGGCCTCAGCACCCTCCCAGGGAAGGATTGCTGCCTCACAGCTCAGCTACAGCTCCCCTCTTTCAGTTTAAATCCATCCCCCTTGTCCTGTCCCTCCCTGCCTTTGTAAAGATGTTCTTGGTATCATTGTAACATGATGGTTGTAAACGAAAGCCATGACCGTACTGCAATTCCAGAGAAAACTGCCTTGGGAATGACATGCTTAGACGACCTTCAGGTCCCAGCAGCCGGGGAGCTGAAACCTGACAATTTCCCCACTCACAGTCCCCAGCTCGTGCAGATCCCCGTCACCGGGCTGACGTGCCCGACCTGGGGAAGAACAGCCAAAGAGATTTGTAACGCAGGGCTCTACCCTGCTGCTGTTTCCATCGAAAATCAAGAGGATGTTAGTGTCAGCCCCTGCAGCACCGCTTCCATGCGGAGCAAGGGCAGCTCCAGCCTGGCACAGCTCCCAGCAGGGTCTCCACCCCAGTAACCTATCCCAGTTTGACCGGCTGGCAGGAAAGCGGCTGTGAGAGTTGCGTACTTGGGAAAGGTAAAACCGCAGCGCTTGCCTGCCTTCAGGAGTGACCCTGGCTTCGAAGGTGTCCAAGGCCCGTACTGAACCACCCTCCGTTAATGACCAACTCCTCCTGACGGAGGCCGGTGGACAGCCGGAGGGAGCGCTGCCAAGGCACACTGACAGGCCTCTCGGACAATTAACAGCCGAACCAACACACACCAGCTCTGTCCGCGCCTGACAAAAGGATGGCGGCTGCAGATAAAGCAACAGGACATTTTCATCTCCTGCTGCGAACCAGCACACTGCTCTGTCCCATGTCGTAGCCACAAAGACACCTCCACGGTTCAGTTCTTTCTCAGGTGGGACACCGCTTCTTCCCCCAACCCTCTTCACCCCCTTTGTTTTTTTGAATGGCTGTTAAATAGCACTAGCCACAGGTATCAGCATCCGCCTGTGCCCCCGCCCTCCCTTAAGCACGAGCCACCCCGCCAGACAAGGACATACCCCAGAGGATCTGTAAACCTTGCTGGTAACTGGGTAGAAGGATCAACTTCATTTCATAATCCACTTGTGAAACCGAAGGGGGTGTGCAGTTTAACTAACCAGCACTTCCTCTAAAACAGCTTCTTTACCATTGCAAAACGAACAGGCAGAGTTCACACGCGAAGAGTTAGTTTACAGCTTTCAGCCGTGAGCGGCAGAGCCCTCGTTTTGCGTGCCGCTGAAATAGCGAGCGATTTCTGAGCCTGCCTGGCACCGGAGCACGGCGGCCTGTAGTCCCACTCACTTTAAGGCAGCGTTTCCATCGAATTCCCGGCTTCACAAGCAGCTCGGTCTCAGATACTCTTTGCACAACTTTTGGCACGACTGGGGGCTCTCACCGGGTCTCCCCCAACCCCGTCCCCGGCACCAGAGCATCCCTCCACCACAGCAACGCCGCTTTACCTACAGACAGGCCGTTTGCCTCAGAAAATACCGACAAGGTCTTAAATCAGTCGAGTTACTCGAACTCTACAGCCCAAGTTCCTGTGAGAGCCGCTCCCAGCACTGTTACTACTCAGGCTGTACTACGGCCAGGAGCAAACCATCCGAACCATTCCTGCCTGCTGGCTTTCGGATGGGGTATGGAAATCCATCTTACCTGCCTCACGGGGGATCCCAGCATTTGCTTGCTCAAAACCCTCCTGCTCCAGTGGCTTGACAACAAGACGGCACACGGGTAAGAGATCCTTCGGAACAAAGGCACCGGCAAGCCGTTCTCGAAGCACTTAGTCACTGCAACGATCTTCCTGCGAAGGAAAAGACGTCGTTACCCAGACTTGCACTTGAACGGCTGAGACTTGTGCCTCCCTAACGCACCGAATGCGGAAGCAGTCACAGTTATACTCACGTTAATCATTAACCGTGCTTCGGGTTTGCGTGGCCAGGTTTTGGTAGCGGGGGGGCCACAGGGGTGGCAGCTTCTGCAAAAAGCTGCTGGAAGCTTCCCCTGTGTCCAACAGAGCCAACCCCAGCCGGCTCCAAGAGGGACCCGTCGCTGGCCAAGGCCGAGCCCAGCCATGGCGGTGGCAGCACCTCTGGGGTCACAGAGGTAAGAACAAGTAAAAACAACTGGGGGAAGCTTTTGCAGCCAGAGAGAGGAGTGAGAAGATGTGAGAAACTCTGCAGACACCCAGGGCAGTGCAGCAGGAGGGGCAGGAGATGCTCCAGGCACCAGAGCAGAGGTTCCCCTGCAGCCCGTGGGGCAGCCCCTGGGGAGGCAGGCTGTCCCCCTGCAGCCGTGGAGGACCCCACACCAGAGCAGGGACAGACCCCTGAAGGAGGCTGTGACCCCATGGGCAGCCCACACTGGAGCAGGCTCCTGGCAGGACCTGTGGCCCCGTGGGGAGAGGAGCCCACGGCAGAGCAGGGTTGCTGCAGGACTGGTGACCCCGTGGGGGACCCCCTCTGGAGCAGGGCAGAGTGTGAGGAGTCCTGCCCTGAGGGGGAAGGGGTGGCAGAGACACCATGGGATGGACTGACCGTAACCCCCATCCCTGTGCGGAGCAGGGAGAGATCGGGGGTGAAGTTGAGCCCAGGAAGAAGGGAGGGCCAGAGGGTGGGGGTTTTAACATTCAGTTTTATTTCTCACTGCTCTGCTCTGTAATAAATCAGATTAATTCCTCTTTATGTCCAGTGTTTTGCCCGGGACAGTAACTAGTGACCCATCTCTCCCGGTCCTTATCTCAACCTACGAACCCTTCGTTACACCTTTTCTCCCCTGCCCAGGTCAGGAGGGGCAGTGACAGAGCAGCTTTGGGGGGCACCTGGACTCCAGCCAGGGTCACCCCACCACAGCATAACAAAACCCAGCGACGAGATTTTTAAGAACTCATTAACAAGGGCATAATGTACACACTTTTATTTAAACATGGCAATTTACACAATAGCTAAAAGTTTACTTCCCACCCACACCCCCTCCCCCGCCTCAGGAAAACCTGTGTACCTGGATATCAGAATTAGCACCTAGTGTTTATAAAGACAATAAAGACCGTGCGGTGTTATTTGCTGCGAGCACTGGTCAGATCCTAAGCGATTTGGGTGCAGCGACACATGGATACATTCAATAATTTGTGATCATCCAATTAGCATCACCTCGGCAGCGGAGCTCTCTCCGAAACACTAGGAATGCATAGTTCGTACGGCGAAATACGTCTGACAGGAAGGGACAAGTCACAGTTGTGGTCTGAAATTATTGCGATGCAAGTTGAAGAGAGCAGTGTTTTTAAAGCAGTGGAAGGTAATGAAGAGGTAGGTACTTTCCTCCTTGATGGTAAGAACGTAACGTTGCTCCGGAGTAGGTCAAGCGAAGTATTTATGTCGGATATCTCAGGTACACAAACAAGTCGTGGCAGACTGGATTAACTGGAAGATATTCACAATGATATATAAAATGTTTCACTGGCATAAAAACAGTTATATTGTAAGAGGTTACTTTTTGCGGAGTGAACGATTAGTCCTCACCTGAACTACAGCCACCCGCGCTCCCGGTGACACGGAGCCATATTCACCTTGACGTTCAATACTGTAGCAAGGCAACTCCCTTTGCTACAGGGAGTCACTGAAGATCAGAAGACTGATGTTTTTGTGAAATAAAGTGCACTTTTCTGCTCCGAGCAATGGTTCACGCTTCTTCTAAAAAGCGGCCTCTAATTACACGAACTTATTTATCTACCAGGATTGTCAAAAAACACCACACAAAAGCAATCAAGACCTCAACCACTGGTGGAAATTACTGGGCAATGCCAGAAAAGTTGCTTTTTGGTGCAACTCTTGCACTAATCTCCTCCCCGCCCCCTTTTTGTTCCACATGATGCCATTTTTACTACAGATACTTCCCTCCTTTCTGAAGCTGGACTCAACGCTCTGTTCAGAAGCACTAACATCAGCACTTGCGGCCGCCACCGAAGGCTATCAGGTATACTGACAAAGCAGAGAGAATGTTCACATGAAGAAGTGTCGTATTTTAAATAATGCTTTGTTGGGGTTTTTTTACAGAGCAGATGATGAGATGGGTGTCAGGTTTTCAGCTCATTACAACAATATCCTCTCTGGCTGTAACTCCCCAGCGACACCATCCAGCTTACCGGAACATTAACGGTGTACTTGCCTTTACACTGTGACATGATTTAACTGAAAGGTGCTAAAAGGAACAGTGTTACATCATTTTCACTCACACACAAGATGTCATGCACAGCTGGGACATTAGATTTTAAATCTATTTACAATTTTACATATTTTACAATATATATTTCATCTTTACAGCTACAGAATAAAGTCAGACTCGCATTGGTATCTTCCGAGTTTCTGCTGGAACTCGAACTCTTTACGTTAAACTAATTATTAAAAACAAGTTAAGTGCATGCCCAGAAGGAAGCTTTCAGGAAAGATGTCAATGGACTAGTGTTGCTTAAAAATTACACCGGGTTGTGTAGAAAATTTAAATTCAGTTCAAAAACCCACAAAAGCCTAAGAAATCTACTTGACTAAAATAAATACAATTCATTACACTTAACAACAACAACAAAAAAAAGTACCTTTAAAAATGTACTGATTTAAGCTCATCTGATTTTTAGCCTTATATTTACTTCCCTTCCCAAGCAGCAGATAGCATTAGGTGAGGATAACGATGCTTTTCAACATTAACACTGATAATTATCCTGCATAAACCTGAGGCTGCAGTGGTGGGGGCAGCTTGTCATTCTCCACATTTTCAGAGTCAATAGCTGCTAAGGCTTGATTTTTTGGTTTTATTTCTAATGGGTATTTCTCAACAATATCTTGGACTTCCTTCGTAATTCCATCAGTCCAATCTATTAGGTCTTTCTCAAGCTTCTTGGCTTCACTGGCAATTCTCTCCTGTCTCTCATTCAGCTGAGATAGTAGGTCTAAGTTTTTATACATTTGCTTAACACCCAGGCACACGTCGGGCGAAAAACTGTCGGATTCTTGCTTCTTGGGGGATGTCTGACCAGTCATAAAACGGTCAAAGTCTTCTTGGCTTAGATTTAAAGACTGAGCATCCAGTTTTTCAATGAAGGCCACAGCACAGCACTACAAACGAAACAGAGAGAGAGAGAGTATCATTGCAAGATACGACTGGGACTTACACATTCTACTTTTTAACTCTGCTGTCTGGCCAGTAGCCCATTATTTTATTTAATGCCTCAACAGATTGCTCCTAAAGAGCTTTCCCAGAAGCTAACTGCATCGGACAGTTCACATGCCTCTTTCCTCTTGCCAAAGTCTGAAGAAGTCAGAAACTCAGAGAATACTACAGGAAGACACCGCTTCACCCGAAGAGCACCGACTCACGGCACAGCACATGTTACAAACCTCGGGCTCACTGCATTTCGGAGGTGAAAGAACAGAAAGAACCTGACAGCGAGACAAGAGCACTAGATCAATGCTTAATAATCTGATCAGCAGAAATCTGCTACACTATTAATTTTCTGAAGGAAGGAATGTCAAATGCCCGTTTTACCTTGTGGATGCTCTCCTCCTGCTGAAAGGAATTTTTAACGTTCCAAGTGTTTAATGCAATTATATATCTTTGGGAATTGCTTTATGATGAAATGCAGAGAAGACAAGTTCATAGGCATAATTCCTTGTAATATAAACAAGCACGCAAATGCCTCCTCCAGAAGGTTTAAAAAGCCTGTTTACCTCCACGCATTAACAGCCTAGTTCTGCAGTCCCTTCAAGATAGAAACTCTCATGGGCTTAAATGTGGGACTTTGCATCTCTAACATCTGCACGGTCCAAACTCAGGATTTTAGAAACAGGAAATACTTATCGCCTTACAGAATAAAAATATACCCACATCTTAGCATCAGAGTGTTCAAATACAGAGTTTAATTAAAGAAAGCAAAGCACTTGTCTGGTTTGGAAAGCAGAGGAGGAGGGAGGGGAGATGTAAAGCAAAAGAGCTTCCTGTACTCTAACTCCAACTACTACTTGAAGATTAGTTTTAGTTTTCTTTCTGTGTTATGCTGTGTATTACTGGAAATTCCTACACACAAATCAAAGGCAACCTTGTTGTACGAGATGTCAGTACTCCTGCACTTACCAGGTTGGTAAAATAGTAGCCGTCTTCTCCTGTCATCAACCTGCTGGGATTACAGAAGCGTGTTATATACTGGATGTTAGACTGCAAGCGGGGTGGGTTTCCCTTTAAAACAATGTATATAAGTGTTGGAAGAAAGTCATCAGCTGAAGCTGGTTCATTTTTTGTGATTTTAATAGCATTAAATATATGCTTGCTGCACTTGGTGATGCATGCTAATTTATCACGTGGGACGCGCTTTGAATCCATTTCAATAATATCTGTAAGATAAAAAAAGTTCTCGAATTAGTAAAACTGTATTAATCAGATGCCTGAATGAGCAGGACACTTACTGAACAATACTCAAATGACATCATTTTTATCTGTGGTGCTTGTTGTTCCATCGAAGCCTGTCGCTTCTGCGATAACAACATTATTCCTGCTTCACAGATGATAGTCCAATACCAAAGACTACCGCAAATCTAAAAGCCCGGCCTCCCTTCTGATGACAGCAAAAAATAATTTCTATGAACGAGAGATACAAAATTTTAAGCTGTAAATGTAAACTTCATTGTTCACCAACCTGTAATTGCTTTTACAACCATATCGGAGACTTCTGGAATTTCTTCATTGACGGGAACACACAGCATTTGTGGAGTTACCCAGTGCAAAGCCCTGTGACAAGAAAAATTGTTAAACCGTCCTGTGCCAGTAACATTCAGGTGTTTGAAACCAGCTGCGTCTTGAATTCAAAGCACAAGGAGTGCTTTGTGTAAGTGAGGCACTAGTCCAGTTACAAGCCAGTTTGTTCCAGTGAAGTAATTTATTCCAGAAAAAATATTTTCTTTTTTTGCTATCATTTAACAAAAACACCCCAATTAGTTTTCCTACCATAGCAGTTTTCATTATTCATTCTATTCATTCCTTCTCTGTTTCTTAAATAAAGTGCCTTTAACTCTTGCTGGTTAAAAAGCTTGCCATTTTTGCACATACAGCAAGATTTTCAGCATGCTCGATTCAGAGCTCATTCACAGGACTGTAGATCACTCAACTATTTTTCTTTCAAAGACTTACCTGATTCTCTTCTGGACAGCAAGATCTTTCTTCTCATCATCAGTTGTTTCAGGGCAAAAGACGTATTTATACTGTCGAGTCATAATGTATTTTTCAATCTGATCCATTGCTTTCTCAACTTTTTCAGGGGGCACTGAAAGGTAAATAAAGTATTCCACAGCTGTTTTGAAGAGAGTTTGGTCATATCATCACCAAATCACAAATTAGGTCCAGCTGTTTGTAGCTTACAAGAATGCTTCTTGAAAATACAGTCTTGGAAGATGTCGCTTGACTTATTCTCCAAGTCCTCTGTTCCTGCTTATGTCTCTAAAAAAGTCCCTGGGTAGGTTTAAGCTGTGCCACTTGTGCGTTACAGCGTAACGTAAGGCTCACGGCCTGTTAATCGGGTTGAGGCTACACACTGAACCTCGGTTTTAAAAAAATATTGAATTTAAAACAAGAAATTAAAACAACCAAACCACGTTTAATTGAGAATTTAAGAAAAACCTGGAAACCCAAATAATTTAGACTGCAAAACTTTATAGAACCGGTGCTGCTGGGAAGAGTTCTGACTGTGGTACTAGAATTTGTTAAGAGCGTTTCTGAACGCTGGCTAGCAATGCTTCATCTTTACTTGAAAATGCAAGAGGCTTTACCTTCAAAATGTTACTTTTTCAGCAGTGAGATATGAGAAGAGGAACATGATACCTTTCCAACGTGTCTGTAATTTCTCTGCTACATTTTGATAGAAGTCCTGGGCACATTCGGATTGCTCCTCGATACTTAAGTCCTGCAACAGAGAGCTGGGTAAGTGTGGGTGTGTGGAAGAACTGGCAGCGAGGCCTCTGATGTTTTGGTTTCATTTAAGGAAAGTATCCAGCTGCAGTAACAGTCTGAGAATGCAAATATAATCAGAGGTGTTTATATTGGCTAAGTTATATAAAAAAGTATGAGAAACCAAGACATACTGTCTCCTTAACACGTGAATGGCTTATGTTTATTTGCCAAACAGATATATGTTAGCAATGGAATGGGACAGGTGCAATAACATTTTCCCCAGACACATCCTTGAGCAACGATGACAAAATAATGTAGACTATGAAGCAGAATGCTTGCTCCTAATTTTGTCTCTGACTTTTAAAAGATGACACACAATATACAAAAAACCCCAAGAACATAAATCGTAGATTTGAAAGAAGATCTATACAGCAAACATTTCTAACCATAAAGCTACTCAGAGATACATTCACAATGTTATTTGTGAAACAACATTGTCTCCTGGGCATTAACTGAGCTACTGAAGAGCATACTGGAGGTTTGAAGGGTTATAATTAACTTCATTGAAGCCACTTTTCACAGATGGCAGCACAGAACCATATGTAAAAAACCAAAACACCAGAGAAAATGGAGAGAGAACGTAGTTTCTGAATTCTCTAAGGCCAAAAACTAGACAGCTACGCTGAACACAGAGTCCCAGCTCGGGTGGCAGCGCCGTATTTTAGGTCTAGTTTATGTGTAGTAGCAAACTGTATGTTTTGAGAAAGACTTCTTTTTGACTAGCACAAACTATCAAGGAACCAGGAAATGACAGTACCTTCAACCACTATAACCAGTAATAATAATACACTATTTTCACAAACTCATTTCAGTTCTAAAAGAAAAAACAAACCTTCAAGATGTTTTCAAAGTGGAGGGCATATAATATTCCACCAAAATTCCCTTTTAGTTTCCAGTCCAAACTATTTGAAGACATAGTTTGAGCAACTACATACTAAATAGAAAAGGTAGGGGAAATAAAAAAAAGGGGGTGGGAAGGGTTGTGAATACTCATTTCAACCATAGGTGGCACTACAGGCACGTTAATATTTCAAGAACGTTAAATATTTTATACCAAGAATGAAGATGTAACCCTTAGTCCATACTTTTAAAAAAGCACAGTCAAGTTCCCCTTCCCCAAAGAAAAGGGGACCTGTGGGTTGATACTGTATTATAACTTTGAAGACTTAAGATATCTGAAAATTCATTATGTAATATATTAAAATTTCCACAAGTCATATTTAGCTAGAAAATTATTTGTTCAACAGACATTTTATCTTTCAGAATTAATTTATTCAGGATGCAAAAGGAAGTTCTCTCAAGACGCCCAAGATACTGTGGTTTGAGGGTTGTTTTGGTCATATACCATACAAAAAAAAGGAAAGCATTCAGAATTTAACACTGAATCCACTAGACTTTCATCTGACTAAGCACACCAGCTGAAGACTCCTGTACACAATATATACATCCCAAACTGCTGGAAGAAGTGCAGCATCTTCCCCATTTCTCCCTAACTTGCCCGTTTTATTTATATAAAGGCATGCAAAACTTACCCTTTTATGATTCATTGTGTCCAAAAATAGTTTACATTGCTTATAGATATCTTGCCCAGGTTTATGATACGTCTTGAGAAATTCTATGAATTCCTTGGATACTCGATCTGTCTCGATGCTAGCCTGCCTGTTTATAGAAGGGCTGGGAGCCTTGGCTTCTTGGATTTCTGCTGGGAAAATGTGGGCACATCAGGATTAGCTTTTTTACACTTATGAATGAATTCAAGGGTATTAAAATTTCAGTTGGGTTTTTTTTTTCAACTGTGCAGATGAATAAGCATTTATTTCTCAAGCTTTACCAGTGAAATGCTGGATATTATTAAACAGAACTCTAGGAAACCGAGTATTCCACTGAAGTGAAACATTTATAGCCACATACCCATTTACACTAATGGCCTTTTTATATTAGCAAATTACTGTAACATGGGTTTGCTTTGAGGTTTCTTACATTTTCATTCACAGGTAAGATCAAGGCTTCCAGGTGGGATTCTGCAGCAATTTAAGATAATGGAGTGGTCCCTTTGCCATTCTGCCTCACCTTTACTTGTATCAACCCAAGTCTTCATTCAACTGACTCATGAACTAGCTCAGGGAGTAGTAGTTCAGGGCAGTCCTAGTCAGGAATTAGTGTTTTGCATATGTTTATTTTTCAGCTGGATCAGCTCCCCAAGCTGTCTTCCTACCAGGCCACAGGAGCAGCAGCACAAGACAAGGAAGGGGAGCATGAGGGTGGTGCAAACGCAGCAGCCCTTGTTTGTTGGGCAGCAGATGCCACAGGAGCACACCGGCAGTGTAAATGAGAACTTGGCCATCTCTGTTTCAGCAAGAGGAAAAGCACCGCATCTGTTCGAGGAAGAATTGTGTCTGGCACTCAAGAAGGAGCTAGGAACACAGACCACACACAGCACTGGATGCAGGTTTATATAGCTGCAACTGTGGGGGTTTTCCACACAAACACATCTGTTTTTCCAAGGTACATGTTGCAAGTTAATTGTACTGATCCAACACCTTCACTACCCACGTTTAGTTCACCCACCTTTCAACTTGCCAGCCAACACTGTTCAAAATGAAGGATTGAATAGAGATGATGTAAATGAACATGATGAAATGCAAGTAGCAAAGAGACAGAAAACATGAAAACATCCATGATCAACATGATACAAACATATCTTCCAGTCTGAAAATACTAACATGCACAACCAAAAAATTCTTCTTTCAGTAAGCACGCATGCAGAACTCCAAAATAAAAGGAAATATATGGGATTAGTATATTTAAATTGGTATGTTTAATTTGAACTTGAGGTAGCTTATTGGGGTTTTTTTATTCTGTTCTTTGCTTTCAAAGCGATCCAGCACTACAGTAAATGCGAAGCTGTACAATCCAGTGACTAACCAACACTGATCATCTGACCAAAGCACAAGACTCCTTAGGACCTCTACACTTCAGCATAACCTTCTCTGGACAATGTGGTCAGGTACCATTGGAACATTTAGGGTATTTAAAGATAAGAATAGAAAAGGTTTTACAAATATTAACATTCCAACTGTAGCAATCAAGATAGAAACTGCAAATCAATCTCCTTTCTAGTTACACAACAACAGGTTTTCCAGTGGGGATTTCCTCCAACCTTTTTTGTACCCAAGATTCAAAATAGAATGCCTGTACAGTATTCAAGCTGAACTGCAGCCATTACTATATGTTGATCTAAATTTGTCACATTATATGTTATATAACCAGTAAGGAGAGAGCACAGCTTTGAAACAATAAACAAAGAAAGCAGGTACATTTTTGAAAGGGTACAATTACAAGATTCTTCCCCCCCCCCCACAATTAATTACTGACTTTATTCCAAAGAACTTCTGAAGATTTATTTACTCATGCCAACACTGAGTTCACTGTATTATGAAAAAAATGAGCCTCATTCCAGTACTTGACCTTAAGGAATATGAATATGACTTTTTCAGTCACAAATTTAAAATACATTATTTTTGAGTTACTACAGAAATGTAGTCAACTGAGGCAGATTACTGTTAAATGTAGGCATTAAAAAATTTTAATGTTAGAATGAGCTGTCTTTTTAATGAGTCACACCAAGAACTACATGTAGTCACTCAGAAACGTTGCGACTCCATTAGTCTGTGTTGAAATCCTGATTTAAGGAAAGTGAATTTAAGGACTGCAGGAACAAATGTACCTTCAGCAACAAAATATTTTCAGCTTTGTTGCATATGCTAAAAGAATCAGGTCTAACTAAAAAGAAGCTGGTTACAGAAAAGAAATTCCATCTGAACAAGTTAAAGAGAACCTAGTAGAGGAAATATAGCAAAATGAAAAGAAAGAGTATGGGAAGAGTTAAAAAAGGATCACCTTTACAGAGAATAAACTCTATTAACATTAAAATCTTTCTCAAAGCGTTCTACAAAAACACTAGCTGTCACAGCAGAACATTAGCACTCCAGTGATTCACTATGGTTGTGCCACGGTCACAGATCTGAGTCCAAGAAAAGAATATAAAAAGAAGTGGTGTGATCAGCTCTACTACACACACTCATTCATCTTCATAGAATTTGCAAAATAAGTTGTTCTTCGAATTTCTTTAGTCAGCAGAACACATTGGAACTGCAAACAAAGAACACAGGACAAGATCCTAAAGCTGTCTGCAGCAAGGGTTTTGCCATCCTTTTGGTTTAAATGAAACCAGCATGTCTTCTCTTGATAGGAAATTGTTGTCTTGATTAATATAGCAAGCATCTGGGGATGTTTTGAGAATTCGAAAATTCTTGAAGTGTGAACTATTAAATTGAAGTAGTTTCAACTTATAATCAGACTTGTAATGGCAACCTGGAACTATATTTTGATAAAGATATGAAGCAGCACAAGATCTAGCTACTTCTTACAAAATTCTTTTTTTTCTGAAACTGCATAATCCTTCAAATGTCATGCTGAGGCAGAGCTCAAAGAAGGTTCAGCTTTATTTCTGTATTCTTCCTACCAGAAAGCAAAGAATTGATTTAGAGATTCAAGTTCAAGATGCTGGACTTGCTTTTTTTGTCATCTTCTCATTCAACAGCAGAAGTTATAACTGGCACAACCCTAGTTTGTGTTTTGCAAAGCCCAAGAAGTAAGCTTACTAAAATCAAGCAGACAGCTTGCTCAAGCTGTACTGCATTACCTTCAGTAGGGGAAGCCAGTTCCCAGGAGGGAGTAAAAATCTCCTTCAAATCCCTGAGAATGTTATCAGCATTTCGCTCCCTCCCAAGCTGTCCTTGCTTAATGATTTTCTCTTGAGCCACTGAAATAAATGCAAAAGCAAGCAAGACACCAAGAGCAGGAGCATGTCAGGAGAGATGGTGAAGGGGATAAAAAACAAAAAACAAAAAACATGGAAAGTGAGAAGAATGAACATTAAAAAAAGTTTTTAATACATAGCTGAATGCTTCATTTAGCCAGCTGCTGCCCATGCACCAAGAGAAATGCTAAGATGAAATCCTGACACATTTAGAATATCTTATTAAGGAAATGCATGGCCGATAAGGCTAAGATACATTAATGTTGCTTTTTCTTCTGGAATGCCTCCTCCACAGTCTAGGATTTTCTGGTTTTTGCCCATGGAAGCTACTGCTATGCAAAGGCAACAGTGCCATTAATCATTCTTACTTGTAACACATGCTGGAGAATAAACGTGCAGCCAACCACAAACTTGATATTCACAACCCACATATGCAGAAACACTACAAGTTTCCTTTCACATTTATTTTCATCTAAAGGCACCCCGCTTACACATTCCAATTTTCCCACTAAAGTTGTTGAAAAGATTCACGACAGCAGCATGACCTGGTATTTTATATCAGCATTTCTATCACACTTAGACATACCACTTCATTTGAGGAGACTGACTGCCTGTACCTCTTCTCCCGCTTTCTTCAGGAAGAATTCCCCTTCAAGCTCTAAACCACAGTATCACACTATGGTTGACTCATGAATCTAACAAGAAATGGTGACATACGAACAAGACACTTCCACTCAGCAGTACAGTCGCAGACCAGGAATAAGTTTGTACTACACTTTAGTGGAAGAACTGTACAACTAATAAAACACGGCCGCATGTTCAGAAACGTGCTGATCTACTCAAAAGACTGGCATCACCCAAAAGCTCACTTTTTTCTGTGTCTTCAGTAAGACTTCACGTATCCCTCTCCAGAAGCATCATTATTCCAACTTTAAGTCACAGAGCACAACTCTGCTTTTAGTACAACACATAAAGATACTTTTTAACTTAAGTTGTACAGAACCATTAAAAGCAAAGGAGAGATTTACCCTTCTTAGCTCCTGTTCTGGAAGAAGCAGTGAAGAACTTCTTCACAGTAGTGACCTTTCGTGTTTTCTCATTGGTTTTCTTTTCTTCAAATTTTGAAAAGGTCAGCGACTGCGCCCCTTGGGTACTCTGACTACTGGCATATGCTTCTTCCTCCTCTCGCTGAAGCCTGGAATTAGAAAAAATGTAGGTCTAATTTAAGTGCTTAAAAGCAGCACAAATAAGCTGATTTCCTGTGCAATAAATTAATTACTCATTTAACATGCTATTTCTTCTCTATGCCCATCTTCACTTCTTGCTTTCTACTACATCTCCCTTCACTACACTACATCCACTCTTTCCATATTGCAATGGTGAAAGTGAGGGAAAGTTTAAGACGACCAGGGAGGATTAAAAAGTAAGGTCAAAAGGGAAGAGGCTGAAGTATAATCATGTCATAGCCCTGAATTCTACAGAGGCAGAGGTGAGGGGAATGACTGTGAGAGGACTTCCAATAATCCAGTTGCCCTTCTCCCCACATCGTGTTCCGAGTTTCACAAGCTATTACCACAGGCAATCCTTTACCACCTTACTATAGATAAAAACTACAGCCCACAGCTGAGCAAGTGAAATACCGTCTCAGAAACATTCTGGGAAATAGATCATTGCTGTCATAATTTGAAGTCTTGATAATACACTGCTGGAATGAATAAGACAAACCTCTTCACTGCAACACCAATGGCTGCTTTGCAAAGACCAAGCCCGTCTTTTAATCCACGGGTACAAAGTAGGGGAGGGTAAACATACTAATCCTTCAATGGCCATTTTTCTTCCTATGCAGGAAGATGAAAATAGGTTCCATTATATCGCCCTTCAAGATGCTAAAAGGTTGAGCAATTTTCTTTAAACATCCATCCAGCTCAGAACAGACCATAAATGCTAAGCTCTTGAGGTGGGAATTGTGTCTTATCCATGCTGACAAGCCTGTCTGCTCACTACAGCAAACAATCACAGCTTATCTGTTCCTTTAGCATCTCCCTACTGAACAGTTACTTATTAAAGAATTCTTTAAATGCCCTGTTGTGTTGTACATAGATGTTCTAAGACTGACAGCAATAACTATCTGCTCTAGTAATACTGAAGTCCTTATTAACTGTTTAAACCAAATTTATGGCAGAGGAAAAAGAAATGATGCTTCCTCTGCACTGTACTCAACAGCTCACCTGGCACCTTCTGATTAGGCTAGAAAAGGTTTCAAGCACTTCTTTCTACCTGCCTTCGCATTTAATCTCTTCCAGTGCCAGGCAGTAAAGAGAACTTTAAAAACAAACAACGTAGGCATAAGGTAATAGTGTCTAGGATGGTTAGATACCAAAAAACTTGGTGTTTCCAAACTACAACCCAACTGAAGTTCAGGGAGGTTCCACGGATGTCACTTTCTTCAGGCAGGCTGATGTGAACACAGCACTTAATGCCTTTTTTTTTTTTCTTTCTTCTTTTACTTCCCCCCCGCCAATGACCTCGGTTAACACAGCATGAAGTAACTCAAGTACACTGAAGGGTTCCAGACTCAAGGGCAGACACACGCAGACCTGTCTCGGTCATTTGTGCTTTTTCCTAGAGTTCTGGCATACCTCACTAATACATCAAGGTAAGTCCATGTAGAAAATCTGCATCAATACAAACAAACATCTCGGCCAGCTCCAGACAACTGCCCATCAACTCTTAATACACAGCTAGATGCTCTCCCATCTCAAGAACTCACATAACCCTGACGCAGTTAATTCTGGGTGGATGTCACAGAACTCACACCTGGAAGTGACACAAGACAGCTGCAGTACAAGAGAGGATGCTCTGCAGTTTCTTGGGCAGCGGGTAACGCTTTTGCTTTCTACTCAAGTCTAACAAAAAGCAGTTGGAGCTGCTCTTGTTTTTTTTCACTCAAGCACAGATTTCCTCCGACACCCATTTTCAGGGCCAAGCATCTATTACACTAGGAAAATTAGACTGTTTTGCAGAAAATAAATGCTTCAAAAAATACCTAAATTATTAAAACTAAAGCTTTGATGCTTTGGGGCTTAACCCTGCAGTTTAAAAGAGTGACTACAGACCCAAGTTCTTTAATCAGTAGCTGAAATGTAAAACACTGTGCTGGCTATATTCAAGACAATAACTGCGGTCTCCAGAGGCAGAAGTATTTTAATCAAAATTGTCACTTTCACCCTTCTAACTGCTAGTTAGAATTACAGATCTCAGTATGCAAATTAGGTCAAAGTAGTTGTTGAGAGGTTGGAGGGTGTTTACGTTTGTTACTTCACAGACTTTCTTTTGAAACCTCTTAAATTAGAATGTCATGAATATTCATCTTTGCATCAAAAGACAGACTTTAATTCCTGTTGGAAAGGTCATATTTAAGAACTTTCGATGCAACTGAGCCTGACCAAATAGGCCTAGAAAATAGGAGACAGGAATAGTATTTAGTGAAGTCATCCTACTGTAAAAGATGAAGGAATAAAGAGGGCTCTTTACCGCTCTGCCAGCTCCCAATCCTCTTGAATCTGTTTCTGCCTGGCCTTATGGTATTCCTCTCTCCAGCACTTGGAGCAAAATCCCTGCCAAGCAGGATTGCCATAGTAACCACATCCCTTCTTGCACAGTAGCTCCGACTGATCAACGTGAATTCCTCTGCGTTCAGATTTCATGTTCATCTTCTTCCTGTTTAAAGACAAAAGGGTTAAAGACAGAAACATTATAAGAGCCTGCTAGAAATAATTCCTTTTGAAGGCTTGTCTTTAAGAAAGAAGTCACCTGTTTGAATTATTGCATATCCCACAGTAACAAAACAAAGGCCCCAGGAGGAAGGGCAGTTATATAACCAACTGCAGCATTAGCATACGTTTGCATAGCTTCAACCTGCAAATAAGTGCCAGGCAGCTGGCCCGGAAAGCTGTCCCAGTCATACAGCTACGCACACATGTGGAAAAAGGCACAATTCTCTGATCAGTGCATGGTTTTAACAGTTGCAGAGGCACGAAGCAATGAAGGCAACAGAGAGAGAGAAAGTTACAGTCGCTTCAGAGAGAAGCAACTGAGTAAGGGACAAAATGTAAATAGGTTTGCAGAGACAGTCCCAGCCTGAATACAAAGAGCCACACGAGTGAAACTTTAGATAACGTATCTTAGGCCTCAACGAATACGTCTTCACAGCACAGTGAAGTGTCACAGCCAACCAACATGAATGAAGTGCAGCTCCATTTCCTTCAGTACTCAAGTTACTTCAGAGTTAAGTTGGGCATCTGTATAAAACACAGCTCCAGCAAATTTATATATAGTGACTGCAACAAAAGGATTTCTTTTCCATGCCTGCACCACCACCGCTGTGCAGAGCCTGCCTTCCAATGAACCAGCCCTCCCTCCCTTTTTTTTTTTTTGCTTGACAGAAACCATCCCACATGCCAGCTTGCTCCCAAGGGCATTTCAACTACTTCATTCTAATTCCAAATACTGGATTCATTTTAGGAGAAAAGCAGCACAGGATCACCAGTACTAGCAAGTTTAAGGTCACATATTAAAATATTAATATTTGGATCACAAATGTTGACATACACGGACACTAGAAGTATCACAGCCTGGCACTGGAAAGCAGGTTTTCGTCACCAAATCCAGCCCTTTTCTCCCTGCGATCCTCAGCAGGGTGCTTTGCATCAGCTGAGCAACCACCTCAGCAATTCAGTTTCTTCCTCTGGCATTCAGAACCAAAGGCATCCCTAGAACTTCCTTCCTCTAACAGGAAAACCAGAAGATTTTTAAACAAAAGGCTGCCCCACAGCTTGAAGACCTTGCCCTCCCCTCCAGCACATTACTTAAGATCACACAAGGAAAACAAAACAAACATTGAGGTGCAATGTATGGAAACCAAGATGAAAAGACATTTTCTTAAATTAAACAATGCCAGTAACTGTCAGAGTAATCTTGTTTCACCCCCCAAGATTCATAATGACCCCTAAGTTCCTACATTTTAGGAATCTGGATCTCTGGCTGCTCATGTTTCTGCCCAGCAAAGCTTACTCACCCTGGAAGCTCTTACACTCAAGAGTCTCAGAAAGAGCCTCAAATGCTTCTGTGGGTCACCCAGAGAAAAAGATGTGATATGCACAACTGCCATTACCAAAGACAGCTGTTACTTCCCATAGAAGACTATTTTGATCCAAGGTGAATTATATAAGATCAATCATTTTAAAAGACTGATAATGTTTAACATTTCCTATTAATCTAAACAAGTTATTTCAAGTGAAGTAACAGGAAACACATACGATTTTCTGAGGGGGGAAACTAAACACTTCATCTTATCTACGTAAGTATCAAGGCTCCTTCCACTAATGTCTTTGAAAGCAGCAATGAGTTTCTAATAAAAAAGTTTCATTGTAGAGGCCTGTACATTAAGAGAATCAGTTTCTTAATGGCATAATTTATAAATACACATTTTCTCATTTATATAGATGGACAGCAGTTAAACACCCTTTCCCACAGAAATGTCTGACAGTTAGATAGATATTAATACACTTCTATAAAGCAAACTAAAAAAGACCCTAGATTTTAGGTATCTGACAGTGCTTTACTTCATTCCCATATGGACAAATTAACAGAGGAAAACAAATACAATGCTTTCATAAAAATCTTTTGGTTTCTGTGCCATGTCCATTTTCCAGCTCCTCACGTAAGGTCTGTATGTTGAATGTAATAGATTGTCGGTCAGCAGACCTGTGTACCATCTAGCAGACCAGAAATTAAATATCAAATGTTTGTCAGCTGCACAGCCTGGGACAGCAATTGCAGTTGGCAGTATTTGGCAACACAGCCCACTGCCAGAGCATCACACGTGCCCTTTACCACCAGTTCTGAAAAGAAGAGGGAAGCAAAAGCTTCAAACTCTCCGTTGTTCCTGATTCAGCTTAAAAATCACTTCCTAAAACCAAATGGCAGCAGCATTTTGATTAGAGGCTTCTATTACAGAAGCCTGTACCAGAAAAAAACCACCACGCATAAAATCTGCCGTGTTGCCGCTAACGATAAAGCTCATCAGTCCGAGCGTTTTCGCTGTAAACTGCAGGGAGCTATGAAGACATGACAGATAAAACCATTTTCATAACACAAACTTCAGAGACATTTTATACCAGTCTCTATCACCCAAGGAAATAAAATCCCTGATCCTATCACCCGTTACAACAGAGGAAGTTACAGCAGGTTTGCAACTGCAGTCTGCAGGCCAATTTCATGAATTCAAGCGTCTGCTGTTCTTATTCAAAAGCACCGTGCTTTGGGCACTCAGGTTTTGTGAAAACTAAAGGAGTGAAATACATGACCTTGTTTCTATCCCACACCAACACCTTGCCTTCTGAACGCTTCACAGCACACTTGGGTTCTATGCCAATTGTGCACTTTCACCATCGCTATACAGACGCACAAAAATTAGCTTTCTATATCCAGGGCTTTAGCAGCACACCAGCGCCGCAGCTACCTTTGGCACCCTGCTGCCCTTTGTGTATATTAGAACTAAAAATAAGGTTCTGTTTAGTGTCAAAGTGCAGCAGCAGGAGTAAGCACAGCAGGTCTCTGAGTAGCAAGATTGTTGGGTTGGGTTTTTTCCCTTTTTTTTTTTTTGCATTCTTTCTGGAGAGGTTTGTAGACAGCTGCAAAGCCAAGGCACTAGAAAGCAAGCTGTTCTGTTTCCTCCCCTCCAAGTATTTTCGATTGCAGTTACATCAGCTTCAGATCAAGGGACAGAAGAGGTCGCCCTGAATCAAGATGAAGAAATCACATGCTGCAATTACAGCAAAGGCTTTCTGCTTCCTTCAAAGACCTACAGCCATTATGGACAAAAAAGTTTCACAGCCAATTTTGCAAGTCAGCACTTAAATTTTAATGAACAGAACAACTCAACAAGTTTTGATAAACTGAGTATGAAAAAAAAAACATCTCAAGCCAACTTTCTGCAACTAAATCACTCTGTACTTTATGATCTTTCATTCCTAAAACTGTTTTGTTGGAACTTTTGAGTATTTAAAATATTTTTTTTTCCTTTTTCTATTCCCTCCTTTCCCTCCACCTCCAACTAAAGGAATATCATTCTTTATTTAGAGATCAACTCCTCAATGTATTTGCACAGTCACAGCTCTTACTTTGCATGGTCAGACCTCTTATTTTCATTCCTATCCTGAATGTGTGACCTGTTCAAAGCTCACTTCTGAGTAACATAACCCACAAGAAAGAACAAATTTGTTGTTTTCCTAGAGTTGGAGAGGCAGACAACTCTGGACAGCTGCCATACTGCCTGAGCACTGAGAAGCTGGGAAAGCAATAGTAACAAACTTCCATGTTAAAAATAAAGAAGAAGAAAAAAAAGGGGGCAGCAAGAAAGGGAATAAAGTACCAGAAGATCATAAATAACATTTATGAGTATACTTTGGAGAGGTAAAAAAGATGTTTTGTGCAATGTACATCTCTTGTATCCCAATTAAAACACTTCTCAACAACTGCAAGAAACTGTGTCTCCCTCCCAGGAGCAAATTCTAAAGTGTATTTGTACTGCTTTGTTCAGTGAGTGCTTCTAACAGTTCTCCTGTGAATATAGTCAGGGAAGCAGAAATCGCACTTTTATACATTTCCTCACAAATACCATGATACAGAATCTTCTTTTAGGTATTTCTGTATCAGTACTAGACCTCAAAAGTTAGTACCTGTGTTAATGAGCATCACCCCTTTGAAAAGTTTCAAAAAAGAACAGGTTTTTAGACTTAGTCACTAATTTGTAAAATCCCTTTCCCCTTGTTATATATTTGCAAGTAAAAGCTTCTTCCCTCCCACTTTCCTCTGAAATGGAAAAAATGGAAAATGCCCAAGCCCTTTCTATACCCATGATCCTTAAATTCCACCTAACACACTGTGCCTGGCTCCTTAGAGGATCACTGCTGACATGCGCTGCTACATCACGGCTACAAAAGTGGATTAATTCTGGGCAATTACAACACGGAAAGCTGTCCCGCTGCTGGCAGTCAACGTATTTGTACCCCAGCTCACAGAGGACTAGACTGCACGGACACCAAAGAGCTCCTTGTCTTACTGCCACACGCATTCCCAGGCCGGTACCCATCCCGCCTGGCGGCACACTAACCAAGCTACAGCATCAGCTGCCCGTGGCAGCGCCTCTCCACACTGTCCTAGATGTTGAGCTTTATTTTCCAGACTCCAGTGAAACCCAGAGCAGATGAATACTTGCGCACTGTTGGCAGATGAGGAATACGATACACACTATGTTAGATGTACGTGAAGTGTTGCACACCAAAGGTCTCTAATGACAGATCGGATCTCCTTCCAGCCTTTTCATAAGCCTCCTAGAAGATGTAGTTCTATTACTATGTCTAGCATGCAGAAAAAACCCACTAGCTTTTTCCTTGCTTTAACGCAATTCTTTCTGAAGCTCTTGAATACATGTTCCTATCAACATTTTTTCTTGTTGTACCTTGACTATTTGTTTTCTTTTTATTCAGTAATATTTTGAGCACCCGTTTGCTTAGAGCAAATACTCTTACACAGTGCAATACCAACTCAGATGTTTCTCATCCCTTGCCCACACCCCTAGATTTTTCCTGTCAAGTTTGTCATCCAAGTAGACTACTCATTAAACTACAGATCTTACTTCAGAAAAATGGAAATTCACATAATTTGTTTTTAAGGAAGGATAAACCAGCTGTCTGCCAAGCAGTTCCTCTGTGACTCTGTCAAAGCTGCAACTGAAAATGTATGTACAAACAGTAGAGGGTTTTGGTTACCACAGTCATGGAAGCAGACACCCGAGTGAAAACCAGAAAAATCAACTTTTCTGCAAAATACTGCTGGCCAACAGCCACATCACTTTCTCCAAGTCACAGACGTCAGTCTGTCTTTGAAGACTTCAGTGAAGAAAACACAGAGTTAAGGCACAGGAAACATGCATTTTGTTACAAGTATTATCAAAGAAAAAGAACCAAGATGTTAAGATCAGGCAGGGAAGGGGGAGGGGGGGCATGCAGGGGGAGAGTTGAGGAGAGATGGGTTTTTTTTAAATAAATATTTTCCATTGACCTGAAATGCAACAGTACTCACTGACTGCAGATGCTTAACGAAACCTACATTCCAGTTTTCAAGTATTTTCAGTTCCAAGTCTTGGGAGCCCAGGTTTCTCATGGGAAGCAATAAAGATACATCTAAATCTACAAAGGGACTCCATTAAAGCATTTAGTCTTCAGACACTTGCAGCCTGCAATCTACAATCTTAATTCCCTACACACAGATGGGAAACAGCCAGAAACACCAGAACACAACCTACAACAGTCATCAAAGCTCAGGCAGCAACATCTTGCCTACGTCCCGCCTTAGATGCCCCCATTCCTGTATGGGTCTAGTCCTGAGGACATCAGGCTGGACTTCCAACCTCTGACATCTTGACAGCTCATATAAAATGACAGTAAAGTTCACCAACATCAGCACGGAACTAACCGGATTGCACAGACACAGAATCAGGCAATTAGATAGTATTTTTCTTCCCCCTGCCCTTGATCTTCCATTAGATTCCCAGGGGACTAAAGATAAACACTTCATAATCAGTGCTATTTCACAATTGCAGCTATGGGATAAGAAGAGAGCTCAGAAGTTTGCCAACACCTGATGATCACACATGATATTCAGGCCGATTACATAAAGCACAAGTCTAGCTCTAAGTTTCCAAAAGGCACTGTCTCCTCCAATTATAAATCCATAAATCCTCAGGCCATTTTTACCAGTATCCCATAACAGGGATTGAAGTAGCAGCAATTATTGCTCTAGGACATTGTACCTTTCGTATCAGAATCAGAGCTCTCAACAACAAAAGACTATATTCTAATTTTCACGCAGACCAGCCTACAAAATAGCTGGGAAAATTCACAGCAAACTTATTAAAGCAGGTATCATAGTCACAGCAAAGAGCAAACGCGTTCTCAGCTTTTATGTGGTGCAAAAAAGGGGCTCCTTTCATCAGAACAGGATCTGTCGCCAAGGGCTGGTTTAACGCACACATGAAAGAGCCCACACTTACGTAACGCGTTCTTTTCAGCAATAAACCCAAGATAATTTTCATAACGCATCAGGGTTTCCAAAGACTGCAGACGCAGCTTTGGCTTCAGGAAAAGCACTGTGTGTGAGATGAGGTTTAGAAGCAGTATAGATTTATCATGAGTTCAGACACTACCAGCTTGTTTTTCTTGTTCCTCTCTAACACGCACCCACCTTACTTGCCAGGGACCGCGTAGGCAAACAGATACCTTTATTGTCAATGCAGACTGCATCGCTGCCACGCCAACAAGATAGTGACTTTTTCATAAACTATTTATTAGTTCTGGATTGTTTAGGTCACCTTTGATGGAAGAGCTAGTTGAAAAAGCTCACATATTAAAGCTGAGTAGAGAGGGGTCTGATTTAATCAATCTATAGACACTTTTCGGAAGATGTAACTGCAAGACAATTTATAATTATTACAGGCTATGAAAAACAGTTTCTAAATAACTCTGCATGTTAACTCTGGAAATGAAAGCAGTGGCTTTGCTCTGTAAACATGTTTCCATATTGGTACCAAAGTTCATTAAACAGATGTAACACCAGGAAAAGACTTACCAGACTCCAAACAGGCAGGCTGACACAAGGGTACAAAACTGCCTTTGACTTCTGCAAAGCCTATTTCAGCCTTTACGCTTTTGATCATGAACAAAAAAAATCCTGTATCCAGACATTTGAACCCCTCCTTCTGCTCTCGATTTGGGTTTTAGGTTGGTTTAGTGCTATTTATTTTTCCCCTCTCATCTACCTACCTTACTCTATTTCCTGAAATCAACAATAATTTCAAAACAATCTTGGCACAACTCTCAGCAACAACTTAAGCCAGTCTTCTCGCTGGACTGATGCGAACGTGATTTGACTTTTCAAGTTGAAGTCTCCGTGGCATTTAATGAACAACTTGGATTAATTCTTCTCATTAAAAATATTGAATCAAAGTGCTCTGAAGAGTGTTCACAATGTCTCATGCAGTGTCACGCACCATCCCCAGACATGGGATTTTAGAGCAGGAAAAGAATTAAAACTGGGGAGGTCTCTAAAGACACATTTGATAGAGTAACAGTTGCTGGTTCACATTTTACTGGTGCTTGAATAGTACACCACGCTTCACGTCAGATCAAGAGAGTAGCGAGTCCCACCTAAAACTGCATGCAACTTCAGTTATTGAAAATAAATTTACAAGGTAGATTAGGAAGTGCATCAAAAGCGAGGGGGTGGAAGGATGGGATTGGGTTAAGGTCTCTAACAACTACGAATTTCACCTGTGGAAAAACATCCTTAAAATAACACGTATGTATTCCAAAGATCAACCACTGACTCAAATGCCACAGAAATATTAAGAGCCATGTAAGTGTTGAAATAGTCATGATTCATGTGTAATCCTAAACATTCACGCATATAATTAGCAGAAAGGTAATTAACCATGAGTTAATTTCCTCTAAAGGAAAGGGCAGGGCAATATGATCTGAGCGACTCATGAACAGAAAATACAAAAGCCATTAGACAGCTTCCAAATTAGGAAGGAAACATGGTTGCTGTCTTTGCAGAAGAGATCATATGATCTTTACAGTTTTAACGTGCATCTTACTTGCAATGAAGAAAGTTCAGCTATAGCAGCTATTTCCTAGTATAAACAGTACAGGCTGCTAACTAAGGATCCTGAGAAAAGAACCAGCCATTAAGTGTGATGACAGACACGCAGTCTGATCAGTCACCTGAAAAAACCTGCGCTGTTTGACACTGTAATTTGGCAGGGGAAATTGCAGCCACTGCTGAAAACCTCTGAAATCCAATGACCAAGAGCCTTCACCACTTTAACCACAGAGCTCACAATTCACTTCGGCGTGAAGATGCATCTTCCCCCTCCGTCAGTACAGACCTTAAGCAACAGTTTTCTCTGTCTGCATCAAATTCTTAACTACTGCCTGTAGCGATGACCGCTCAGCCTGCAGTAGCACATATTCATGAATTAACAGACTGTGTCTCACCATCTACATGTGACTCATAATTGCACTTTTAAATGAAATCACAAGAAACATCTAAAAACTGTTCCGTACTGTTTGACTGGGAATTCAAGTAAGAATATGAAGAGCATTAGCTAAAACTTCTAAAGTCTCCTCAGAAACAGCAGTAATCGGCTTCTACACACTCTTGTGGGTTTTGCCAACATGTCAACCATGCTCACCCAGATACAAGTTAAGGCAGAACTTGCTATATTCTCAGAGACAACTTTCAGAACATCTTACACACTTTGTCCCTGACTTGTTACTGGCCGCATTTCAATAGGACTTCACTAGTACAAATTTTCAGTCTAGTTTAGGTCACAAGTAGTCCATTGTGAGGAAAAAAAAGAAGAAATAAAAGCATAATTGGAGATTATACAGCAAACACGAGAAGGGGAAGGAAGGAACCCTAGATTAGATAACACTGCAAAATAAATTAAATACCAGAATCATGGACTATCTTCAAGCTTATAAGCATAGACTGTTGTGTAAATTGATCTTATCAATTGGTATAATTGCCTTCATATTCCTATTCCTCCTTCTATTACACGTTGGTTTGAGATTTTGTCCGTTGAGTTACAATTCTCCTCCTAACCCTCCTGCCCTGCAAAACACTTGTGTAACCAAGTACTATTCCTGGAAAACATTGCGTCCTTCTATGCTGATCCATCGTTAGTCTCCAAGGAGTCTCAGGTAACTGGAAAACCAAGAGCTGCTTGGTACGTGTCCCAGAGAACTGGCACGAGGAACCGCCAATACAAAGCACTGCTTCGGAAAGAGCTTCGTGACTAACACCAAGCAGGAAAAGCATGGCAATTCACACCAATAATGGATTTAACTCACAATTTCCATAACACCACCCTTTCCCCAAAACTCTGCAGCGCTGCTAATTCCCAGCTCAGGGTCCCACTCAGCCCAAAACAAGCCCCAGTTTGAATTTTGCCTGTAACAACCTCCTCAGTTAATCCAGCACCCCATCACACAAGCGATGTTGTCCCCGCCACACACCAACGCAGCCCAGACCAGCAGAGTTTAGGACAGCGTCAAACCACTCCCTCGGAGAGCTTTTTTTAATACTTGGAGTGTGTCATTCATCTTTCGGTATCTCACACCCCCTCTGAAAACACAGCCACTCCCCACTTCAAGGGAACAGGCTGAACGCTACGTAAGGCGCTCATACAACGACAAACGCCCACAAAGGCATCCAAAACGCACTGCTCAGCATCTTAAATGCAATCCAAACTTTACTGGGCTGGAGCGTAAAGGGCTTTGATCCCCAGTCTCGTAACAAGAAGCCGTGCAGCAGTAATACTTGCGAGCAAAGAGTCAAACCCTCCTTGATCCACACGAAACTTGGCTGGGACACAGGCTGAGGGGCCAGGCTTGCAAAGCTATCGCTAACACCTTCACCCTGATCTACTACTGAAACATACTCACGGAATGAAAAATCATCACAATAATAAACATACATTACAAAACCAGCTTAGCTTTAGGAGCCGCAGACGGAGGAAATCGGTTTGCTAAGTTTCTCTCCGTGCCGATGCGTTAAGCCCGGTGACACTTTACCCCCTGGAGGCCGGTGAGCCCTTCGCGCAGCCCCGGCCCCTGGGAAGGGCCGGCAGGGCCGGCGGCCGGGTACGAGCCCCCTCGGCGGGGCCCGAACCGGATCACCCTGACTCACAGCGAGCTGCAACACCGGCGGCGGGGACAGCGGGGGACGCTGACAGCCGCCAAACCGTCACTGAGTGCCACCGCGCGGCTGCCAGGGGAGGGGGCTCCCTCAGCGCCGGGCCCCCCTCCCCGCGGCCGGGCCCAGCGGCACGGGCACCGGGCAGCCCCCGAGAGAGGGACCCGGCCCGCGGTCTCTCAGCGAGAGGCGAGACAGGCCGCAGCTGCTGCTCACCGGCTGCCCCGGGCGNCGGGCCGCTTGGGGACGGCCGGCGGCCGGGCGCGGCAGGAGCGAGGAGCCGCCGCCCGCCCGAGCGCGGCATCGCCGGGGCTGTTCCACCCTGGGGGTCCCGTCCGGGCTGGAAACGGGAGCAGACCGCAGGGTGCGGGGCTGCCTGCCCGCCCTGCAGACACAGGCCCGGCGGCTGCTGCGCTCCCGGCGGTGTTCGCTGGCCGCAGCGGAACAGCTGCTGCTCTTCCAGCTTTCTCCTCGCCCTCCGCATCTCCACGGCGCTGCCGTGGGCTGGCTTCGGCGTCTGTTTGCCTCCCGCAGCGGGGCTCAGCGCTGCCAGTCGGTCGTGAAAGCAGGGGTTGCTTTAGCAAGGCAACAGGACAGCGAGGAAAGTGTTTAGTTCCTTCAGGAACAAGGGGGAAACATTCCTGAACGCAGCCAGCAAAGCAAATCCAGAAACCACACTTCGTTTTGGAGCCTCGCGGAACCAGGGACAGCCACCGGCCATCTCTACAGTGCGGCCCCGGAGCTGCAGGCACTGCGCCAGGCCGCCTGTCCGGTCAGCCACGCCGAACGAGTCCATGGTTGGCGCTGTGAAGCGAAGCCTGGGACAGAAGCCGGTGTCTTAGTTCTCATCACTCAAAGCAAGCTCAAATCGCGGGGCGTGCGAGGAGGGCGACGGCGGTGGCTGCAGACCAGATCAGCCAGATTCCAGCAACGTGCAGGATAACATACTTTTATTGCACGGCACAAACTCTGTATCTGCGTTTTCTTCTACATATTTTAAATAAAAAAACCAATTATATATGACCTGAACTGAAAAGTCAAACCTAGTAAAACGCAATACGCTACAGTACCCACAGCGTTAAACTTCACACATCAACTTACTTAAAAACAAAACACATTTGGAGATAACTGCAAACCCTGATCATCAGCATCCAGGCTGGATTTTCAAAGGCATTACGGGTTACAATGCATAGACACATACAATTTATAACTCGGCGAAACAAAAGCCATTTATAAAAGTCACAGTGAAAGTAGAGGTAAAGTTATCCTAAGCCTGTGTCAGTAAAACAGCCAAGAACTGTTCTAGAAAGCAATTTCCAGTTAGAGGACTACACACAGGAGACTAACAGAACACCGTTACCCTCTGAAGTCTAGCTTATTTGCAGAAAGATTATGAAAGACAGGAAGGGTTTTTTCTGTTTATTAAATGAAATTTTGCCTCCACAGCCCAAAACTCAGAACTATCCTGGGGCCCCTCTGCTGTGTGTGAACAACCTGAAAACATTTACAGTTGTTTACCTACAAATAACCAAAGGGATCAATATAGCTCCAGGGTTCAGTTATACCAACTGTAACTTAAAGCCAGCGGCGTCTGGAAATTGTCCAGAGTAACGCAGTTATTAAATGAAGAAAGTGAAAGAAATAATCATGTCCCAGAGATTTATGCTGAGTTAAGAGGTCATCTTCCTACAGTCTTTGATGTCTTCTCTTACCTGTGAGACAGCTGCACCCCAAACTCAATTACTCTGCTTTGCCACACACAAAAGCAAGCTCCAATGCACAAGCTGCGGCATAAACATCCTCAGACCTCTGAACGACAATGCTGAAATTCAAGCGGCATGACCCCGCAGCCACCTCACCCGTCACTGCTGCTACTTCCCACAGCCACTGGATCTTCCCCCCCACCTAACTGGATACATCACAACACGCTGAACTTACACGGAAAACGGATGAAGGCAGTCAAGGTTAGCTGAGCTTCCAGAGAGACTGGATCCTCCGCCTGACCTCACAGAAATGGTGATGAATGTTCCTCTGCCTCACACAGCACAAGAGTTGGAATAACATGGAAAGAACACTCTGCAAGGCAACCAACCAGCTCTGACATGAGACTTTCCCTGTTGACACTTCCATCATCTTCCTCATCATGTCACCTGTCCCAGGTCATCTATAAACAAGAATGAGCAGCGAGAATAAAGTTGGGAAGGAAGGGTCCCAGGGGCTGCAAATGCCAAATGAAGCCAGAAAATCATGACCTTTAATTGTATCAGTAACTGTATTTTTTTAAGGAATAAAGCAAAGAGATGAGAGACGATGCACTTACCCTGCAGCTCCTAGCAAGCAATAAACATCCCTCAAACCCCAAAACACAGGTACTTAGCCTGACTATGTGCTACTGTGAAACAGACTGAAGCCTTAAAAGTTTACATTTGTTAACAGTCTTTAGGAAAAAATAGTGACATTGAAGTGATTATGCTACAAAGTTTAATTAATTTATTCAGCTATTGTTGTCAGTAGTAAGACTTTTACTGATTCTACAGCAACTATCAGTCACCGTACTGTAATATTAAACTAATCCTCAGTTTAAAACAGACTAAGTATTCATCTCGCAAACAAATTGGAGGGTGCAGCAGAGAGAAGAAAAACATTTCCTGCACAGGGAGTTCTACATCTCAGAGAAAGGGAGAGGACCAAGGGGGAATCCAGCCAGAGTCATTACCTCACTGTGAATCTTCAGGCTAGACACCTCATCTCCCCATGCCTCTTACAACTCATCTAACAAACGGAGATGCGGGGGAGTGTGGATCAGGATCTCAGTGAAGCCCTCCTTCAGAGCTAGTTAGGACTGTCCCTGGGGAAATACACTGCGGAACTAATTCCCTCCCACTTTCGTATTTGCAGAAAAACCCCAGCGCAGGCTCGATGCACAGGATACATTTGAAACAGGATGTATTCAGTTCTGCGGAGAGCGATCAGCAACCTCACTTGGCTTCAGATTTGACTAGGAAAACGCAGATATACCGCCAACCATAAATAACACAACTGGCCAAGGGTAATCACTGCACCAATACATACCTTGGAAAAACCTGGCTCAAAACAGATTAGGATTTAACAAAGCTATTGTTTGGAATAGTTTAAAATATCAACATCTTTCTAGGTGGAATCCCTTCAGTAAAGACCAGATTATGTGCTTATGCAAACCAGTACATTTCGCGTTTTACAGAAGTCTTTGGCTTTTGCCTTCAGGGAGCTGTGCTGGCCAGACCCAACCCTGTGACTACTCTGTTTCACCACTGAAGTGACAGGCATCTAAGCGGAGCAGAACAACGGTGACTGCAGCTGGATTAACAAATCCTGATTCTCTCAATGGACTCGCTGTTGAGAATCAAGGAAGATTCAAAGGGTTTACAAAATGGGGCCAGGGGATATCTAAGGCATAAGCAGGCTTATCAGAAAAACAAGGTTTAATAAGTCCTTAACTCTCATGCTCTCAGGACAGAGTATTACACAACTGAACAATAACAACAACAAAACTTCAAAAATATCCACATTAACAAATTCAGGTATTTTCATATATTACCTCATGAGGTGTCTCCCAGGCAGACTTCCTAAAACTTAAAGAAAAAAATCCATCAAAAGAGGGGTATGCAGAACTTTCTGCTGCAATAACTTACTGCCTTTGCCATTTGGATAACTGTGACCTGGAAACCCCCCAAACAAACCAAAGAACCCACACCCTCACCAGTGCAGAAACTAATCCCTCATTATAGGTTTGGGTTAAAATCAGTTAGAAAAAAAAGGTATCCAGCAGTCTCAGAAGAAAACATGCACCATGAGGACAAGAGAGAATTTGCTGGTGGCTCAAAGGCTTCCCAGATCAAAGATCCTCCAAGGAGGATGGAGGTTCAGCAATGAGTATTTCAGATTACTGCGTATGGTGGTATTCAAGTTAAGAAGCCTGCACCTAGCTGAAGTTCTTTATTTTTTTTTAAAATCTTGAAATCAACAGTCATTAAGTGGATACTGCACATAAATATCTTTCCAGGTCCTTTCTGAGTGCTTTATAAAGACGAGTAGATATCCTTCCTATTTGACAAGTGTCAAACAGATGCAGAAACATTTAATGTGCTGTGAAATTGGCAAGTCACTTCATATGAGACATTATACGATGAACTCCCTTTACTCCCTGTTAAAAACCACTAGACTATGTACATATAGAGGGGATTTGTAAAGAATTGGTCTCGTTATGTTTTTGATACAGCAATCTAAAAAAAAAACAACTAACAATTTACTTTTTAAATAACTATCCCTCAACTGTCCCACTAGTCTTCCCAGGATTCATGAAAAACAGGGTAATCACTGCAGTCCAGATATACAGTCTTGTCCTTTGAAAATATTTAAGACTTATTTAGGAAAAAACAGAAGTTGATTCTAACACAGGCATTCTTGTGTATCAACTTGGAACCCAAAATGGCATGTATTCATATTCTGTCTCAGAATATGAAATAAAAAATGTCTTTCCTTCCAATTGACGAGCTAAATGGATGACAAGCACTGTCCTTTTAATGATTTGCAACGATGATTTTCATGGCAACATGATGCTGATGACATGAGACCGTTTACTCCATGGCCAATTTGTCCATGGCGTCAGCTCACAAACACAGGGTATATGGGAGCGCGGGGAGGGAAGTTGCTACGTAGATGGAAAAGTGGAAAAAAGTTAAGCAGGAGAAGCACGGAGAAACAGGTAAATCTGTTCTGGCAAACCTCTGGCCTAGCCAGATATAAAGAAAAGTCCTAAAGAAAATAAAGCAGTATTACATAGGCATTTTGTTTAATTAGACAATTATAAAGCATTCATGATATACAAAAACATCAATCATCTTAAACATGGATTTAGTAGATTAGCTACTCACATTTTTGTTGCAACTGCAGAGTTTCAAAAATTACGCTATACGCCAAGAAAAGTCAATAATGTTATATAAACCAGTTATTAGATTATACTCCCCTGACATCCGCCTGCACAACTCTTCCGTTTCTGTCAAAAAATGGATACATATTAGGCAATATCATCTAAATCATTGTAAACAGAGACTGCTTCAAACAAGTGTAGTCAATAACAACATTAACTTGCACAAATCACAACACAGAATGTATGTGTTTAATGAAAGCGTGTTGGCTCAAATCCACGGTTTCTTTTTCAATATTGCACTTAATGTTTGCCGTCTTCTCGAGGATCTGAAGGATGAAAGCTTCAATTTAGATGCAGCTGATACAGACCAAGATTTTCATTTTATCTTTTTGCTTAGGTAGTCTTCCTTACTTATTTAAGCAACAAACAGGAAAACGTTATAAAATACCAGTGTGTGCACAATAAGAAACAGCAAACATGATCGAAAGAGAAATTTTGTCGTCATAGCTTGTCTAGAATAACAGCAGAAAAATTCTTAAAGCCAAACCAAAAAATGTGTTCCATTTCTGTAAGCAGTGCTGAAATCCAAACCAGAGTTACGTCCCATGTAAATACCTACACAGCAACTGGCAAAACCCACCAAATAACCCAGTAAAAGTGCACTTCTCATTGTAGTCTCTAAATAAACTGACGCTGAAAACCCTGAACGTCAATGTCTGAAGCGTACAAGCAGCCAAAACTGTGTAAGCCTCAGTTTTGAGATCTTAACATCATTTTATTAGAAATTGTGGCCTGCAGTTCAAGATTTGCTGGGGAAAAAAAAAAAAAAGAAAAAGAAGATCAGCCAGCAGAGAAGAAACCACACAAGTTTCCTCTCATTTTAGGGAAATTTTACTAGTCTCAGTTTGACTTTCAATTTTGGGTTGTCAAACACAAGTACCACAACTTGCTACACAAAGGTCAATATTTAAGAAGACAATTTAGACAAACTTAAAATGAGATCCAAATCCACATACTTTCCTCCTTCCCCCCCATTTCAAAATTTAAGCTCTGGACTTGAAATTCAGCACTTGACAATGATCCTCTGTAAGTAAACATTTGAAAAGAGACCATCAGAGCTCTGTGTTCCCACCTCAGAGAGACAATTTACTAAAAATTCCTAAATTAAATACATAAAAGTGTGAAGGTTGATCAGTGTGAACAATTTGCCTCTTTCTTGCAAGACAATCCGATCATCAAGTTCTTGGAATTATTCTTAAAACTTACCTCAGGTAACTGGGAATTTTGATCATTGTAATTAACACGTTTCTTAAGTGTTTTGGTCAAAAGTTTAATTAAGCAATATTCTTGGATTAACTAATCCAATGGAATGCAATATGCAAACATTTACTTTCCCTCTCTCCTTAAGATTATTTGGGGGTCTTTTTGAAAAATACTTGACTGTTCCGTACCTCACAACACAGTAATATCTTCAGATCTTTACATCTACCTTTCAGGTTTGGACACACAGTAATTCAATTTCAGGATGTGGTTACTAATGTCAGAAGTGCAACAACTGCCTACTGAAAAGAGTATGATTCAGTGGTGGCTGACTCTTTCATCGTGGAAAGAGATTTACTCCTCAAGGTATACTGGTTGATAATTGGGAGAAATACTTGAATATGAAGGCTGATCCTTTTTCTTCCTGGTCTTACACTAGGAAGGATCAACAAAGATGTTAAAAATGAGACTTGTCTGAAGTAGGTGAGGTGAAGGAAGCACTTGTCTAGTGTCATCATCTGGCTAACTCTAGAACAAAGTTTTTATCACAGAATGTAAAAAGAGTCAGTAATAAAACAATATACATTAAATATTCCTCTTACTTCTGCTAATAGGAACATACATATAGGGTTTCCTCATTTACCCAAAGCCTTTGCAAATGACCTGATTCTATAGAGCTTCTTTTCTTGTAGATACTGTAAACATTTAAAATTTCTAAGGCTAAAAACAGGCACAAGTCTTCCATGAACAGTTATTATTCCTAAAAGCATTAAGGAATAGATTCCAAATCTGCTATTCCTTTTTATAACAATGGAAATAATTGAAATATATTATAATTCACAATGCAGATTCTTAATTAAAAAAAGAAATATAGCTTAATTGTGACAACAATTAATTATATATAGGGAGTACTCCTATTTTTAAATCGTCTATTACATCAAAATTACATTTCCAGAATCTCTGTGCTGGGTGTTACTCAATTTCATAAAGTGGTAAGTTTAAGTAGTGACTAAAACATTTTGAGGTGGGCAAAATTCAACCACGTTACGTCAGCATTATTAGCACCCCGGCTTTATAATAACGCAGGTGAGATCTGCAATATCCATTTTGCAGACTACAATACTAAAGCCACACAGGTAGGTGGCACCTTTTAAAAGATGTTAGACGCTCCTCTCTGTAATTTCCATGAGGTGATTTTGTTTTGTGCCTCGTTAAGGTACCTGAGCCAACAGTCTTGTTTCAGGCTGGTTTTTCAAGATTTCAGAGGTTTTCCAACCTCCGTAACAGGTTCCCTTTTGCTAAGCAGCTAAGCATTAGCCAACATTTCAGCAGACTGATTCCGACATATGTTAGCAGCAATGCATTTCCAGAGACATGTTGCAAAAATATTAAAAGCAATTGTCATCTAGAAGTCCTTTTATTCCCTGCACCATTCTGGACAAAATAACTCACCACCAAGTAATCTTGAATTCATAGATAGGACGCTTGCAGTAATAGTGATTTATCAGGTGTTTATCACACACCCCGATACACTGATGATCCACAGTTATCCCTCTGTCAGACAGGTCTGTCACAATACAGTGCAGAAGATCATATACATCAGCTACAGCCTCCCAGGGGCCAAACGATACATCTACTTCGCAGTGATGTTCAAATAGCTTTGTCTCACTTTCACTCCTTTCGAAACGTAAAGAATTGAAATGTGGGCATTCGTAGGGAGTGATGGGCATCTCTTCTTTGAAGACACAGACCTTCAATTTTGCAAATCTTGCTTTTCTTTGCATGGCTCTAAGCTTTGCTATTTCGATTATCCGTTCCAAATGATCTAGAAAACAAGAAAAAGTTGAAAATAGCAATAACCTAGTAGAAGCAAACAAGTGCAATTATTTCATGTGAAACATTCGGCGTTTAACAAGTTATTCTTAACATCCTTAACATAACATTAGCAGCAATGGGAAGTTGCATGTAACTAGATATATAGTAATCAAACCAATCCTGGTTATCTTGTGAACTCGATGCCCTTTCTATAGGCCCAAATTTGTTCAATCACAGATCCTATTGGACAAATGCAGAGGCAGAGAAACCTCCTTGTTCAATAAGCTTTGCATGTTATGGCCTAGATCTTGCTCCCTTTTAAGACAGCATAAAAATCCACATCCTTGGATACAGCAGGAACAAAGCTGACGTGGAGACCTCAAAGATCTAAAGAGCATGAAGACACATAAGAAACCTCTCAAATACAACAGAACTAGTTTGAAAGCTGAAAGCAGACCAGAAAGCACCACGTATACCTGAATCACACTGGAAGAAACAGTCCGTATTACTGTGTTTATTTACCTTTGTAATATGGCATTAGGCCCAGGAAAGCTTGTCGAACTTTTTCTCCTTTAAGAGGCTGGATATCCTCTAGATGGTCTAGCAGTGGTCCTATGGAATAATACTGAGCTTCCTTGTAAACTGACCTCACTCGCTCTCGTGGTGGCAGGTCACCAGATCGTAGAAAGTTAAGTACGTCTCTAAAAAAAGGGCAAAAGTAAGTTAAGTAAGCTATTTAGGTACAGTAAGTTAAGTAACAATTTTCTGCCAGAACTGTAGCAGGTTGGAAAGGAGAGGAAACACTGGATGTTCATTGCTTAACCTACTGAGATAGAAATCCTGATGCTTAGATCGTAACTGAAGTAAGTGCGAGTCATATTTCCAACATATGTTTTTAAAAGCATTCGCCATGTGCAAGTTTCCAAGTCATCATTTCACATTTTGACACTGTTGATGTCAAAACTCATTAAAAAAAGCCACTGTCATATTTTAAACCAAAAGCTCAAGGTGGAGTTACCACTTAAAATAGAAGACGGGACAGTATTTCATGGGAAAGAGATCACAGTCACTGTATTTCAAACTTAAGTCTGTGACAAAATAATCTTTTCCATCTTCCCGGAGAATCACATGCACGGACACTTCATCCCACACAGAGCCAGGATTCTAGCTGAATGGATGGTGCATCTGCAACGGAGGCGTTCTCCTCACAGGATCGGGGTATTAAACACTTGTAGTACATATAATAATAATAACAACAGAAAACATTTCCTTGTAGTTTTGAAACACTGTTCAGCTACAAGATTTTTAACATGAAAATAAATCCCTTTATAAGCATTAACCAACAAAATTACTATTGACCATATCAAATAAAACAAGCATGACTGCAATCTTCATTAGAATGTCAACAAATAGAGCAAGCGCTAACTTGGCTCTCTGCTCCGGCTGTATTTTCAATTCAGATTGATAACATCACAAATGAAGTTATTTTCCAACAAAGCAGCAGGCACTTTCCAAGTCACCAAATGTAAAGAAACAATTATTTTCCAATAAATATAGTGGCCTAATCTGTTTCTGTCCCAGATTATGGTACAATCCAAATGTGCTTCGAAAATAATTCAATCCTTCTCTGTTTAAGAGATTAAGGAAATGTCTACAAAGGAGAAACAAGAAATTGAAGTTAAAGTGCAAAGTGTGCTTTGGGCAAGACCTTAACCCACGAGCATGAATCCAGGCCCACTGCTTACCTTGTCTAGCAATCTCACACCAGTTCAGAGTATTAGTAAGATCACAGTTAGTTTAATTAAAAATAAAACAAAAGCTAAACATCTAAGAAGGAATCCCGAAGATGAAGGAATATGGCACTACCAGCAAAAATAATTTTTAAAAAAATAATTCTTTGAGGCTTGTGCTTTTTTACCAGTTAGGTGATACCCTGTTTAGACACTGCAAACTTCATACTTTCAACTGTTTAAGAAACCTAGATGCATTCCTTCCATTGCCTCTGTATCATAAATACTGTACTATCAATTAAAAAAGCGGTGTTGTACAAAAGAGCTTCCTATGAAAAGCAACACCAAATACATTACTTTTTAAAGCATCAACACAACTTGGTTGTGTTGGTACCTTGAAAGGAGGTACTTGAGGAGACAATGCACAAATTCAAAACACTACCTGTTTTTCTTTTCCCATTGTAAAACTTAAGCCCTTAAAAATAAAACAAATAGCTTGGTAATTGCAATATACTCTTTTCTTCAGATGTTTTGAAGGCGTGGATGCCAGCGAGTCACATTTACCGACTACACAAATATGATTTAACTAGAAGGAAAAAAAATGTTAAACCTTATTTTTCTTTAAAAATAATTTTCTTAAGTAACAACTTTTGAAGCATACTACTGAGGGCACCATACATACCCAAAGTAGGTTCCATCTCTGTCAATAAAGTATCTGCCTTCAGCATCTGTTGGAATATAGTGCCTTCCACTGAACATAGCTGCCAACATTGTGTCCTCGTAACGTCTCAGTGTCGACAGTCTTGTTGTAAAATACATGCCTCCTACGTTCAGCGGAACAACTTCTGGAAACTGCAAAAGCAATCACATCATCAGAAATGAGCCTCTAGTCCTTGGCAGACATGTCCAGGCCAAAAGGGTGACAATGTCTAGAAGACAGAGCATGCAGTCTTTGCCACTGTGACTTATTTTGGTCCAACAAACACCTCTGTCCTGGCCTGTCACCACAGAACAGTGAGGTTCAGGAGTTAACAGCTTGAATACTTTAGCTGGCTTCTGCGTGCAATCAGGGAATGTTTTCATTTTAGCTGGAAATCTGAAACAGCAGCAACCACTCAGCTTTAAAAGCAGATAGTCATTAAAAGCATGAATGCTTCCTCTTGGCTCTTTTGGGGAAAGAAAAAAAAAACCCCAAACATCACCCACCTCCCCTTCCATACACACACACACACACCCCTCCCACCCCCCAAAAAAAAGGTAGGAAATCTCAGGCCAACTTTGGGATTTGCACTCAGTTGCTATTCTACTGGTTCCTTTACACTACACTACTACATTTTACTATACTATACCGTACTATATGCTGAAAAAAACAGTGATTCTGTATTTACATTAGGTTTACAGCAGGCCTAAAATCTTAGTATCACACCTTCAGATGCCTCCGTACCAGCATAAAAACTCACTTGTATTTGTCAAGTCTAAATGGATGGAAATTCTGAGTAATGCTGCCAAGCCATCGAAGCAAAACAGTTGTATTCAACCGTTTAGCTACTAAAGGAAGCTGAACTTTATATCCAGAAATACTCCAACAAAGAAATGCAAAATTCTTTGGCACTTTAGCAGTACGTTCTGCAGTAACTGGACCTCATCAGATGAACAGGACCAGAGAGCTCTTACCTGCTGAGGCAGCAGAGGTAGTGCTTGTCCTGCCTGGGTTGCAGTAGGAGTGGCTGGCTCTTGGAAATCATCCTCTGCATCTGAGCTCGACATGGCATCATCCGGGTTTCCACTCACTTTGTTCTGCCCTGTAACTACCACCATCCCTCTGGCTCTCGTAAGCAGGTCTGCTGGGTAGGCAGCCGTGGCAGTGCTAAATGGGAAACAAGACCCAAATCACTCAGGCGCTCTCCCCACCAGCTGCAGATCACGTGGCAGGCAAGGCACGGCACTCCCCGGCTTTACGCCGACAGTTTACAATGGCATTGTTATTATTGGGAAATGAATCACGGCAGGGATGACTCCAGTGCTGAGAAACAAACTGGGAGAGGGCTGTCTCTGCAGGAATGCAGTTGGCAGAGCTGTCCCAAGGCCCTACACTCACAGAGCCCCTGCCAGTGGCTGGGTAAGAGACCGGTGTCCATTGGCTGCGCGGTGCAGGGCGTGATTGGCTCCAACACGCTTTTGCAGCAAAATGTCATTTGCTGGGTGAATTTGGGTGGCTGCTGTTCCACCCCGGCCATCGCCATAGGCCTTCTGCAGCAGCGCGTCCCGAAATGCACGCTGTCATTGGCCGCGAGCGCAGCCCAGCGCCCCGGGCTCCTGCTCCCAGCCAAGCTCCCTGCCTGTCACCTTCAGCCGCAGAAGCGGATCAGAGCCCGTCGCACAGTGACAGGCACCGTAACGGCTCTCTCCTCGGGTCTCCGGCGTTTCCTGCGAGACGTGAAAACGGAGCTTGCTGACCAGACAGAGCAAAGAGACTTTTTCCTGCCCGCTGCATCGCGTCGTACTGAACGCAACCGCACACATCTGATAGGCAGCATCTGTTCAACTCCACATATTATCCTGTGCGTTTACTGCTAATTATCAGTTTCTTTTCCTGCACAGAAAAAAATGCATAGCAACGCCAACTACAATGCTTTCGCAGTCCCTCTTCAAGCAGCAGGCGGGACAGACTAATAATAAGCTGCATTATAAAGACAATAATTCAAAGAGCAGCGTAGGAAAGACTGGAAACCCTGCTGTTCTCCTTAAACCGCATTCTGTGTAAAAAGCACTTCTGTTTACAAGCCTGTGGTGGTGTCTCTGGTGGCATCACAACATCCTAACAGGGATGATATACCACTAGAGGCTTTACCTAGCTCTCTGACGCTGCAAGCTCCTTCTCTCAAATCACTATAAAATGCAAACAGAGGAGGAATATTTGCACAAGCACATCTGTTACATTTACTAAATAAATGTTTCATAAAGGTTGCTTCCAATCAAAATCAACAAGAAGAAATGACATAAAATTTTAATAGCCATGATTAATTATTCTGCCTTAATAATTCTGCTAATACAGTCATTATGCACATTGTCAGGCTGTATGGAGAGCTGAGCTCTTAAAGGGAAAGATGCAAGTTCAAAATGAACCCAGGCAGAACTGGGATGCTCCTGGTGAAACCAGAGAGCCGATCAGATCAAAATCTCCACATTCTGTGGGAGTGCACAGAGCCTTCCTTCTCTAACCTTTACGGTGAATGCTGGATCCTGTTTATCACCCTAATAAACCTAGATAAGTAGGTACTGTGAAGTTTCAAAATTTTCTTTTTAAACTGCAGCTTGTTAAGAGGTTTGCCTCAGCTCAAGATAGGTATTTAATTTCTCTTCTCTACGATTCAAACGCTGGACTTTCACTTCATCATCTTTTCTGCACGACAGTACAATGCAGAAGCAGATAAACAAGGATGGAAGGGCCTCTCAATGTCCACACCCTATTACAATTTTAATATTTGTTCTGAAACAACATTTATTCTGACATCACCAAGGATCATCAAGTCAACTATGCTGCACAGATAAAGAACATACACAACATAACTGAAGATTGTTTTGGTAGGGACTCCTTTAAGAAGGTAGACAAATTATCATCAAAAAACAGCTTGCAGAAGCTTAATTTCTAAGTGAAAATTGTGTGTGAGCCTGTATTTACTGAGAAGGTATTATTTACCATTATTTACCAGTGCTTTGTGTTTTCAGCTCTTCTAAGACTATTCAAAAGAATGTAAGGCTGACCAAAAATGTGATCTTTAATTGTCTACAGTTTTTCAAGTATGTCCCATAGATTTCACATAACTGCAGCATACTCTGAATAAACAAAATCCAGCTCCTTTAAGTATATCGGAATCATGGACCACAAAATGTGTTTGGGGTAAGTTCACCCATTCGGCACTGGACCAAAAAGGTCCTTTTACCTAACAGAAATAGAGGTTTTGGAAAAAGAAAGCCGTCTTCCTCATTCATAATCCTCCTTCAACATCACATCGAGGTTTAGGGAAAAAAAACCATGAGAGAGCACATGTTAATTATGTTACACTCATGAGTAATAACCTTCTTCGCCATTGGAACAATCACACAAAACAATTCCCTAAATAGTGAGGTTCAGCATGCAAAATCTCAGCCCGCAATTGGTCCAGGATTATCAAGAATACGATTAGGGGCAGTAAAATTAAGAGATCCATCACTGACAAGTTTAACCTGTTTTCTGATGTTCATTAAAAGGTAAGCGAAGTTCCTCTCTTGGTTTGCTTCACTTCCATTTCATCCACGGACACGGAGCAGTGAAACAGTAGTACGCTCACTGGAACAGAGATTCTTCCTAAAAAAAACCAACCCATAAGCTAATCACTTGCTAGTTCTCTGACATTCAATCTTCTGCATTTTGTTCTCTGCATTTCAGTTCATTTCATGAGGAATATGCATCAATCTGAATGTCCTCTTCTTGCCACTCAAAGCATGTGTAATAATTATTATTAACTATGAACAAAAATATTTCATTAAATCTCTCATTAAAGTTACAGGGTTTGTTTTATTTAAACTAAGTTAATCCATTTCACTTTCAAATATGTCTAGGTCAAGATCAACAGATAATTAATGAGAAAACATCAGTAAATAAAATGATTACTAAATCAAGTATTTAGCTGAACCACACGTAAGCACCATCCAACTCCACCAGAAATACCTCCTTCCAGTTTACAAGCTGCCTGTCATTTAAATGGCAGTGATTACTTCCCGAAGCCTTGTTATCGACAGCTCAGATACTGTCTCACATACACATGCTGCAGAATGCTTACAGAGTGAACCGGACCTGCAAGTTTTGCTTCATTCCCTAGAGAATGACAGCAACCCTAGAGCTGCATAGAGTTTTACTTGATGGTAAGATTCAAAAAAGCTCTTCAAAGCTCTGCTGTTCTCTCAATTTTTCTGTATCGGTTTAAAGAACTTTCTCTTAAATACCTTCTGAGATTACACTGGTGTTGGCACAGTTACATACTTATACAGAAGTGACATAAAGATTATGGAGTTGAAGTCTTTTGCATCAAGGTACTGATGTACGAATCCATCATAGGAGACCTACACAAACTGCGATTCAAAGCTAATTCATTGGAACATGCTTGTTTTGAGGAGATACCAACCAGACTGTTAGGAAGGCTCTCCCTTCTCAAGGGAAACTGGGTCCCTGTGAGGGCATGGAAGGAGACATGACTTAGCAGTCTTTCCATAGCATTCTTCGCAAGACTCAGGTGATCAAAGGTTTGTGTTAGCAAAGTGAGAAAAGACACGATATCTGGTTAATTCTAATGAATCTGTGTCAGAACAGTGAAGAAACATCCTGGAAAAGGGCAGGGATCCCTGAGCTGCAGTAAACTCCATTATACATTTCACTGTAATGTACACAGGATATATTCAGCATCTCTAGTCATTAGCAAAGGACAGCAGAGTATGATGAAGCGATACTGTAATTTAACATCTGCATCAGAGAGCAAAGACATGCTGCATGGGAGCACGGGACAGGACACTCCATCACCGGTGATCTTCTTGGGCAGGAGCAGGCCTAGCCAGAGGGTGACGAATGACCAGCAGACAAAGCCCACGCACTCTGAACCTGCTGGCGGCAACATCTGCCGTCTTACGCAGAAGTTCCGCACACCGACAAGGTTTTAGGAGCCTGAAGCAGCTTTCCAGCTTCACCACCATGGAGGCATCACCTACTTGTGGACGGGGCAGCAGAGTCCCAAGAGAGCTCAGAAACTGAGCCAGACGTGTGGCTGAGGCAGGTGTCCAGCAAATTAAGTATTAATTAGGCACTTACGGTATTAACTGTCACTTAGCGCCTCGCTAAGTCCTTCTAAACAGCCTAAACGCTAACGGAGTTCACCACAAAGCGCCTGCCGATGCGGGAGGCGACTTTCAGTGGAGCGAGCGGCCCAGGCCGA